>WOXC01000505.1:0-341955 GCA_011680675.1 Gymnobelideus leadbeateri
CTGCTGCCCTGGGGCTAAAACTGCAACTCAGGTGGACCGGACCTGTGCTCGGCTCCCTGCGCACTTCACGCTGTGCTGCCCGCTCCTAGCGTGCTGCGCTGGTCCTTCCTGCAGGGCTGCTGGGCTGTCCTCAGCGGGAGGTTAACTTCTATGTGTCATTCTGTGGGTGCTGGGGCTCCACAACTTGTTCAGAGTCCCCTTTTACATAGTTTTGAGTTGATCTGGGGGCAGAGTGGCTTGGATGAGCTGTTTCTACTCCGCCATCTTGGCTCCACCCTGCAAATAATAACTTTTTAAGAGAGAATGGAGTCACCTTCTCATTTTAGCAGTGGAACAGGGAATAGGAACCAAGTAAAATAACTTTGACATTGGAGCCTCAGGAAAAGAAATGAAGACAGAATAGAAGGGCTCAAAAGCTGCTTTGTTTGACTGGGCTAAAACCGCGAGTCAGGTGGACGTGTGCTCCGCTCCCTGCATGCTGCGCTGCTGGCTCCCAGACCACTGTGCTAGTCCTTCCTGAAGGGCTGCTGGGCTGTCCTCAGCGGGAGGTTAGCTTCTCTGTGTCATTCTGTGGGTGCTGGGGCTCCAGAAGTTGTTCAGAGTCCTCTTTTACATAGTTTGGAGGTAGTCTGGAGGGAGAGTAGCTTGGATGAGCTATTTCTACTCCGCCATTTTGGCTCCACCCCTCCCAATTTTTTTTCTTTAACTTATTGAACATATATACATTCATACCTACTTGTGTATGCTAACCATGTACCTATGTGTATTTTCTTTTTCAAAGATGTAGAGACTGTAATGGCAAGCAAAGTAGCATTTTGCTGCTTGATTTAGTTATTCAAATGCCTTTGAGCTTCACCTTTATTGTGTCAAGTCTTTATTGGAAACAGTATATATTTGTGTTTCCGTTAATAGTCTTAAGGGAGTTTGGAGACTTTCCCTGCCCTTAATAGGCCTAATGTCATCACATGGAGCCCACAGTGCGAGGAACTTGCCAAAAGAGCAGAACAGGGAGGGCAAAACAGAAAGGTTGGAACAGGAAGGAGGAGAGCAGATAAAAACTTGAGTGTGAGCTAGAACCAAGCAGAAATGAGAGAGAATGCTTGTGATGTCAGCACTCTGTCTGTTGTTCTGTGTTGATGTTACTTTCTCAGACAGAAGCACTCTGTCTTTTGATTTCTGTTACTTTGTCAGACAGAAGCACCTTACCTGTTATTCTTAGATAGAAATCCTGAAAGAAGGATTTCCTGCTGTTTACAGAAGTCCTGGGACTTTACTGTTGATTTGTGTTTCATTTGTCAAACAGAAGCTCTGTCTGTTGGTTTTTGTTACTTTGTGAGAACAAGAGTGAATTGAGATGATAATGCTAGCTATGTGTGTAAATACTGTAGTTCTGTTAAACTTTGTCTTCCTAGAATTAGAAATTGCAAAGGCCTTGGAGTAGAGCAGTTCATATGAAATGGGACCAGATTGCTGCCTATGTGTGAGTTCAGGCAAGAGCTGGGAGACCTGCCCACTTGTGAATCCAGGCAAGAGCTGGGAACAATCAGCCTATGGAGGAGGAGTCAAGGGGTTTGGAAGCCAGAAAATGAAAGAGAACTTTCCTTGGGTACTCTGTATTGAATGATGAGTTTGTGACTTACTGTGACCTAAGGGTGGATGGCCTTTGTACTTTACACTACCCCTTAAAGATGACTGGCTTAAGAATGATTGGAAGAAAACTTGGAGTCAAGATGAAAGAAGACTTGACTTGGGTACTCTATATTGATTGAGGAGATTGTGACTTACTGAATGATATGTCTTATCTAAGACTATGTGCCCACCTTGGTAATAAGTTATGTTATATTGTGAATGTTGTTCTCTAGTTTCTTGAATGTTTTGCTTTAATTCATTGCTGTATAAATAGAGAGTTCATTATATTATTCAATTAGATCCTTAAAGTTATTCACAGCAGTACTCTTCAGGAGAGCTGCTCCTGATTTGTTTGACAGAGAGGTTCAGACATGTTTGGTTATCCTATAGGCTGGCTTCCCTTAAGTTTTAATGTCTTCTCCATTGATTTATGTTTGTGTTCAAAGTTTTTAACTAACTTTTCTCCCTCCTGATATCTTAGGTATTTCCAGTCTTTTTGTCCCCTTTTAATCCCCTGTTGCTAAGTACATAATTCTTTCCTCTTTGATGTCATATCACCACTACCACCCCAAGAACTGAAACTCAAAACTGTCTTAGCTTCCTCCCATGTTGGGAAATTTATTTTTCACTGTCTTCAGTCCTTGTTCCAAGTAACTTATCAGGGAGAGGAAAGAGAACTCACCTCAACTGGATGCTAGTCCCTTTTGTTCAGGTATGGATTAGCTCCAGACTTGGTATTCTAGCACATTTTTTTCTGTTCCTTAATTCTCTAGCTAAGTGCTGCTATAACACACTGTTTTGTTTTGTTTTGTTTGTTTTTGTTTTTGTTTTTTTGCTTGCTTTCACGAAATGGTAGATGAGATGAGACCAAGGGAAGGATAAGTTATCAGACACTGCAGTAGCAGCAAGAAAATTCCTGAGTGGTTCAAAAAGCAGCTCTTGGGTCTGATTGTGCAGCACTGCCAAAACACATGGGCTGGTTGGGGCTGGGGTGCTGACTAAGTAGGTAAGGAATTAGAAATTACCTTATCTGCTTTTAATTCTTCAGGTGTTTACCTCACTAGATTACTTAGTGTCTTGACATATGACAACACATGCAATTACTTTACCTCTTGAAGATAATTCTTGTTTTAAGGGGTTTTGAGATTCTGTGAAGATTAGAAAATGTATCTAGTCATCCATCTTATTGGTCCCATAACTACTTTAGAACCATCTTCAATTTCTTCCTCTCCTTTACTTCCTTACATCTAATCAGGTGGTGAATACTATTTTACTTCTGCAATATTGCTTTAGTTGAAAAGGACTGTGAGGTCAGAAGTCCTGCTCCAAAAGCCCCAGGGGAAAACATTAGTGGGTTGCAGGCCATAGAGGACCTTAAGAAGGACTTTAAAAATCAAATAAGAGAAGTGGAGGAAAAATTAGAAAGAGAAATGAGAAGGATGCAGGAAAAGTATGAAATGAGGGTCAACAGCCTGACTGAGGAAAACAACACCTTAAAAAATAGACTAGCTCAAATGGTAAAGGAGGCCCAAAAGGGCATTGAGGAGAAGAATGCCTTAAAAAGTCGAATTTGCCAGATGGAAAAAGAATCTCAAAAGTTCACTGAGGACATTCATTCCTTCAGAGTTAGACTGGAGCAAATGGAAGCTAATGACTTTATGAGAAATCAAGATGCTGTTAAGCAGATCCAAACAAATGAAAGATTAGAAGGCAATGTGAAATATCTCATGGGAAAAACCACTGACCTGAAAATAGATCCAGGAGAGACAATTTAAAAATTATTGGACTACCTGAAAGCCATGATCAAGGAAAGAACCTAGAAATCACCCTTCAAGAAATTCTCAAGGAAAACTGCCCTGATGTTTTAGATCCAGAGGGCAAAATAGAGGTTGAAAGAATCCATAGATCACCTCCTGAAAAAGATCCCAAAAAGAAAACTCCCAGAAATATTATAGCCAGGTTCTAGAATCCCCAGATCAAGGAGAAAATACTACAAGCAGCCAGGAAGAAACAATTTCAATATTGTGGAAACCCAATCAGAATAGCCCAGGACCTGGCAGCTTCTACACTGAGGGATAGAAGGGCATGGAATATGATATTCCAGAGGGCAAAAGAACTGGGAATGAACCCAAGGGTCACCTACCCAGCAAAACTGAGTATTTTGTTTCAGGGGAAAATATGGTCATTCAGTGGAATAGAGGACTTTCAAGCATTCTTGAGGAAAAAACCAGAATTGAATAGAAAATTTGACATCCAGACACAAGAAGGAAGAGATGCCTGAGAAGGTAATCAGGGAAAAGAAATCAAAAGGAACTTATCAAAGTTGAACTATTTACATTCCTATATGGAAAAGCAATAACTGTGACTGATGATATCTTTCTCACTATGAAAATAATGGAAGAAGGGGGTGTGGTCATATGAATACATATGTGAATGTGTGTGTATATGGTTACAGTTATATATGGATAGAGGGCATAGGTTGAATTTGTTGGGAAGGGAGAGTACTCAAGGGATGAAATTATGAGGTGAGAGAGGAAAGTGGCAAGAGGAGATGGGGAGAGACATGGTAGGGTAAACTATCTCATGTAGGGAAGTGGGTGCAAAGGAGGGGGAGAATAAGGAAGGCTAAAAAGGCAAAACCACATTCACATTGAATTTGGTTCAGGGAGAAAATGACATACATGCTAAATGGGATATCTCAACCTGCAGCAGGATAGGGGGAAGGGGGATGAGAGGAGGGATGATGGATGGGATGGCATCCTTGGGGTGTGGGGAGGTTGGAAGTACCCACTATTGAAGAGGGACAGGATCATGTAGGGAATGGACCAGGTGGGGGGTGGGATGAGTGGGAGGGAATTATAAGCAGCCTTGTACAATATATCTACTATGATAATGTTTTGCATAGCTAGACGTGTACAACATATACTGAATTACTTATCTCCCAAGAGGGAATGGGTGACAAGGGAGGAAGGAAATGGATCTGAAATTTGAGGTCGTAACATTAAATGTTTCAAATATATATAAATATTATTAGTAATACTCTTTCGCTTGTAATAGGGAGATAAGATGTGCAGGCATTGGGACACAAAGATTCACCTTCTTCTAATGGAAAAGTCGATGGGGGTATGGGAGAAGGTATGGGAGAGAGCAGATTGGAGGAAGTGATATCTTGTGGGACTACTATTCTGGGAAGTTGGGTAGGGGAATAATGGGGGGAAAATGATTGTAACTCAAAATCTGGCGGAAATGAATGATGTAAAACAGAAGTTAATAAAGCATTTGTTAAAAAAAAAAACTCCAGTGGTTCTCTACTGCCCACTTTTAAGTATTACAAGTCTTTAGTTTGATATTAAGGGATCTCCATGTTCTTATTTCTGTCATGTCTAAAGACTTTCATTTTTCTTTGGTTGTTCTCCAAACATATCTAGTGATTTGCTGTCATGATCCCTTTCTCAAAGAGTTCCTTTCAGTTTAAATGAACTTATCTTGACTTAAAAAGTAAATAAATAATAAAATAAAATAATAAAAAATAAATAAATATTGACTTATTGAAGCTATATCTATTCTTTGAAGTTTAGCCCAAGTGCCACTTTATCCATAATGCTTTTCTTAACCAGAGGAATTTTTCCCTTCTCTGTACTCTGAAAACACTTCTTTCTCACCCCTTTATTATCAATTTGTAGTTCAGTTTACATTATCTATGCGTATTACAGCTCCCTAGTTATACTGCAGCAGCTAGTAACAGAGTTGATGGAGTACAGGGCCTGGGGTCAGGAAGAGTTGTTTTTGTGTGTTCAGAACTGCCCTTAGACACTTACTATGTGATCCTGAGAAATTCATTTAACCCTATTTGTCTCAATTCCTCTTTTGTAAAATAAGCTAAAGATGAAAATAGCAAACAACTCTAGTATCTCTGCCAAGAAAACTCCAAATGGGGTCATGAAGAGCCAGAAATGACTGAATAGCAACAAAGCTACACTGCAAGCTTCATAGGACAGAAGTTTCCTTGTTTGCTTATACATTCCCTATACAAACCAATAATGATATGCAGTGCTTTGCACATAGTAGGTACACAATAAATAATTTTTGATTGAGTTAAGGTGAATCATGTATTTAATAATAGTATAAAACTGCAAAATGCTTTTGAAACTTTTCATTGTTTCATTATCATGCTCCATTTTATTTCTCTTCTCAGGAGTTCAGTTCTTTGCCACTGCCAAGAGGCTCTGCAGTGCCAAAAGCATAGAACCTCAGTAGGAGTAATCAGCCTTGCAAGTGGCTGGATCAAGGCCATGCTCATCCATCAGATGTAGTCAACAGACCCAAATTGGCACAACTTGCCTTGCCTCAGGGAATCAATAATGTAAGGAATTATCTCATAAAAGGTCCAGTTGGAAGCACTTCTTTCACCAGCTGCCAGTCTCATTCAAATAGATAACCTGTAGTTTTTTATCAACCAGTGCTGGGATTCATCCAATGCTGGTGATCTGATTGACCCTCTTTTTCTATCTTGCTTGAGGAGGCTATTTCAAAAAGGCAACCCTGACTTGACGCCATTTCTTAGGTATGAAAGTAGGAATTTGGGTCCTTACCTGTTCTATGCCTACAAAGTCTGGAATATTTTTGCTATGACTGGCCCTTTGTGTGATTATAACTTTTTCTATATTATTTTGTTTTTACTTTTGAGTAAGATAATTCTTAAAAGGAGAGGTAGAGCCATATGAGTGTCTGTCCATTTGATTAAAAGATGATCTGAGTTAGTCAAGTTGTTAGTGTTCTCAGATGCTGTTGAAAAATTGCCTTTCCAAAGAGGATGCCATGTGCTTTGCAGCTCCCTCGATTGATGGTCAGCAATTTTGTGATTCTTCCAAACTCACTGGACAACATAGAACATTTAGTATCTCCCCATTGTTGTTTTCATAACCTTCATCTTCCAGTATTCCTCAAAATTATTCCACTTTCTAGGGGCGGCTAGGTGGCGCAGTGAATAGAGCGCTGGCCCTGGAATCAGAAGGACCTGAGTTCGGAGCCCGCCTCCGACACTTAATCCATACAAAACAAAAACCTAGCCATGTAACCTTGGGCAAGTTACTTAACCCCAATTGCCCTAAAGGGGCGGCTAGGTGGCGCAGTGAGTAAGAGCGCCGGCCTCGGAGTTTGGATGACCCAAGATCAGATCTGGCCTCAGAAAATGAGCACCCACGCATAAATAATGACTAGCCGTGTAACCTTGAGCAAGTTACTTAACCCCAATTGCTTTAAAAAAAAATTATTCCACTTTCAAAATCCAAGGAATCTTTCCCCACATAATTTTTAGCTATGTGTTGATGTTCAGGTCTCTCTCCTATCTTTTCTGGATGAATTCAGTATTTGACTCGACCTGCAGCTTTTTACATCTACTTTTATCAAACTTTTGGGGTCCTGATAAAAACCCTGACAATAACTAATGCTCTGACAATAAATCTTCAAAACTTTTAAACACCAAATGATTTCAAATTCACCCCACATTTGTAATACACTAGCATGGTAATATATCAGACCTCAACTATGGCAAATATATCCTATTTCAAAAATTCTGCAGTTAAAACTTTTCTTCTCCAAACACATTGTCTTAATTACAATGCAATGTAAGGAACTCTGGATTTGGAGTAAGAGATCTGGGTTTTAAATCCTGGCTCAGTCATTTACTACTATCTGCATGTCTTTGGTCAATCACTAAAGTGAAAAATCACTGTTGGACCTCAGTCTCTTCACCTGTAAAATCAGGAGATTCAGTTCCAATTTAGTTTTATGATCCAAATTCATATTCCTCACAATTCATCTTGTAAAGAGATTTTGAGCATATTCTAGTATAATTTTAAGCTGAAAAAAAAAGCAACAGGGGATATGTTTGATTCAGCCTTCACTGGAAGATATCCAAAAAAAATATTCCTCATTACCTTCTGAGGTAGCCCATTCCACTGTTTGATGGTTCCAGTTTTTGGAAATGTTTATATCAAGTTCTTTATCAAGCCTAAATATGCCTACCTGCCCAGAACTCCTTACTGATCACTCCTGTTTCTACACATTGACAGCAATTATTTAAAAAGATCTAATCCTTCTACCATATGACAGCTTTTAAATACTTAAAGATAGCTATGATCTCTTTAAAATTATCTTCTCCAGCTTGACTATTCCCAATTTTTTTCAAGAAATCCTTATATGGCACAATCTAGAATGTCCTCACATCCTATTGTAGGGAACCATGGACATGCTTCAGTTTGCTAATGTCTTTCCTAAAACATGGTCACTGGAACCAAACACAATATTTCAAATGTCTCATCAAGGAAAGGTTAAGGGAAATGCTTACAACTCTAAATTTGTCTCTCAAAACACAATATGATTGTACTATTTTTGCTTTTCATTTCATACTCTTGAATCAAATACTTCCAATATAGTGTTTTAAAAAGATCTTTTGCATGTAAATTGATATCTACTCATGTCTCCTATATCCCATGGAGAACATTCTATTTTTAAGCGTAATAATTTTTATTTATCCCTATTAAATTTCAACTTAGCTAATTTGTTTCATCATCCTAACATTTTAGGTCTTCTTGAAACCTGAATCTATTATCAAATTACTTAATTATCCCATCTAGCTTTACATAATCTGTAAATTTGCTTGGTATGCCATGTATGCCTTCAAGTAAGCCATAAATACAAAAGAAAAAATAGGCAATGCTGAATAGAAAAAAGATCAAGGATAATACCCTTGGACATTCCCTCTCTTCAAGTTGTCACTGATCAAATAATCTTTGCATCTGATCCTTTAACCCATTAAGAAATTACCTGGTAGTTTCATTTCCTAGTACTAAATTATCTATTAATTACAAAGATAATTTTGTAATCCAGGCAATATCTCTCCACAAGGATAGAATAGAAACTTGTCAAGTGTTTTGCTGAAATATTGATAGCTCAAAGTCTATTGCATTAATATTATCATTGTCGTTCTCCATATATACCAGTCTGATATTCATGACAAAAATTAAAATGAATTTATTTTGTCATAACCAGTTTTCTTAATGAAATCATGATGGCTCAATGATTATTGCTTTTCTTTTGAAATACTTAGAAACTACCCCTTTACTATTATGTACGAGAATTCTATCATGAATTGATATAATTTATCATTTTGTAGTTTCTAAAATCTACCCTTCTCTTTGTTTTTAGAAAATTAGAAAAGATTTATCATTTCCATTCTTATGACATCCTTGCCATTTTTCTTAATATTTTTCAAATATTGCTTATAGTGGTTAAGGAACCTCATAAACATGGTCTTCCAGTATTCTGAGATATAAATCGTCTAAGCCCAACTACTGAACTCACTGGGGAAAGGCAGATTCCCTCTTCTATGTCACTAATCTTGGTTTCCTACTCTAATTAATCATTTTTGTTCCAATCTTTTCAGGTCAAAGATCATTCTTTTTGGTAGACAGATAGAAATAGTATAAGCTTTGAAAAGCTTTAATAATACCACTTGTATCTTTGCCTTTTGTTACTTTTCCCAATTTCCCCATCATTATAAAGGTTATCCTTATCACCAAACTCAGCAGTAGTGTCTAATAGAGTTTCCTGCTTTCAACCTCTTCCTCCTCCTAACTTCATGCAGAAATCAGACTTATCTCCCTTACGTATAGGTCTATTCATAATAATCTTCTAAAAATCTTTGTTTGGCTACTGAATAGAGGTCAAACTCATTTGCTTGACATTAAAAATATTCATAGTCAGTATAATCCTACCTTTTCAGACATTACATATTACTCTTTCCTACATAATCTGTGTTATAGACAAACTGGAGTACTCCTAGTCATGTATTCATACACACAGTTCCCCACACAATCTTGCTTCAGTCTTTCTCTTATGCCAAAAATGTTCTCTTCCTTTCTCCACTTATTGAATTCCCACCAATATTTTAAAGTCCAAGTTAAATGTCACATCTTCTAGGAAGTCTTATATAAATTTGCCTTTATCCTAAGACCTCACTTATGATTTAGTATAGCCTCGTATGAGTGTGTGTGTGTGTGTATGTGTGTGTGTGTGTGTGTGTGTGTGTGTGTGTGTGTGTGTGTGTGTGTGTGTTTGGAAAGGAAAGAATCCAGATTGATAATACTATTGGCATAGAGAACTCCCAATGGGGAAGCAATTTCTACCAGTATATATCAGCAATTTTTCTTCAAGTCTCAGAGAAATTCCTAGGGTATTAAGTACTTATGTGACTTGTCTAGTTCTAAGCTTGCAGTATAAGTGAGAGTAGTATTTGAACTCAGATTTTCAGTATTTTAGGGCTATCTTTTATATGTCAAGTTGTTTTTCCAAGTTTTATATATACATCTATATGCATATGTACATATACAAATATTTTATATACCTATATCAAGCATTATATATAATATATGCATTTGTATTATATCCCCTTCCTAGCTTATAAGTATTATTAAGTGATTTAATTTTATAATTCACCTGCCATTTAAACCAAGTCATTGCAAACAGAAGAACTCAATAAGTGCTTATTGAGTTGAATTTAATTGAACTGCTTCTTACTGTTTCTGACAGATATCAAGGAAAGATACCTAGGAAGAAAGAATTATTGTTTCATTGTGCTAGTGATCCATGGGGAACAAGAAATAGGCTACAAGTCAATACCAGGAGAGTTAAAGCAAGGATTGGAGCAGCGTGTTATGAGTATGTCAAGGGGCAACTCAAACCAGGAAGAAAATGCAACAAAAGTACAGAAAAGTAAATAAAAGATAATCTAGCTGTCAGGAAGCATGGAGAAAAACAAAGACTGATGTTAAATTCTAACTTGGCTTCTTACTACCTATGTGATGCTCCCCAATCTATGATAGTAGTCAGAATGAAATAATGTGAAATAACTTCTGGGCCTTTGGGCACAGAATTCAATTTTCTCAGCCTCAGTTTCTTCATCTGTAAAATTGGAATGGGAGTAGATGACTAGATGAACTCTGGAGTCTATTCCAGCTTAAAATGCTGGAAAAAAAAAACAGTAGTTTTTCAAAGCCAGGCACATTAGAAGAGGAGCAAATAGTTCATATCAGAAAATGAGATTTGAAACCAAGTTTCAGAGAGGAAGCTGCTCAGATTTTTGTCACCATTTCAGGAATAGCCATAAAAAAATAGAAAGTAATTTCATTGTGCATAGGGATTGTTTTATTCTTTGGCTCGATTCACAGTACTTTGGACAATATTTAACAATGTGGATTTAACAACGTTGATTTTTTAAAATATGCTGTTATTCAGGGCATTTGCCTACTTGAAAAATTTTTCATCCACAGGCTAAATTAAAAACTCTTCAGTCTGACATTCAAGGTCTACTATATTCTGAAACCAATTTCATTTTCTAGTCCTATTTGCCAGTCAGTATATAATTTCTAGGCCTTTTTTCTTCCTAGAATTATCTTTTAACCTCACTTCCCCCACTACCTTCTCTATCTATTGACATTCTTGAGAATGTCAATTCTTTACAGAATTCTTTACAACTCAGGTCAAAATTTATCTCCTTTATGTAGCTTCCTCTTACTCCTTATGGGGAGTGAACCTTCCTCATAGGATCTATCATAGTACTCTTCATACTGCTCTTGTGGAACATATCATATACTACTTTATATGTGCAGATTTCTGTCTTCCCACCTCTGCCTTTTAGTTTCCCTAACTTACCTCAAGATTCAGCTTAAATCCTACCTTTTGAGTGTGGTCTTTCCCTTTCTCTTCTATTTATTATTCTCCATTTACTCAGTATAAATCTTGTATGCATTTACTTATTTACATGTTTTCCCTCTATTTCCTTCAAACATATCCTCAAACAACTCCTCATTTACCACCCAATTCTTCCCATATTGGTCTTCTTTGATTATTTCAATATGCTACAGAGCTGGTTTCTCACCCCCTCCTTTTCCCCATTTACACCTTTTTGTTTTCTCCATTACATTGTAAACTCCTTGAAGGCAGGGACTGTTTTTCTTCTTTGTATTTGTATCCCCAGAGTTTAGCATGGTGCTTAGAAGATAATAGGAGGTGAATAAATGGGATTTTTTTGACCATTGAGTTGACTATTAGAGAGTAAGCTCTTTGAAAACAGGAACTTTTTTGCTTTTTTTTTTTTTTTGCATAGTCCCCAGAGCTAAGCACACTGCCTGACACATTATTTAAATTCTTTGTGATTGCAGTCAGCAGAGTAAATTAACAATGGCTGGCTTTTCAGCCTGTAGTCTGTTCTGACCTGAAGATTCAAACATATTTTGTGTGACAGCAGCATACCACATAAAGAAAATGCTAACAACCTAGCTTTCTTAATATTAGAGGATCTATATGGTACTCTTGCTGCTGCACAGGATTTTTTTTTCAAGGAAGTAAGAAGCATATACCACATATCCATAGGTATGTCCATGCTAAAATTGCAAAAATATTTTGAACCTGATTGTTCGTATTTGCTTTTTTTGAAGTTATGTATTTCCTTATTATGTTTCATAGAAATTGAATTCCACAGGAAAAAATATATACCTACTTCTGTTGCTAATAAGCATGAGTTTGGCTAATTAACTGTAACCCTCTGGGTCTCTATTTCTTTATCTCTAAGGTTAAGGAAACTAATTCTAATCTTTAAGGTTCTCTCCAGCTCAAAAAGTTATTAGTCTGTGAGTCCATGAGACTAGGGAGAAAAAAAAAGCAGAGAGAGGTCTTCATGATATAGGATTTGAGGGGGGGAAAGTATTGCAGAAGCTATGAAACCATTCATTCTCTTCTTCCCATCCTCAATGATTCAATTAGTATATATAGGTATTCCCTGCACTGATACACATTGACACAATCTAGCACTTAATATAAGATCTTTAAGAATTTTTTGTGCCTGAAAAATGATCCCTTAGCAGTTATCTAAGTAATACAGATCTCTCTTAACTTCATAAAGCTGGTCCTGAGACCAGTTTGGTTGTTGGCAACTCATTGCTACAGTGGGGAGATTTTTGTAACTGCAGTCAGGAAGACCTGAGTTAAAATCCAGCCTCAGATACTGGAGTTATGCAACCCTCAGGAAAAAAATCAGGGCAATAATAGCACTCATCTCGTTATTATGAAGACAAAATGAGATAATATTTGGAAAGCTCTTTGCAAATCTTAAAATGCTTTGTAAATGCTAGTTGCTGTTATTACTACTATAATTCCCTTACTAGCACTGTTCATTCATTCATTCATTCTTTAGAGCTCTATTTGTCATGTAGTGAAGACATAGGCACATGGATCCACTATCCCAAGCCCTACTTTTAGGGAGTTATAATAACAAAAGAGAAAAAAAATATTTATAAACTTTCAATAGTCTGAAGAGGTCTGTGTAAGTGAGTATATTATTTCATATGAATATACATGTATTTATAAAATACATATATAGAGACATGTACATATTTATGGTTTTTTTTCTACCTATAAAAAATGAATTCATTGAGGGCCAAGACTGATTGATTTTTTTTCTTTTTTTTGTTGGTGCTTGTAAAGCCAATACATCTGGCACATAACAAGTCCTTAATACATGCTACTTGAATTATGTTAAGTACATTTTTAGTTCATTATTAATTCTCTTCTTCAAGGCTTTTCCCTTGATGTTACTCTAGATAGGCTATTAGTTTCTCTGACTTCCATAATCTGCTTTCCCTATCTCAGTCCTGTCAACATGAAAGATCCAAAGGTATGACCATGCCACTCCCTTATTCAATGAACTCAATAACCTCAATGTCTTCCTAGGATCAAATATAAAATTCTTTGGCATTTCAAACTCTTCACAACCTAGATTCAAATTATCTTTTTAGCTCTATCACATATTAGTCCCTTTACTTCACACTTTATATGAGCCAAACTTCCTTTCTTGTTGTGCCTCATAAACAATGTCTAAAATCTTTTTTCTCGGTCTTTACATGTACTATCTTCCATCACTGCCTTGATTTCCTCCATCACATCCATCTTTTAGAATTTCAAAAGTCATCCAAAGCTTAGCTCAAAAACCACTTTCTATAGTGTATCTTCTCTGTTCCCTCACTTGCTAGTGCCTCCTCTCCCAAAACTTTAACTTGGATTAATTTTGTATACTCTGATCAGTCTTAATGCTATTCCATTTTATTTAATAAGAGCTCCCTGAAGAAAGGACAAAACGTTGTTGGTTTTGCAATCCTAGTGCCTAAGAGGTAGTATTCTTTAATAGCAGATAGAGAACTACCCTAACTGTCAAGAACCCAGAAGTTTAGGTCCTTCTTATGACACATGCTGCTTAAATTCTCAGTACTCCAGCTAATTCTGTAAGTGACTTGGATTGATGGAAGGAATTTCCTCAATGGGAATTCTAGTACCATTAAAATTAGAGCTCTGATTTAAAAAAAAAAAATTCTAGTCTTGGTTCACCTGAGGATTTTTGACTTTTTGATCTTAATCATTTTTGACTTAATCATTTTTTTCATTAGGTATGAGAGTATCTGGAATAATTATCTCTCTATTTTATGTTTCTCCCAGTTTTCATGGGCCTTAGACTCACTGGCTTGGTCCTTAGACATGTCTTTTCTTTCTTCCCCCCCTGGATGGCCATACAAGTAAACTGCTTCCCTATCTTTTCTACTTAGCTTTCTAATTAATTTCAGATCTCATACTTCTTTTACCTTCAAGGAAATCTCAATACTCTAGTCACAGGAAAACATTCCTTTTTCTTTTTCTCTTTTGACTCACTCTTTACATTTTTGCTTGCTATGTCTGAAGCAAACTGTCCAGGGTAGTAAGGAGTATTCATTATCTCCTCCCAAACTAGTATAACATTTCTCTTTGTTTGTTTGTTTTTGCCTATTTTTTTCTCAATTGGGCAAAGGATTTGACATGAGATCTGCCTTACTACCAGAACAATGGCAAGGGAACAGAAAATTAGGATTATCACTCCAGACTTCATAATTTGTGAGACATAGGGTCATAGAGATCATGCGTATGATTCAAAAATAGTTCTGAGTCAGTTATAAAAGTTCATCTTATGCTAATATATGATAGCAATGAACTTGGTCTGGATGCTTGTTGTAAAAATCCTCTTCTTTTCTTTAATACATATCTACATACAGGTCTTATAATGATGCCTTTCCCTTTCAAGACTGTCATTTATATTAATTTTATGTAGATGATAAATAACATTTATATAACTCATACAATTTGATTTGCCCTGGGCCCTTCATATGTCACTTAGCTATTCACAGACCTATCTCCCAGCTCAAACAAAGAAAAGAGACAAAGAGACAGACAGATAGAAATAGAGAGAGACAGACAGGTAGATACATGGATGAATGGATAGATGAATAGATGGATTAATGAATAAATAAGTAGATGGCCAGATGAATAAATTGCTTAACCAATTAATTGATTAATCAGTGGGTGTGTAGATAAATAAATAATAAAGTTTTAGTTCTTCCTATAATGCTTTTTTCCACCAATAAGATCCTCTTCCAAAAGTCTTACTATGTCATTAGGTTGACAATTGACTTGGGGTTTTCAAAACACATGCCAATGGAACATAAACTGAGTCCAGTAAAACTTGTCCAAGGTAAGGCTTTGAGTAGGATCCTAGATAACAGTATAGTCATTCAGTCAGTCCACAAGCATTTATAAGTGTACATAATACAAGTAGAAAGGAAGAGATAGTACCTGCCCTCAAGGAGCAGGGAAAAATGGAAAAAGACTAAACAAAAAAGACAGCTGAGATGGGGGAGGAAGGGAGACAAAGGGGAGGTAGTTGAGGAAATACATAGCACAGTTAATAAAGAGACATTGCTAGCCTTAATCCCCTGCTTAAATTGAGGTTCTGGGAAGAGCCATCAGATGGAGTGGGGAGGAGCTGCTGTATATCTAGTGTGTGCATTTGAAGGTTGGAGTGAAGTGGAGGATCTGAATCTAGGATGTGGTAGAAAAGGTCTGGAGTGCAGTCTGGAGAAGAATGGATTAAGGAGATCTAGGTACAAATCTTACTTTGCCTCTTCCTGTATATGACAAATAAATATCTTTTATGGAGATGATTAAATCTTTAAAGATTACCATTGGTAATCATAATCATCCCCATCAGGAGAAAAGAGGAATGAGGGTGCCTACATAAGATGTATGTTATATTTTTGTCAATTATCAATCTATTATATGGCTAAGTAATCATGTTTTTGTTAACTGTGAAATGACCTATCGTCATTTTATTTCATTCTAATATTAAATCCAAACTCCCAAGGCACTGACCTGAGTTCGACCCAATCCCCAAAAAATCCAAGTTTTGAGGAAGTATGATAATGTTCCATGTTGATCATTCAGAAATGGAAGGAAAGGAGTATTTCATTAAACAGAAAGGACTATGGAGATAGAAATAAGGAAACTGAATTTTAGATCAGGCACATTCTAAGTGACCCCTTCTTCATAGTGCTTAGAAGCATGTAAACCAAGCAGCCACCAATCCAACATTCCTGAGACTACAAGAGTACAGGTGTGTGTGTGTGTGTGTGTGTGTGTGTGTGTGTGTGTGTGTGTGTGTGTAAATTGTATTGTGAGGTCTGTAGCCAGACATCAACCCATTAAGGAGGATTTTATCCAAATATGTAACTAGGTTCATATGATTCCTCTGAAATAATTTCATGGATTTGTTTTCCATGCACCAATCTCCCAGCTCAAATGACAATAAGCATGAATTGTTGCATTTTACAAGTTAATTGGTTTGGTTCTAAGCTCCAGAAAATAGAATCTCTGAGTGAAAGTGCCTCTCAATCATATCTCTCCAAATAGATGCATTTCAAGAACTAAACATTACAAAGCCTGATGTGAATAGCTCTGAATGCAGAGAAATGGACTAGTGAGCAAATGACAAAAACAGGATTATACACTCTATGTGAAATCCATTGCAGCCAGAAACTAAGTCAAGAATCTCTGCCAGCAAAAATCAGTAGAACTACTTAAGGAGATAACAGCAAATCTTTATCTCCCTTTCCCCAGCCCCAACCCCCTTCCCAGGCAGTAAGCCTGCTATTTGAGATTTGAAAGCAACAGTGGTAAAGATATGCTCTTTGCTATACATTTTATTATTTGGCAGGAGTTAATCCAATTACTATTCACACAAATTACTGCTTCACTTTAACTACTGCAGCATTTAGAAGGCAGTTGTTCACTCTCTTCCCCATCACAGCTAAGATAAAAGACTACTAAATTTCGATGAACTTTTGGGAAAAGCTCTGAATTTGCATTACCTCTTAAGAGACTTCCTGAACCCTTAATTATAGTCTGGCTAATTATATTCTTTCCGGTTTCTAGTCTATAGAGCAGTGCCCAAATCTCAATAATTTCTTCCTTCATTGGGCATCTTTCCTTCTGTGACTAATGGGCTTGTTTGTAACACTTTGTGAATACCTCATGGGGCACTTTGAGCACTTTGGTTGTGTAAAATGTCCAAACTGACTTGTGCACTTCCTTCCTTAAGGTTATAGAACAAGTATACCAAAATATTGCTCATTTAGTGAGAAGGTGTAGCATTTAAATTGTCTACCTAGACACAATTCAGTGAAGTGGTATTGTCAGAGTGTTGGTTAAATATGAGTGTTTGGAGTTGGGGAGGGGAGATGGTATTTAATAGCACTAAATCAAGTGTCCCTTATCAAGTAAGTAAAAGTCCAGTAATAGTGCAGTAATAGTGATGAAAATAATTTTAAAACAATTAAAAAACTAGGAATTCTATTGCTCCACCTATACCATGCATCTGAAATTTGTCAAATGGCCCTCCAAATTCAGAGATGAGAGAAAAAACTACCTATTATGGCTTCATAAGTTATTAGACAGTGAATAATTAAAATAAAATGCTTAAGGACTCCTGCATGGGTCACTACCCAAACACTCATTAAATTCTTCTTTATTGCCTTCCATAAATGTTGATGTATATAGGAGAATTTCTGTACCAGTCACACCTAGAAATTAGAGAAAAAGGAGAGGTATCTGTGTCCAGTACCCCTATCATGTGCATTATAATTAAAAGAGGAAGGTAAGGATGTAATAAGGAGCGAGGTCAATCTCTCTGTGCCTGTGGCTCACCAAATCACCAAACTTCCTGACAGCTGATAATCTTCAGGCCTCGAGACTCTTCTCTCTGTGATCTGGACTTCTCCTCCCAGTTTGGTCCCATCCATAATACTGGATTTAAGAATGGTCCTGGTTGTCATAGGTGTATGTGTATCATATGTGTATCTCAGAAAATGTTCACCCCTATTCGCAGCCTGGTCTCAGCACTTTTGTTGTAAGTCCTAATTCATCACTGACTGAAACAAAAGTCATGGCAGCTGGCCATGGGAATACAATTCCCAAAGGCCATTGCATAGACTTTCAGTCTGACTGCATGGATCCTAGTATTGGCAGCTATCATTTGTGAACAAGGAATAAAAGAGACCAAAGAATTATTGATTACTCAAAGTCATCTTGCCTTTAGATCATGTATATTTTCTTTCTGAAAGTATATATTAAGTGGTGAATGCTGAAGAGCAATATACAAAATGAAATAAATAGCTTAGCAAACAGGATTTTATCTTAGGTTTTCCTGACTCTAAACTCAATATCCTATCCACAATTCCAGTAATATTTATAAAAGTAATTGATATCCTACTTTGAAAACTTGAAATAAAAGCATTCCCCACTATTAATAAGATTCTCCAAATGTTTGTATTCATAGATAATAGCAAACTCATTACTTTGAGCTCCTGCATACTACAAAGTCTAATGTCATCTAAAAACCTGTATGCCTTTTATTCTTTCACTTAGACAATTGAGAGCAAATGTTGAATGGCACAGGATGTTACTAAACCATGAGGCACCCCAAATAAACTCTTCCTGCAAAATCAATTAATTGAGAATCACTCTTTGAATCCAGGCATTCAGAGTTCTGAAACCACTTAAATGCACTACCATCTCACTCAAGTTTCTCCATCTTGTCCATGAGGATAACAAGGAAGATTTTGGCAAATGTTTTGGCAAAATCTAAGTAGGTAGACTATATCAATAACATTCTTCAGATCTATCAATCTAGAAACTCTGTCAGAAAAGAAACTGAAATTATTATCATATGAGTCCATGCTGGTTTTAAGTGGTCACAGTATTCTCTTCTGAATTGTGATGCACTATCCCTATAAAAACATGTTCCACAATTTTGACAGCAATAGGGAACACATTCACCGCCATTTAGATTGGAGAATCCAGAATCTTCAATTTTTTTTGAAAATTGGGAAATCATTTTACTTTCTCCAGCATTGTACCTATCATATTTTCTTCAGAAATCAAAGAAGATATTTGCATAACAGAAAAAGAATAGGAAAGAAGAAATAAAGTATAGTAGAAAGAGGCAGAAGACTTTGGTACAAATTATACCTAAGATATTTGCAACCAGTGTGCTCCCGCGCATGCAACTTAGCCTCTATGGCCCTCTCTTCCTCACTGGCAAGCTGAGAGGGTAGAACTGGAATATATCTAAGGTTCCTTCAGCCCTTGTGAAAGATGGTGGGCATAAGCAGATTGTAACATTTTAATAATGATAATTTGTTTTCCTTCAATATTACATAGTATATTTTAAGACATGTAAACCCAGAAAGGAGACTGACCAATCAATGTAATAAGAATGAAAGAAAATGAAAATGTTATATTGACATCTCTGGAATACTAAAGGAATAAAGGAAACATCTCTAACAGGTTGGGCAGATATTATACAGTGATTCTATGTGAAAACATACTTGCTTAGAAAGAGAAGCATTTGTGGAGGAGTTGCTATCTTCATTGTTAGGAGATTGGGATACTGTTGAATTAGAAAAGGGGAAGATGTAGAGGAACTATCATTTTCTTGGGAAAATTCTCAATAATAAAAATGAAAACATTTATATAATGCTTATTATATGCCAGGCATTCTGCCAAGAATTTTCCAATTATTATCTCATTTGATCATCAAAACAACCCTGGGATGTAAGTGTTTTTATTATCTTCATTTTATAGATGAAGAAACTGAGACAGAGGTTAGTGACAAGTACTGAGATAATACATAGGAAGCCTAAGGATATAAACAGATAGATAGATAGATAGATAGATAGATAGATAGATAGATAGATAGACAGATATAACATAGAAATGGACAGACATATATTTATTCACTGATGGAAGTATTCTCAAACTGTGCTCTTCAGAGATAGCATAGATGGTATAGTAGATAAAGCCCTGACCACAAGTCAGGAAGACTTAAGATCAAATATTACATCAGGCACTTACTAGTTGTGTGACACTGATCAAGTAACTTAAACTGTGTGCCTCAGTTTTCTCAACTGTAAAATGGGGATAACAATAGAATGAACCTCCTACATCCCAGGGGTATGAGGATCAAACAAGATATTTACAAATCACTTAGGCAATCCCTGACACATAATAGATGGTATGTAAAAATTTTATATTATTATTTTTATTACTATTATTATTATTATTATTAATTTGGACATAGTTCTGGTATGGAAGTGGGAAGATGGGTTCAAATTTGGCCTCAGAAATTTGCTAACTCTGTAACTGTGGTCAGGTCATTTGTGTGTGTGTGTGTGTTTCCCCAAATATAAAATGGGCACAATAATAGCACCTACATCTTAAGTCATTTAATCCTGTCTGGTTCAGTTCCTTGTTTATTAATGTTATTGATATAGTCTACCTAAATAGATTTTGCCAAAACATTTGATAAAATCTTCCTTGTTATCCTCATGGACAATATGGAGAAACATGAGTGAGATGGTAGTGCATTTAAGTGGTTTCAGAACTCTGAATGCCTGGATTCAAAGAGTTCTATAGGATATCCACTATGAGATGTACAAAATGAACATAGTGATGCTGGGCAATAAATCTTGAGTGAAACAAGACTACCTGAATATATAGGTGAGCTGATGAAATTACCAAGTATGATAATATAGAATAAAATGTTGCATCCATATAAAAAATGATAAATTGAAATTTGTATAAATGATGCTATGTGTGTAGCCATCTCAAGAGCAGGGAGAGAGAGAAGGAAAAAGGGAAAGTTATATGATGACTTTATTATATATTTAAAAGAAATAGCAAGTTGTAGATAATAGATTTGCAGTTTTATGTGCAATCATCTCCCTCCCCATTCAATTATGTTATAGAAATGGATGTTTTATTTCTTAAGTTTAGAATAAAATAAATAAAAATGTTTTTAAAGTTAAAGAGGCTCAAATACCCACGACCTTAAGGAACAAACAGGTTACTGGTTACATGAATGAAGAACCAGCAAAAGAGACTGAGAAGTGGTTGGACAGATAGTAGGATGAACAGCAGAGGGCATTTGCTGTGAAGACCTAGAGAGTTCAGAGTGTCCAGAAACAGAAGATTATCAACCTTTTCAAATGTTTAACACAAAATCAAAAGGGATGAGTTTTATCAACAAAGAGCTCATTGGTTACTTTGGAGAGAATAATTTCAGTTAAATGATTAGATTATAACCAGAATGAAGGGGGTTTAGAAGAGAGATGGTAGAGGAACCAGTTTGGGTTTTTATTATGAGAGCAATGAGAGCAAAGGAAAGAGAAACTGGAACCCCATACAGTGGAGCTAGGGTTACAGTATCTTTTCTTTTATCTCCTTCTCTTATATGTTTACTATGGGGTATATTTTGTGTAGGGATTATGTGAAGGGTTATGCATAGGTGTTTGTTCAGTCCGGACATATAGCTGGGTTGCTAATTCTTCGCCTCAATACTAAGTATACCACTGTAGAGAAAGGATTTATTATCTCTGTAAGATCCAGTATAGCTTAATTGAAGTACAAAGCCTAGTTGAACATCTTTTGAGTTTCTATTTCCAAAGGAGAGTGTCTGGAAGGTTGGGGGTGGGGACATGAGGAGGGAGGAGTAGGGAAGAGATGCCCTAGGCAATCTTTGGTGTATTGAGGACTCACAGGGATGAAATTACACCCCTTTCAACATATCAGAGTATTAACATAATGACAATTTTTCAAATAAGAACTCCAATGGGAGAGAAAATGATTCATAGTATTAAATTAATGTTGTTTAAATTAAGTTGACTTTAGGAACTAAAGAAACCAAAATAACTTTTCTCAGTTTCAAAATAAATTTATTAAATTTTTTATCTGTATATTACAGGTCATCAACTAAAGGAAAACATGCAATATCAAATTACATGTTACATTTAGTTCAAGGTTTTTCATAACACTACAAACAAATAGCTTATTAATTTTATATAAGGTCAGATGGAAACTCCATCAATATAAGTAATTTGCTCAAGGTTATGCAGGAGATCAGCAATAGTAAAGGGAGAGTCTAATAAAGAATTGTAGGCCTATCCTCCAACCACTGTAGTCTATTTCCTATAAAATGAAAGTGCTGTTGTGATTCTGTAACATGTATCCAGAAAGACACTGGAAATTCTCATGGAAATTTGTTTTGTATGCCTTTTCTTTCTGTACAAAGGGTTATAAATGTCATATTCAACCTCAATTCCCATTAAGTATTCAACATAGTCTAATTCTAAGATCTTAAAATACACTGTTAAACTTCACATTTCTCTACCACAGGACTTATAAGATTTATGTATAATTTTGAGGGAAATGGCCCTTAGAATTGAGGGAATGAATTCATGCTGAAATGTTTGATTAAAGTGAGAAAAAGGAGTACTCACTGAGTTGCTAAAGTTCCCAAAAAGGTTTTGAATGGTCTGTAAATTAATCAAAATAGATTAAGGTACAGTTGGTCATTCATAGAATACTTTGAAAAAACATATCATTTAGAAGCAATTTTACCTCTATATTGTACTTTCTTTTTACCCATCCATTCATTTCTTATTCTATGTGCTCTCATTTTCTTAAGGTCGAATAGCTGTACTTTGGAATGAGTAAAAAAAAAGCTTTCATATTAAAATTTAGTATTTTTTCTGTAATAAGGAAAATTGAGCTTAAAACAGATTCTATGCCAAGTTATAACCATGCACCTCACTATATTTTACCTGCAGTAATGATTGAATATATTCCTTGCCACTGTAATGTATTAGGAAAAGGATGTCATTAACACAAAGGTTAACCTGGTTCTCTTGCCTCTAAACTGTGGATAATTCTCTGAGTTGGGCTGGCTAGTTTAATATTTGTTTATAAAGTCTCAGGCTTCTGTATCCTCCCTATTTCCTGTTATGAAAATGTAATAACTTTTTTTTTTTGGAAGGGGGATGTGAAACATGACTTCAGGTATAGACTTTAATTATAGTTTCTTCTATTCACTGAAAGATATCCAATGAAATATAGTGAGAATGATGGCTCCCAAGTTGTTTATATATCCATGGAAATTCAGCTTTTTGAATAGCTTCTGTTTCAGATAATATCTTGATTCTAAATTCTCTACTTTGTGCCCATTTATTGGAATATTAATTCAAAAATACATTTAATAGATACCTGCTGTAAGCAAATATTTTTCATAGAGGGCATATTTTTTACATACTCTTGCTAAACATCAACCTCCAGTAGTTTGAGTAGTATTAATAATAAAACTTAGAGGCAAAATAAATAAATAAAATTTAGAGGCAAAATAAATAAATAAACTGATAAATATTTTTTTAAATTAATAAAATGGAGATTTATTGTTGAAGCTCTTTTAAATGTCAAAATGACCCAGAGTGATATTCTGTATGACTATAAACTGCCTAAAGTCAAGAACTGTTTTTTTCTTTGTATTGATTATAGACATTACTGACATACCTTTTGCATAGAAAGTACTCAAACACTTACTGAAATGATCAATTGAACAATGACAAAAATAATTGCTTAGGATAAAGTTTTTACTAAGTTATGAAACTTTATTTGTGGATATATTTATGTGGCTGATTGCTATACAATACTCAGAAAAAGATATAGATTTCATTTATTAAGCACCTGCTATTTGTTAGGCAGCTAGGTGGTAGGGGGGACTAGAGTTCTGTGCCTGGAATCAGGAAAACCTGAGTTCAAATCTAGCCTCAGATACTCACTAATTGTGTGACTCTGGGCAAGTCACTTTACCCTGTTTGCTTCAGTTTCCTCAGGTGTAAAGTAAATTGAAGAAGGAAATGGCAAGTCAAGAAATCTTTGCAAAGTAAACCCCAAACGGGGCCACAAAGAGTTAGATATGACTGAATCAACTGAACAAGCACAACATGAAATATGTCAGGTACTAGGCTAAGGCCTCTAATTAGAAATCTATATTGGTATTAAAACCACAAAACTGGCCAAGATAGTGGAGTAGAAACAGCATTTCCACTGTGCTCCAGCCCACACCACTTCAAATCATGTAAAAGGGGGACTCTGAACAACCTCTGGAGCCCCAACACCCACAGAACAACACAGAGAAGCTCACCCCACTCTGAGGACAGCCCAGCAACCTGGCAGGGAGCAGCCAGCACAGTGCTCTAGGAGCTGAGCCCAGGACCACATGAGTCGGAGGTTTTAGCCCCAGGGAAGTCGGACCAGCAGAAGGATGGAGGGACCCCAGAACACCAACAGGTGTGGCATTTCCAGAACTAACACATAGATGCCTAGGACAAAATGAGAGGTTAGTGCCCGATGGAATTTGGGACCAGTATTCCTGAGTGCCTCAGCTTTTTCCCCTGGCAGCAAGAAGCAGCTGAGGAGCTGGCACAGCAGTCAATTTGCAGCTTCAGCTCCTGGCCTGCAGACTGTAGGGGGATCCGGGGATCAGTCTTGGGGGTAACTCTTGCTTTAACCTCCCTGGATCTAGATCAAGGTCTGGGGTGGAGGTGTTGGGTGCCAGGGTGTGTGGGGGCTTCAGGGAGGGCACCCAACTAATACCTCCAGGAGTTGAGAAGACCTTATCGTTTGGGACAGAAGCTCCCCTATCTGGTGGCAGTCCTACTGTGACAACAAGCCCAAAAGTCAAGTAATTAAGTGGCAACATGCTTAGGAAAAGGAAACAAAATAAACAGAAAAATTCAAAATTAGACTCCTATTTTGGGGGCAAAGAGGATCAAAGCATGGAACAGGAGGAGACTGTGAGGTCAGAACTCCTGCACCAAAAGCCCCAAATGAGAATATGAGCTGGTTACAGGCCATAGAGGACCTTAAAAAGGATTTTAAAAACCAAATAAAAGAAGTGGAGAAAAATTGGGAAGAGAAATGAGAAGGATGCAGGAAAAGCATTAATTGAGAGTCAACAGCCTGACTGAGGAAAATAACAACTTAAAAAATAGACTAATTCAAGTGTCAAAAGAGGCTCAAAAAGGCAATGAGGAGAAGGATGCCTTAAAAAGCTGAATTTGCCAGATGGAAAAAGAATCTCATAAGCTGACTGAGGAGATTCATTCTTTCAGAATTAGACTGGAGCAAATGGAAGCTAGTGACTTTATGAGAAATGAAGATGCTGTTAAACAGACCCAAGAAATTGAAAGAATAGAAGGCAATGTGAAATATCTCATGGGAAAAACCACTGACCTGGAAAATAGATCCAGGAGAGATCATTTAAAATTTATTGGACTACCTGAAAGCCATGATCAAAGAAAGAACCTAGAAATGATCCTTCAAGAAATTCTCAAGGAAAATTGTCCTGATGTTTTAGACCCAGAGGGCAAAATAGAGATTGAGAGAATCCATTGATCACCTCCTGAAAAAGATCTCAAAAAGAAAACTCCTAGGAATATTATAGCCAGGTTCCAGAATTCCCAGATCAAGGAGAAAATACTACAAGCAGCCAGGAAGAAACAATTTCAATACTGTGGAAACACAATCAGAATAGCACAGGACCTGGTAGCTTCTACACTGAGGGATCAAAGGGCATGGAATATGATATTCCAGAGGGCAAAAGAGCTGGGACTGAACCCAAGGATCACCTACCCAGCAAAACTGAGTATTTTGTTTCAGGGGAAAATATTGTCATTCAGTGGAATAGAGGGCTTTCAAGCATTCTTAAGGAAAAAACCAGAGTTGAATAGAAAATTTGACATTCAGACACAAGAAGGAAGAGATGCTTGAGAAGGTAATCAGGGAAAAGAAATCAAAAGGAACTTATCAAAGTTGAACTATTTACATTCCTACATGGAAAAACAATAACTGTGACTGATGAAACCTTTCTCATTATGAAAATAATTGAAGAAGGGTGTATGGGCATATGAATACATATGTGAATGTGTGTATATATGTTTACAGGTATACATGGATAGAGGGCACAGGTTGAATTTGGTGGAGAGGGATGATACTTAAGGGGTGAAGTTAAGAGGTGAGAGAGGAAAGTGGCAAGAGGAGATGGGGAGAGACAGGGTGGGGTAAACTTTCTCATATAGAAGAGGCAAGGGGAAGTGGTTGCAGGGGAGGGGAAGAACGGAAAGGCAAAAGGGCAAAACTATATTTTCATTGAATTTGTCTCAGGGCGAGAATGACATACATACTAAATGTGATATCTCACCCTGCAGGATGGTGGGGGTGAGGGGTATGAGAGGGGGAATGATGGAGGGGAAGGCATGCTGGGGGGAGGGGAGGTTTTAGCCACCCACTTTTGAAGAGGGACAGGATCAAAGTAGAGAATGGATTGGGTGGTGAGTGGGATGGGTGGGAAGGAAATATAGCCAGTATTTTACAATATATCTACTATGGTAATGTTTTTGCATGGTTGTACATGTACAACATATGCTGAGTTGCTTATCTTCCCAGTGGGAGTGGGTGACAAGGGAGGAAAGGAACGGATCTAGAAATCGAAGTTTTAAAATTAAATGTTTCTAATATATATAAATACTATTATTAATACTATCTGTCATGTAATTGGGAGATAAGATATTCAGGCATTGGGGCACAGAGATTCACCTTCCCCTAATGGAAAAGCCGTAATGGGTATGGGAGAAGAGATAGGAGAGAACAGATTGGATGAGGGGATATCCTGTGGGACTGCTATTCTGGGGTGGTGGGTAGGGGAAAAACGGGGGAAAATTGTAACTCAAAATCTGGCAGAAATGAATGATGTAAACCAGAATTTAATAAAGCATTTGGGAAAAAAAATCACATTATTTAGTTCCCATCTTTTCATTTACTTATAAAACTCTCCATTGACACTTTGAAAGGAAATCCTCATTTCTCTTGATAAATGAAGATTGCTTTGCTCTTCTCCTTGATTTTGCGTTTGTAAAAATGACCACTGAATAGGATAGTACGTAACTCCTAAAATTCCAGCCTGGGGACTCCTAACTGAAGTATAAAGTCACATTCTTTATTTAGTTTTTTTTTAATGCCTTTTTAATGCCTAGTTAATTTTTAATGCCTTTTAAAAAAGGCATCTTTTTCTATGTAGGTGTAGTAAACTTTTAGGTACTTCCCTCACTTTGGCTCTAATTATAGACAGGTTCATGTACAAGTAGGGTAGATCTGTTTCCAGGCAATTGTGATGGAGGAGTCCTTCGAGATGAGTCAGGGGTTTGTACTGAGAACTAAAAAAAATCATCTGGCATCTTCTCTCTCCTGCACATTAAAGAACTAGGTAGCTGCTATCAAGCTATCAGATCTATTGAGAAACAAATCTCAGACTGAGAAAGAGAGGGAGGGAGAAAGGGAGGGAGAGAGAGAGAGAGAGAGAGAGAGAGAGAGAGAGAGAGAGAGAGAGAGGGAGGGAGGGAGGGAGGGAGAGAGAGATGTTACTAGCCAATTTGCAGTGATAGTGAAAAAGTAAAAAGGATAATTATTAGCCCTTCCAAAGAAAGTGTTTGTAAACGTCCAAATGAGGCTTGAATATTTACCTCCCAACTTATTGATTGTACTAGTAGTGAAAAATTGTTAAATTCTGTCCTAATATTTCTGTGGTTCTTTAACCCTAATCCACCATTCCATTCTGACTTAGAAAAGATGACTTGCTTTCAATAAACAAAAAAGTCTTTTTAAATCAATGAACAATTAAAGGACTTCAGACTGTCTGAATGGAACATTTACAGCCTAAAGTTCTATCCTGACCATGAGCTGACTTTCTGTAGGCAGTTCCTTGTCATATTAAAAGAAAAGTTATATTTTATAGATTATTGATTGATAATTTGAAGTAAATTGTAAATCATCTAAATTTGGGAATTAGAACATGAGAGTTATAGCTTACTAGCAGTGACTTATACTCCCCACATCACACTTTTTCCCCACTGCAGATAATTTATAGAGTTCTAATTCTATAAACTTATTACTAATAAAAAATGTGATTGCAGTGCTTAGGACTTGTTGTCACAAGATAGAATGGTGAAGGAAGATCTGCTAAACTTTTATAAGGCTCTCGATCCTTTTTTATACTTGGTGTAATGATCAGGTTTATTTGAGGTTAGGAAACTTAACCATCCTTATCACACTGTACCATAGTCTTTGGTAACTGTTCCTCTTTACATATAACCACTCGATATGTCGAATTATTCTCTACATACAGATAGAAAATGAGTTTAAATAGAAAAGGGAGAAATGCCCACTAGTACCACTTACCGGCATGATCAGTTGACAATATGAAGTGGAAATGGTTGTGCATAGGTCTCCTCCATCCATTCAAGAAATATTGCTATAGTCTCCAAAAGAAGAAAAAATATTAAATACTTTCATACATTCATATTCATAAGTCACTGCCAAGTCCTTGCTTGGTAAAATTCAGAAACAAAATGAGATTGTTCTTTTTCAAAATGCCCACTCCCTTCTTGTAGTTGGATAACTATCTTCATAGGAAGACAAATGCTCCTTCCCATGCTTGGCAAGGTGACTTTTTTTTGTCTCTTTGGAAGTTTCTTTTTTCATCTTTATTCATTTGTTTGTTTACTTTTAGTTTACAAGATTCAATTACATAATTCCTTGAGTTTCAAATTTTCTTTCCCTCCCTCCCCAACCCCCAGCATACAATCCATCATAGGATCAGCAAATACTTTCACATTAGACATTAGTCAGTTTACAAAGGCGGATTGTATTTGATGGAATGAAAAATGGCAAAGAGGAAATAAAACCAAATAATAAAAGAAAAAGATCAAGTAGTTTGTTTCAATCAGGATTCAGATTCAGTTCTTTCTAGTTATTTCTCTGGATGGAGACATCTCTCTCCCTCATGAGTATTTTGGGATTGACTTATATCACTGCATTACTGAGAAGAGTCCAGTCTGTCATAGTTGATTATCACACATATGTTGTGTCTGAGATTTTATGCAAATTTCTCCTGGTTCTACTCTTCTCACTCAGCATTACTTTGTATAAGCCTCTCCAGGTAAATAAGAAGTCCATCTACTCCTCGTTTCTCATAGCACAATAGTATTCCATTATATGCATATGCCACAACTTGTCCAGCCATTCCACAATTGATGGGCACCCCCTTAATTTCCAATTCTTTGCCACCACAAAAAGAGCTGTTATAAATACTTCGTACATATGGGTCTTCCTCCCACTTCTATGATCTCTTTGGGATATAACCCTAGAAGTAATTGCTGGGTCAAAGGGTATGAAATTATTTATAGCCCTTTGGGCATAATTCCAGATTGCTCTCCAGAATGATTGGATCAGATCACAATTCCACCAGCAATGCATTAATGTTCCAATTTGCCCACATCCTCTCCAGCATTTGTCATTTTCCTTATTTTTTTTTTAATGTTAGCCAATCTGACTGGTGAGATGTGGTACCTCAGAGTTGTCTTGATTTGCATTTCTCTAATCAATAGTGATTTAGAGCATTTCTTCATATACTTATAGATATCTTTAATTTCTTTCCCTGAAAACTGCCCGTTCATATACTTTGTCCACTTATCAATTCTGGAATGACTTGTATTCTTATAGATTTGACTCAATTCTCTGTACATTTTAGAAATGCTTTCTTTATCAGAGATTTAGGTTGTAAAAATTCTTTCCCAGTTTCCTACCTCCCTCTTGATCTTGGTTACAGTGGCTTTGTACAGAAACTTTTCAATTTAATGTAATCAAAATTATTCATTTTAAATTTTATAAAGTTCTCTAATACTTGTTTGTTCATAAAGTCTTTCCCTCTCCACAAATCTGGCAGGTACACTATTCCTTGTTCTCCCAGATTGCTTAAAGTATCATCTTTTATGCCTAGATCATGCACACATTTAGACTTGATTTTGGTATATGGTGTTTGATAATGGTCTATGCCCAGTTTCTGCCATACTATATTCCAGTTTTCCCGGGAGTTTTTGTCAAATAGTGCATTCTTGTCCTAAAAACTTGTCCTATCAAACAATAGATTACTATACTCATTGATTGCTGAATCTCATGTGCCCAATCTGTTCCATTCATCCACTACTTTATTCCTCAGCCAATACAAAGAAGTTTTGATGACGGCTGCTGTATAATACAGATTAAAATCTAGTTTAGCTAGTCCACCATGCCTAGCATTTCTTTTCATTAATTCCCTTGATATTCTAGACCATTTGTTCTTCCAAATAAATTTTCTTACTGTTTTTTCTAGCTCTATAAAGTATTTTTTTTTTGGTAAATTGATTGGTATGGCACTAAATACATAATTTAGTTTGGGGAAAATTGTAATTTTAATTATATTAGCTGAACCCAGCCACAAGCAATTGATATTTTTCCAATTAGTTAGATCAGACTTTATTTTTGTGAGAAGTGTTTTGTAGTTATGATCATATAGGTCCTAGGTTTGTTTTGGCAGGTAGATTTCCAAATATTTTATGTCTATAGTGACTTTAAATGGGATTTCTCTTTCTATCTCTTCCTGTTGAATTTTGTTAGAGATATACAGGAATGCTGAGGATTTGTGTGGGTTTATTTTATATCCTGCAACTTTACCAAATTTATTGTCTCAAGTAGTTGTTTTACTTGACTCTCTAGGATTCTCTAAATATATCATCATATTATCTGCAAAGAGTGATAGCTTGGCCTCTTCTTTGCCTAATTTGATTCCTTTAATTTCTTTTTCTTCTCTAATTGCTACTGCTAACATTTCTAGTACCAGACTGCATAAGAGGGGTGATAGTGGACACCATTGTTTCACTCCTGATCTTATTGGAAATGCTTCTAGCTTATCCTCATTGCATATAATACTTGCTGATGGTTTTAAATAGGTGCTACCTATTATTTTAAGGAAGGCTCTATTTATTCCTATACTTTTCTGTGTTTTTAATAGGAATGGATGTTGTATTTTGTCAAAAGCCTTTTCTACATCTATTAAGATAATCACATTGTATCTGCTAGTTTTATTGTTGATATGCTCAATTATACTGATGGTTTTCCTAATATTAAACCACCCTTGCATTCCTGGAATAAATTCTACCTCATCAAAGTGTATTATTCTTGTGATAAGTTGCTGCAGTCTTTTATTTAAATGTTTTATTTAAAATTTTTGCATTTAAATTTGTGAGGGAAATTGGTCAATAATTTTCTTTCTCTGTTTTATCTCTTCCTGATTTAGGTATCAGTAACATATTTGTGTCATAGAAAGAATTTCGTAGGACACCTTCTTCATGAATTTTTGTAAATAGTTTGTAGAGTATTGGAATCAATTGTTCTTTAAAGATTTGATAGAATTCATTAGTAAATCCATTTGGCCCTGCAGATTTTTTCCTAGGGAATTATACTGATTGCTTCTTTGATTTCTTTTTCTGAGATGGAGTTGTTTAAGTAATTTACTTCCTCTTCAGTTAATCTGGGGAACTTGTATTTTTGTAAATATTTCTCCATTTCACTAAGATTGTCAAACTTATGTGCATACAATTGGGAAAAACAATTCCTAACTGTTGTTTTGATTCCCTCTCCATTGCAGGTAGATTCACCCTTTTCATTTTTGATACTCAATTTGGTTTTCTTCTTTCTTTTTGTTTTCTCATATTGACTAAAGGTCTATCACTTTTATTGGTTTTTTGAAAACCAACTCTTAGTTTTATTTATTAATTCAATAGTTTCCTTAATTTAAATTTTATTAATCTCTCCTTTTGTTTCAATATTTCTATTTTTTATTTTTAACTTATCTTTTATTTTTTTCAAATGCTTTATTAATTTCTGGTTTGCATCATTCATTTCTGCCAGATTTTGAGTTATAATATTTTCCCCATTTTCCCCCTACACACCACCCCAGAATAGCAGTCCCACTGGATATCCCCTTATCCCATCTGGTCTCTCCCATATCTTCTCCCACATCCCCTTTGACTTTTTCAATAAGGCAAGATGAAACTCTGTGCCCCAATGCCTGTATATCTTATTTCCCAATCATATGTAAAATAGTGTTAATAGTAGCATTTATATATTTTTTAAGCATTTGATTTTAAAACTTTGAATTCCAGATTAATTCCCTTCCTCCCTTGTCACCCACCCTTACTGGGAAGATAAGCAATTCAGTATATGTGTAGATATGTAAAATATTGCCATAGTAGATATATTGTGAAAGACTGACTATATTTCCCTCCTTCCTATCCCACCTCCTTCTTGGTCTATTTCCTACTTTGATCCTGTCCTTTTCCAAAGTGGGTGCTTCCAGCTTTGCTCCCCCCCTTCCCTCATTCCATCCCTTCCATCATCCCCACTCTCATCCCCTTTCCCCCTACTCTCCTGTAGGGTGAGATATCCTATTTAGTATGTATGTCATTCCCTCCCTGATCCAAATTCAATGAGAATGAGGTTTTGCCTTTTTGCCTTTCTGTTCTTCCCCTCCCTTGTAATTATTTTCCCTTGCCTTTTCTATGTGATATAGTTTAATCCATTCTGTCTTTCCCCAAGTCATCTCATTATTTTCCTCTCTCATCTCTTAAATTCACATTTAAAGTACAATCCCTTCCTATTAAATTTGACCTGTGCCCTCTAACTATGTATACCTGTAAACATATATACACACATTCACATATGTATTCATATGCCCATATACCCTTCTTCAACTATTTTCATAGTGAGAAATAAAGTTTTATCAGTTACAATTATCGTTTTTCCATGTAGGAATGTAAATAGTTCAACTTTGATAAGCTCCTTATGATTTCTTGTTGGACTGCACCCCCCCCCCTTTCTCTTCAGACTCCTTGCTGCCTCAGTTACACCCCTTCTCACTGACTCCCAAGCCTGAGGCTATTTCCACTATCTTAGGATTTCACTCTTGGTGGGACACTTATCTTTGGGTTTTCTAGGTCAGGGAGGGGGAATCAGAGCAGCCAGAGTTTACTTTGTCATCCTGGGCCCTGAAAGGACAGGCAGCTGATTTCTAAACTTCTAGGCTTGTGACTGATAGCCCCAGGAGAAGCTGCTGTTTCTGCTGGGGGCCCCAAGCCCTCTCTTACATGGCTCCATTGATTCCTCCTGTCCAGTGGTGAGATGCTGGTGAGATGGCTCCGAATTGCCCTTGGGATGGGTGAGTCAGCCCACTGTGGCTCCTTCCCTCTCTCTGATGTAGTCTGCTAGTCTGCTCTCTAGTCCAAGCTGTGCAGCCCCAACATGCTTTGTGTGCACCATGTCCGGAGCCACGTGCGCACTTTCCTGGGCTGGATTCTGCCACACTCTCTGTCCCAATGGATTCTGCCACTCCAGAATCCATTCAGATTCACTCTTTAAGGTTTAGTGATGGGATTCAAGGAGGAGCTTAGAGAAGTTACTGCTTCAGTTCTACCATCTTGGCTTCACCCCTGAAAGGTGATGTCCGGAACAAAAGACATTAAATGGAGTTTTCATATAATTTTAGCTAACTTCCAGTGGCCATTGGCACAAAGAATTTTCCCATTAAATAAGCCAGATCTCTAGGGCAGTGAAATCACAAGCCTGGGAATCCATTATTCCCTTCCCCCCAATATACACAAACACAGACACACACACACGTGTGTATATATGTATATGTATATGTATATGTATATGTATATGTAAGTGTATGTGTATGTGTGTACATATATATGTATGTACACATGTATGAATACACATTTATGTATATATAATTGGAAAGATCTTAAATAATGTTTATACAAGTAATTCTAAACTCCTTCATGATATTCATATTTGGGGAGAGATTAGTAATTGTCCTGAATTGTGAAAATATAATAAGTTGAAGCTTAGAGATGTCAGATGATTCATCTAGGTTTTTATTTAACCAGCTTCTAAGTGCTTACTTTCCTTCTTTTGAATAGTAACATGTAGTCCTCCTAATGACATTCAATTCAATATAATAAGCATTCATAAGCATCTAGTAAGTGGAGAATGCTGTGATGGGCACTGGGGACACAAAGACAGAAGGAAACATTTTCCTTGGTATCAAGGAGAGTAGATGAAAAATAATTCCATGTAAATCCAAGTAAAATGTGTTTAAAGTGAAACTGTGCTCCCTGTTTTACTGAATTGTCATTTCTCCAGTTAAACAGATAAAAATTCCCTAGAGAAGTCAGTTGTTTTCTGAGAACAATTGAATCCTCTAGAAATAACAATATTTTAGAAATGGCCTACTAAGTAATTGTCTAAGCCATCTTCCTGACTTCAGGATTTGGTTCATTTGTTTTCATTATTCTAAATGTATAATTTTGGTCTTTTAAATCTATTTATGTTCCAACTTATGTTTGATTTGAAGGTAAAATGAATTTATCCCCATGAATTCCCCAAATGTTCTACTCATAACTAAGTTCATTGGATGTAATAAACTTGTGTGTTTAAAATAATTTTCCAATATTGACTATTCATCCTAAAATGGTTAAAGATTCACTAAACAAAACTCACTAATCATGAGTTCCCATACTGAATATTCAAACCTAAGTTCAAACATCAGATTTCATAATATAATATTAGGAATTTTTCTACATAAGGAAAATCCTTTAGTATTCATGTGTTTCATAAAATTTCTGCTTATTTTTCCCCTCTAAAATACAGTTTAATGTTTAAATCTGACCTAGGAATGCTAATTTTATTTAGGTTCTGTCTTTCCCTACTGTCCTTCCTACACTTCTTCTGAAGTGCATTACTGTGGCCATTCTTTACTTTTAAGCTTTCTAAAACCCAGTGGTTCTTTTTCTGGCAGCTCAGGAAAAGGCTGTCAAACCTCAGAAGCCCTTTCTTACCCCATGAGAATGAGTGTGACATGGACCAAAACATTTTCATCTAATCCAGGATCTTGTTCTTAATTGTTTCATAAACACTAACAGGCACTAGTCACTTTCCCAAATAATTTCAAGCCAAGATGTTCAAATTGTTTTTGTCAATGTATCCATGTACCTCTGGGAATCTGCAGTACCCCTGGAAAGGGAAAGCATTTTTTTTATATGGAAAGAAACATGCATAAAAAAATGAAAAAGGAATCACATGTCCCAATCACATGCAAATCTGCAAAGCAGATGTGATTAACAGAAATGTTTAGTTCTATATTTTCATTGATTAGTAAACTGATTATATAAGCCTAAATAACATTAATTTGAGCTCTACCCTTAAGCTCTGATGAATGGATTTATATAATATATATATATATATATACACACACACATATATATGCATATATACACATACATATATACACATACATACACAGTATATACATACATACATATGTACATATATAAATAATTTTTTAAAAGTTACCTGCCTAAAATAATTGAGTAATTGTGGCCAACATATGTGTCATTATGTTCCATTGGAAATGGAAGTGTTGTATATATTAACCATTTCTGGCTGATTAAAGGAATGGCCATTCTACATAGTATTTTCCATATTTTCCTCTGTAGGAACTTACTATTAAGCCAATAATTCTCATTAGTTCAAAAACCGTCACACAATAAATAGTAATATTTTAGATATTTCAAACTTGGAGTTGAATAATGTTGAAATGACTCAGTTATAACCATTACCTATTTATTTTAAACATTTTTATTAAAATGGAGCAATAAATTATGCATAGATATGGGAAAAACAGTTTCATTTTTTTTTCTAATGTGAGAGATTTGACTAATTAATCTTTTTTCCTGAGCTACTAAATGAATGAGCCTTCATTAATTCTTTAAGGCTATATTTTTTGCTTTATACAATTATGTTTACCAGTTATGGTTGTTGAGGAAAAAATGGAGTGATCCAACATGTATTTGATATGATATGTCTGTTAAATATTCCATATTAACATATGTTCTAGACAGAATACTAAGATGTATTTAACAAGTTTTTTTTTTTTTTCTGATGAGAAAATAATTTAGATAAAAAAGATCATAGAAACATAGAAAACAAATGAGATGTGACTCAGGTTCTAATAACATCTGAAGGTGTTTTGGTCAGTCAGAAATAGTTTAATATTGCTGTTAGTCATGTGTACTTCAAAATAATGAATAATCAGTCAATAAAATATTCTTAAATTATTTATTAAGCTCACAAAGATAGATCAGAAATTTGATAATACCAGAAACTCGGCAGTGGGTAAAATTGATTGAATGCACTCTGAGCATGAATAAAGGACTTTATGATTTATTGACACTCTGTAGATTAATCTGAGGCTGCATTGAGCAGTGAAGCAAAGTGGCAAGCTGGAATTGCGGAAATTTTAAGAACAATCTTTTGGGAAGAAAAAAAAGCTGGATCATTCTAGATATCTCTTGGGAGGGAATCTTTCCAAGGGTTTTAATAAATTTTATGCATATTTTAAATTTGATTCATCAGTCCATCATTGGGCCTTTTTTGAGTACCTACTCAGTGCAAAGTACTGTGCAAAACCCTGGGGATGCAAAGAAAGGCAAAGGACAATACCTGTTATCAAAGAGCTCCCCATCTAATAATGGAGACAAATTTCAAAACAACTATGTACAAATAAACTCTATATAATATGCAGTGGAAATAATCAACAAAAGGAATCAGGAAAAGTTTCTCCTTGAAGTGAAGATTTTAGCTAGGAAATGAAGGAACCCAGAGTAGCCAGGAGGCAAAACTGAGAAAGAACATTCTATGCAAGGCGATCAAACTATGAAAATGACCATGTTAAATAGATGGAGAGTATTATACAAGTAACAATAAGGAAACCAATGTTATTGTATCATAGGGCATGTGGAGAGGAGTAAAGTATATGAATATTAGAAAGATAGGAGGGGACCAAGGCATGAAGAATTTTAAATCCCAAATAGATGATTTTATATTTGATCTTGGAAGTGATAAGGAGCCACCAGAGAATACTGAATAGAGGGATGAGAGCTTTACTTTTGGACAATCAACTTGACAGCTGAGTGTAGGATGGATTAGAGTTGGGGGAGAGTTCAGGCAAGGAAACCAAATGAGTAAGCTATTGTAACGGTCCAGGCATGGAGAGATGCATATACAAGAGATGTTAAGGTAAAAGCAACAGGAGCAGCAACAAATTGAATGTAAAGAGTGGGAGATAGAGAAGTATTAAGTATAAAACCTAAGTTTCATTTCTACGTGACTGAGAGGATGATGGCAGCCTTGACTTTAATAAGAAATTTTGTAAGTGGGAAGGTTGAAGAGAAATTTTGACTTTAGGGTGTCAATAAGACATCAAGCATGAAGTGTTCAACAGGCAACTGGAGGTGTTAGACTGGGTCAAAAGCAAAGTTAGAATTGGATGTATACCTTTGAGAATGATCAGCATGGAGACAATAATTGGAAAATGGGAGCTGAACAGATCACCAAGTAAAACAACAGAGAGGGAGAAAAGAGGGCCCAGAATATACATATATGTAAAACACTATGTGTGTGTGTGTGTGTGTGTGTGTGTGTGTAATGTCTATTTGCTCCTCCACTCATATATGTGTCTATGTATACATACAATTATATATAAATATAAATTATGTAAATAGTATAAAATGTACAAATTTTAAATTTATGCAAATATATTAATATACATATTATATATATTAAATTTATATATTTATACATAAATATATAAAATTGTATGTATATATACAAACACACATATATGAGTGAAGGAGTAGGTAGACATTTTGTGAGATCTATTGACTATCTTTCATGAACTATGTCATTCAGGTCTCCCTTTGCTGTTATAGCACATAATCTTCAGGCCTTTTCTGGACACCCAGAAGATTGGTTTCTATGCTATGAGCAGCTACTTCATATCCCCAAATTCATACTCATTCTCACTGTCCATGTCTCTGTCTCTGTGTCTCTGTCTCTGTGTCTCTGTCTCTCTCTCTGTTTCTGTCTCTCTGTCTCTGTCTCTCTTTCTCTCTTCACAAGAAAAAATCAAGGTCCCACTCAGATAATGTAGAAGAGGGTTTAACTTTGTCCTCATTTTCAGTTTTTGTGTATTAGTCTTTTGTGAAGTCCTAGTGACAGAAATGATCCCACATTTGATGACAAATTGACCTTTCTACAACTAGAAAGTTTCTATCTAACCAATATCTGGTTTAGTAAGCTTTATTTAGGAAAGTAAAGCAAAGTTTTACTAATCATAATCAATTTAGCAAACTTAATCTTATCTAATCTAGGTAATTACATGATAAATTTACTTAATAATAATGTCTCTGTGATTGGTAAGGGGTGAGGGGAGGTCTCACTGTCTGGGCCACCGAACAACTGATGCCCTTTAAAGTTTGCTCCCATTCATTCAGTCCCTATAAATCTGCCCAGCAAAAACAAGATATAAAGGCAGAAAGCTTCATGCTCTGAACCACGGTACACATCACTCTATATGCCTTCACCATTTTGTGATTGCCAGTGGTACTAAAAGGCTAGGAAGCCCAATGCTTGAATGGCTTTTACTAATAAACTACCTAACCTGTGATCTTGGAGCAGGTATGTTTCTTATTAGTACCTAACCTACAATCTCATAGAGCTCAATAAATGTATGTGTTTTACTTGTTTTAAATATTCTTTCAGAGTATCAGTGAAATAGAATAGCACAATTAACCAAAGTCCAATTACAAAAATATCAATTAAACCATATACCCTTTTAACTGATTTTCATTTTTAGAAAATAGAGGTCAATCACATATATGGATAAGTAAAATACATCCAGCTTATATCCTATGAGAATAGATAAATTTCAAGTTATTAAAACTTTCTATACTAGAAAGAGCTACAGTGTTGTCACTCATTCAATCATGCATTCTTTCTTTTATTTATTTATTAATTCATTGAACAGGTCATTACTTGTTACTATACTCATAGCCAAAAAATGGCCCATGAAAGCCTTCTCTCTTTTCCCCAATTTCATATTCTTTTGGAATTGATAGATATGCTATCTTTCTCTGGCTCTCTTGGGTCTCTTGAGAAAATACCCTGTGCTAAAGAAGCAAAACATACCCAGGTCTGAAACTGTTGTTATATGTTATTGTGTTCTTATAGCAACCAATGAACAAATACACATTTATGAACAAATTGTTTAATGTTAGAATTTGTAGATTATAAGATTCTGAACAGCAGGAATGGTTTCCTTTTTTCATCTTTGAATCCCTAGTGTTTAGCACAGTGCCATGCAGGTAGGAAGTACTTAATAAATAGAGGATTTAATTGATTGATAGCTAACTATGTATAATAGTGCTAAGTAATCTGCAATTGTTGACACAAAGATAGATAACACATGACCCCAACTGTAATGAATTTTGTAATCTTGTGAGTTGATGATATCCAAAAAGATGGTACTGAAGCATATATGACCCCCAATAATTCAAGGGATTGTAATAAGATGAACAACTACCTGATATTTATATAGTTCTTTAAGGTTTGCAAAGTACTTTATATTCATTATCATATGTGATATCATAATCTTGTTAGGTACTATAATTACTATTATCTTTATTTTGTCAAAAAAAGGAGGGAGTAATAAACAAGTTCTTCCAAACAGCTAAATGATTTGTCCACAGTTAGTAAGAGGAGAGGCTAGAATAAAACTGAAATTGTTCCTGACTCAGTCTAGCATTCTTTTTACTATAACACAGCAGGGAAGAAGCTGTATACATTTCAACAGTAACAAAAAAATAGATAATAATTGTTAACAAGAACAGCTTTCATCAAATATTTCAGTTCTTTGAGATGTGTTAAAATACAACTTTTTGATATGGCTCTTTATGAAAGAAATGCACTTGACATTTTAAATAATAATATATAACATTACATAGTATCTTAATATTTGAAAAATTCTCATAAAATATTATTTTATCCTCAAAATAGATGGCATTATCTCTATTTTATAAATGAGGAAACCAAGTCACAAAGAGTTTGAGTCATTTGCCCAGTCACACAACTAGTAAGTGCTTAAAGCATGGTATATACTTGACTTCTTGACTCTGCTGCACCACATAGCTGAATCTGCTGCCAACAAATGACCTTCTTTTGTTCTCTTTCCATCTCTTGTATCATTTCCTGAGGATCCAGACACAAAACAAAGAAAAATAACTATGAAGAAACTCTATAATGTTAAAGGAAATATTTAGATGACTTGATAGAATGAAGATTTATGTTATTCACAGTGCTTGGCATATAATATGACACACACACATTTGTATATGTATATGCATATATATTGTTGTTATTTTTATCCATTTAGTATTAATCATGTTATCCTCCAATTTATTTTATTCCTTATGGAAGCAGGATTCTACAACAGACAGATTGATATTTTTTTAAAGCAAGTGGGGTTAAGTAACTTGCCCAAGATTACATGGACATTTTTTTTTTGTGTGGGTGTTAAGTATCTGAGGCCAGAACTGATCCCAGTTCCTCCCAACTCCAACTCCAATACTAGCATTCTTACTCACTGAACCACCTAGCCTCCCCTAAACAATGTCTTTCTTTCTTTCTTTCTTTCTTTCTTTCTTTCTTTCTTTCTTTCTTTCTTTCTTTCTTTCTTTCTTTCTTTCTTTCTTTCTTTCTTTCTTTCTTGCTTTTTGGAAGGCAATTGGGTTTAAGTGACTTGCCCAAGGTCACAAGACTAGTTTTTGTGTTTGTCTGAGGCCAAATTTGAACTCAGGTCATCCTGACTCCAGGGCCGGTGCTGTGTTCACTGCACCACCTAGCTGCCTCAGATAGGTTGATTTTTTAAACACAACTCTATTTCCACTAAAAGCTTTTAAAGGAAAACCATTCCATTTACTTTCCTCAAGCTCTACTTCAGTGAGTCACAAGTTTAGGGTTACTCCTAAATGCTTTTTATGGTTTCTATTTAGCCCACAGACTTCTTGAAATATCATATGCTATTCATTATTGCTGTTTTAAATCTGAATTTGAGGCAGGAGAGTACTAATTTATCTTTTGCTTGACTTCTGGGCTGGACCTGACACTAGAAAAAATAATTACCTTCTCTGAATTTTATCATTTATTCAAAATAATGTTAGGACCTAATCACCTAAGGCAAGCACAGCTATTTTTATCTTATTGCATGTGGTTCACATAAAGAAGTAGTAAAAGATAGATAGATAGATAGATAGATAGATAGATAGATAGATGGGTAGATAAAGATCAAGAGAGATAATATCTTTCTATATAAGTAGGTGTGTCTATCTATATAGATAGATATATTGGTAGATATTGGTAGATATATCGTTGTCAATCTCTATCTCTATCCATCTATATACCTTTTAAAAGGAGGTTGAATCTCTTCTCTCAACTAGGCCTTTCTAAATTCAAGTGCTATAATTTGGTCTTCCTGGTACTAGGTTGAAAACCATTCAAATGATTGAACCCAATGAAGAGCATAGGAATAGATTTAACAATTTAAGTCTTATCATACCACATCTTTGCTTCTCAAGTTTCCTCAGTACCATATAGGGAGATTCTTAGTACAGGCATATTATTTACTTTGTTTTGAAATATATTTTAATGGTAGAAGACCTTGTTAACAAAGAAATGAATGTCTTTCTTTCCACTGTAGCAACAACTTTGGTCAAGATAGATTATGGCAGGTCTAGTATTAGAACAGAAACATTTAACTTGAGAGAGACATTATAATGAGGATTCAATATGGTAAATTGCATTGAGTCCCAGTCTCCAAGAGAGTAATATCTGAACTTACTTATGATACTAGCTGTGTTACCACAGGCAAATCCCATAACCTCTTTGGGTCTCTGTTCCCATCACTGTAGCACAGTGGAAAGACTAGTTGATTTGGGATCAAGAGACCAACTCTGCCATTTACCAAATGAATGACCTTGGGCAAATCATTTGGCATAAATGACTTCTGAGCTCCATTATAACTCTATAGCTAAAATTCTATGAAAACAGGACTTCAAATAAGTTCCACAAAATGTTATACTGAGGCTCAAAATATACATAAATCCTTGAAAACTTTAAAGAACTACATAAATACAAGTTATTACCTACAATCTATAAATTATTCCAAGAAATTTTATTTTGTTTAATTTTTGTTTTAAACAGAAGAGCCTATAAATGCAATTGATTCTGAAATGACAAAAAACAATTTAAATTCTAAGGAACCTGTCAGTAGGTATTTAATAAATATTTGTTAATTGATTGCCCATTTAACTTTGGCACTGTTAGCAAGAACATCTATATAAGAATATTGTGACAAAACAAGAGTTATGGATAGGTACTGGAACTTTGTTTTCATGGGCTTAGAGAATTCTCTAGTGATGGAACTCCCTCTACCAATATAACTTGAACCACTATGTAGAACTTACAGTCTTAGAAAATCATGTAGAACGCATATGGGTTAAATGACTTATCCAGTGTCACAAAGCCAATATATGCAAGAGATAGAACTGGAACATGGATGTTGTTGACTTGGAGGCCATGTCTCTAAACTATACAACATACTGCTCCCAAAGGCAAAATAAACTTGGAATATTTCTGTTATTGGAATACATAGATTTTCTGTACCTTACAATTATGCTAATGATGCCACTTGTTTCCAGGCAATTTTTCCTCTCAAAATAATGTTTTGCATTTATATAGGACCTTAAAGCTTGCAGAGAACTTTATGTGCATGATGTTATTTAATTCTCCCAATAAGTCTCATTTAAGTCTCACAATTAATTTTTACCTCATTTTATAGATGAAGAAACTGAGGCTAAGATATTAAGCACCTTGTCCAAGGTCACACAGTGAATAAGTGTCAAGGTTAGGATCTAAAATTAGGTCTTTCTTAGTCTAAATGTATCACTCTATTTACTTCATAAAACTTCTCTTCCAGGGGTGGCTAGGTGGCGCAGTGACTAGAGCGTCGGCCCTGGAGTCAGAAGGACCTGAGTTCAGATCCAGCCTCAGACACTTAACGCACACACAAACAAAAACCTAGCCATGTGACCTTGGGCAAGTTACTTAACCCCAGTTGCCCCCCAAAAAGCAAAAAAAACAAAAACCTTCTCTTCCATAACAAATTTTCTCCATAGAAGGGCTTTCATGGGGTTTCTAATTACAAAGATTACACATATCTTTTCTTCTCATATAGTATATTCCCGTTTTTGCTGTATTAAATTTAAATGAATCTTTGGATTTTGACTTCATTTGGGGAAAAATTTACCTGTGCTTCATACTTTCATGAATACTACAAGGTAGGAAAGGATATTAATAGAGTAATCCAGAAGAGAAGTCGTCAGAGATAATTGATCAAATACAATGCACCTGGAATGATTTAAGAACACTAGAAAATAATCAACAGTAGTAGTCATAAAAGGGACCAGAAAGGTCACCTCATCCATCCTTACCAGGTAAGACTGGTCCTAAACTATTCTATAAAATACACTCTCAAATTTTTAAGAAATTTCAGAGTAGGCTGCCCCTTAAAAGAATGGATATTGTGGAAGAATAAAATGATCTTCACTGTGGATAAACAGGAAGAGGATGATAGGAAAGGTGATAGAATACATGAAAAAGAAGAAGCATTCAGGAGAATGAGAACAGATGAGGTCAGAATGAATCAATCGAACACACTGAGCACTAAAAGTTAAAATTAATAAAAAGTTAGTGAAGACGGCTAGAGATGAAATCATATCTGCACTTTTCTTAAAGTTGTGGAGTTTGAATTTAGGGAGGTTATAAAAAAGGATATTACAGTACCTAAAGGAGGAGGAATGCCATCAATCATTAAAGTTTGTATGGGGATGAGCCAAAAACCCAACTCCTTTGAGATTAAACCACAGTCTCTCTACTTCCTTATAGATTTGTTTTTTCTGATTTTTATTTCTTTTTGTAATGTATGTAATGAGTCTATATTATGCTGTACTCTTTGGACCAATTTAATAATGAAAAGTAATAAAAATTATTTCAGATGTTAAACAGTGGATATAGCATCTCTATCAAGAAGGAACATGAATAAATTAGCAAAATAATTTCTTTTGGAAATGTGTTTTAAATATGATGATGGTTATGATATTGAATTAGGACTAAAGCATGCTTTCTGATGTTCCAACCCATATAATTTGAAAAGTCCCTGAATCTATCTATGTGGGCACCTCCATGTGTATGACTTTAAGAAAAGCTTTAATATTCATAATCTCCCCCAAAAAATTACTCATTGTTTCTAACAATGACTAATCCCTAAAGAAAATGAAGAGGTGCATTTTATAAATAATAGTAGATTAAGAAGAGAAATTTTCATATGAATGGGTTTTGTTTATCAGATACATTATTATAAGATATAATTATATGATGCACAGTAATTTAAAAACATTTTAATCCATTTTGCATAATTATTAGCTTTTCCCATAGATTTCTGTGTTTGAGATAAAGAACCTTTCAATTAATCAATCAACAAGCATTTATTCACTACTTACTATGTATTAACATTTACTACATATGTGCCTTCAAGGAACTTACAGTATATCAAGTCTCAGAGAATGACCAAACTGATTAGGGAAATTATAATTATTTGCATAAAGCTTTTAAGTATAGAAGAATGTAGGTAGTGTAGTAAATATTGAGGTTGCCTTGGAGATAGTAAGACATGGGTCCATCTGTGACACATGCTCACTATGTTATCCTGGATAAGTCACTTTAATTCTTAGTGCTCTAGAATACTCTCTGAAACAATAAGTTGGAGAGTAGGTGCTGACCTTCACTGGTCTGGGGGATTTCCTTCCCCTTCCTCCCATAGTATGCTATGGCAATGAAATAATTAGTTAACTCCCTTTACCTATAGAATCATATAGGAGATAAGGCTGAAAGGGAACTTAAATGGCATCTCATCCAGTTACTTTATTTTAAACATGAGAAAACTAAGACCTAGGGAGATTAGGTATTTTTGTCACACACACAAAAATCAAATTCCCACTACATTTATATTGGATTGGTATGATTAATGAATAGTAAATTGGACCTAGATTTGAGGAGTATAAAAAAAGATCATTTGGGAATGTGAGTAGTGCTTTCAATGATTCCAAATCACTCACTGCTATAGAAATCCATATATTTAACTTGCCTAGGGAACCCATAATGCTATATGGCTGTGAATTAGGCATTCAAGATGTCATAAGAATCAAAATTACAGTACGATTAAAGAAAAATAAGATGTTATTAATGAAAAATAATGTGGTCCCACAAGTGCTAGCAAAGTGAGGATTCAGATTTATGTCCTGGGATTCCAAGTTCAGCATTCTTTTTGTAATAACCCCTCATTCCTAGCTATTACATAGCAACAATAGCTAAGTTCATGCAAGTTTTGAAATTGTTTTACAAATGTTCACATAAAGTTATATTGGCCTTGTTGAGAGTATAAATTTATTGTCGAGATCTTTCAGGTAAATAGTCCAACAATGAAAAACTATAAAAAAGCTCAAAAATGCTTTAGATACCCTATGTCTTTTGCTAAAATATAACATGTCCCCTCATACTGTCCCTTGTTTGACCAAATGCACTCAGAAGCTGTGGAAGTCTCCCCATCAACCTGACTTCCTTTAACTTCTAAAACATATACATCTGTTTCTGTTCCTTCAGGGCCATTATCTATGGATATGAGAGAGCTATTTTGCTCTTGTAGCTCCTGAGTCAACTATTCATTGCTAGGCACAGTTTTACTTTGGATAGAATTTTCATGTGAAATTTGAAAGCATCTAAGGGATGGTATATTTAGATGTAGGAAGGTCAGGTTTTTGTTTTGTTTTTTTCTGTTTTTTTTTTTTTTCCTGTGAGAAGTCTTTGGTCACGGGACACAGACTATTGAGTGGGAGATTTATTTAGGTGTCTTGAAAATGTATTTGAGAAGTTACTAGGAGCTTCTGAAGGACAATGACAGTGGATACCCATTAAGCAATCATCCACTAATTCTTCCTGCTCCCCAAAACAAGTGTGTTGTCACTTTAGTTGACCCCTAATATCACTGATATGGTTGCTGCCCTTACCAATGTAGATGACAGTCTCAGCACGATTTAGCTTCCTAAAAACTATTATATTGGGGCAGAGCCAAGATGGCAGAGTAGAAACAGCTCGTCCAAGCCTCTCTGCCCCCAGATTCTCCACAAACTATGTAAAAAAGGACTGTGAAAAACTTCTGGAGCCCCAGCACCCACAGAACGACACAGAGAAGCTAACCTCCCGCTGAGGACAGCCCAGCACCCTGCAGGAAGGACCAGCGCAGCGGTCTGGGAGCCGGCAGCGCGCAGAGCGCAGGAGCCGAGCCCAGCCCAGCCGAGCCCAGGTCCACTTGAGCCGAGGTTTTAGCCCCAGGGCGGCAGGGCCAGCAGCCGGCTGGAGGAACCCCAGAACACCAGGAACTGTGGAGACTCCAGAATTATCAACATAGACTTGCCTAGGACAAAGTAAGAGGTTAGTGTCCTATGGACTTTGGGACCTGTATTTGGGGAATGCGTCAGCTCCCTCCCCTGGGGGCTAGAAGCCGCTGAGGAGACACGCCATTTTGTAGTTTTCATAGGCATTTCCGGCTCCCAGCCTACAAATCGTGGGGAGATCCAGCGATCAGTCTTGGGGGGTAATCGCTCTTGCTTTAACCTCCCTGGATCTGGATTGTGATCTAGGGTGGAAGTTGTGGGTGGGTTTATAGCTTGCCAGAAACGGAAGTTGCCCCCCACACGTTCGGGACGAAAATTCCTCTATCTGGCCTTAAAGCCATAGTGTGGCAACAAGCCCAAAAGTCAAGTAATTAAGTGGCAACATGCCAAGGCAAAGGAAACAGAAAAATGCAACCCTAGACTCCTATTTTGGGGGCATAGAGCGGGAAAAGGACTGTGAGGTCAGAAGTCCTGCTCCAAAAGCCCCAGGGGAAAACATGAGTGGGTTGCAGGCCATAGAGGACCTTAAGAAGGACTTTAAAAATCAAATAAGAGAAGTGGAGGAAAAATTGGAAAGAGAAATGAGAAGGATGCAGGCAAAGTATGAAATGAGGGTCAACAGCCTGACTGAGGAAAACAACACCTTAAAAAATAGACTAACTCAAATGGCAAAGGAGGCCCAAAAGGGCAATGAGGAGAAGAATGCCTTAAAAAGTCGAATTTGCCAGATGGAAAAGAATCTCAAAAGTTCACTGAGGAGATTCATTCCTTCAGAGTTAGACTGGAGCAAATGGAAGCTAATGACTTTATGAGAAATCAAGATGCTGTTAAGCAGATCCAAACAAATGAAAGATTAGAAGGCAATGTGAAATATCTCATGGGAAAAACCACTGACCTGGAAAATAGATCCAGGAGAGACAATTTAAAAATTATTGGACTACCTGAAAGCCATGATCAAGGAAAGAACCTAGAAATCACCCTTCAAGAAATTCTCAAGGAAAACTGCCCTGATGTTTTAGATCCAGAGGGCAAAATAGAGGTTGAAAGAATCCATAGATCACCTCCTGAAAAAGATCCCAAAAAGAAAACTCCCAGAAATATTATGGCCAGGTTCCAGAATCCCCAGATCAAGGAGAAAATACTACAAGCGGCCAGGAAGAAACAATTTCAATATTGTGGAAACACAATCAGAATAGCCCAGGACCTGGCAGCTTCTACACTGAGGGATCGAAGGGCATGGAATATGATATTCCAGAGGGCAAAAGAACTGGGAATGAACCCAAGGGTCACCTACCCAGCAAAACTGAGTATTTTGTTTCAGGGGAAAATATGGTCATTCAGTGGAATAGAGGACTTTCAAGCATTCTTGAGGAAAAAACCAGAATTGAATAGAAAATTTGACATCCAGACACAAGAAGGAAGAGATGCCTGAGAAGGTAATCAGGGAAAAGAAATCAAAAGGAACTTATCAAAGTTGAACTATTTACATTCTTATATGGAAAAGCAATAACTGTGACTGATGATATCTTTCTCACTATGAAAATAATGGAAGAAGGGGGTGTGGTCATATGAATACATATGTGAATGTGTGTGTATATAGTTACAGTTATATATGGATAGAGGGCATAGGTTGAATTTGTTGGGAAGGGAGAGTACTCAAGGGATGAAATTATGAGGTGAGAGAGGAAAGTGGCAAGAGGAGATGGGGAGAGACATGGTAGGGTAAACTATCTCATGTAGGGAAGTGGGTGCAAAGGAGGGGGAGAATAAGGAAGGCTAAAAAGGCAAAACCACATTCACATTGAATTTGGTTCAGGGAGAAAATGACATACATACTAAATGGGATATCTCAACCTGCAGCAGGATAAGGGGAAGGGGAATGAGAGGAGGGATGATGGATGGGAGGGCATCCTGGGGTGAGGGGAGGTTGGAAGTACCCACTATAGAAGAGGGACAGGATCATGTAGGGAATGGACCAGGTGGGGGGTTGGATGAGTGGGAGGGAATTATAAGCAGCCTTGTACAATATATCTACTATGATAATGTTTTGCATAGCTAGACATGTACAACATATACTGAATTACTTATCTCCCAAGAGGGAATGGGTGACAAGGGAGGAAGGAAATGGATCTGAAATTCGAGGTCGTAACATTAAATGTTTCAAATATATATATATAAATACTATTATTAATACTCTTTTGCCTATAATTGGGAGATAAGATGTGCAGGCATTGGGACACAAAGATTCATCTTCCTCTAATGGAAAAGTCGATGGGGGTATGGGAGAAGGTATGGGAGAGAGCAGATTGGAGGAAGCGATATCTTGTGGGACTGCTATTCTGGGAGGTTGGGTAGGGGAATAATGGGGGGAAAATGATTGTAACTCAAAATATGGCAGAAATGAATGATGTAAAACAGGTTAATAAAGTATTTGTTTAAAAAAAAACTATTATATTTCCCTTCATATTTGCTCTGAAGAAGATTAAATTAAACACGTTCTAGAACTTTCTCTAGTTCATTAAAGATTTTGGGAATTCTACTTGAGCTTTCCCTTCATTGTCTCCTACTCTTACTATGTGACTATCCCACCTCCTTTCCAATTGTATACATCCTCATTAATCTTTTCATGCCTTTTTTCACTTAACAAATCATTTTAAATATATGTTTCAATCCAACATATGCCTTCTCATTGTTCTTTAAATCATTTCTAATGTTGATTCTTTTTTTTTTTTTGCTTTTTTTTTTTTTTGGAGGGCAATTGGGGTTAAGTAACTTGCCCAAGGCCACACAGCTAGGTTTTTGTTTGTGTGTGCGTTAAGTGTCTGAGCCTGGATCCGAACTCAGCTCCTTCTTACTCCAGGGCTGAAGCTCTACTCACTGCGCCACCTAGTCACCCCATCAAATGTTGATTCTTATGACATCTTGGCAATACATAAGTCGAAGGCATTTAGCATCATGAATCCCATAGGTAAGTTAAAGAGATAGCTTTCTGTATTAATGAGCAATTTGGAGTCATTGAAGCATTGCTCAGTTCCCCAGTTGATCTTGTGCTACTCCATTGTCTATTGATTGTATGAATCCAATATAAATTTACTTGTAAAGTAACTTAATGGATTACATAACCAATACTATGAATTTTCTGAGAAGTATGTATTTTTGTTAACTTTGTTTTCCCAGGTGAATTTTTAGGCCAAATTCTTTGAATTTACTATTTCACTGATGTTGTTTTGTAGTGCTTTGGAGAATAACAAAAGAAATAGAATATAATTTATAAACATGAACAATCCATCCATGACTGCTCATTCATGACTGCTCAGTGTGATTCTGTTCCATTGAAACACTTATCAAACACTGTCTCTGAAAAGATGATTATGAGGAGGGTGGTAGTGGTGGTGAAGGTAATGATGATGATGATGGTTTTTTTTTATATTTTTATTGAATTAAAAATGAGCAAGTCAAAATGAATATGATCCAATTCCTCCAGTAGGGTGTCAGCTTGTTTTTTATTATCTAGAGTTCAAGAAAATTAGCAATTCAATTTATATAAATATATGTCTTAATAATGTGATGCTTAGTACTATTTAAATTATTTTCTGACACTAAGTCAAGAAAATGCCACAATTAGGTCTGTGACCTAACACAAGGAAAGAGCTCCCAATCTCCTTCTAGTGGGGTTAACACAGTTAGCTAATATTTTAAGAGATCTTATACTTTACATACTATACCATATTGTATTAAAGTATTATAAAATATATTATAAAATCTAATCAAACCTCAATATTTACAGTGAGTAAATTAAGAATACTAAGTAATTTATTTAAGGTCTAATAGCAGTAATAAATGGAGTATCCATATTTTCTATATCCCAACTGAGTGATCAAGGTGATAATAGATTTTTTAGAAGATAAAGACAGTGAAAATTTTTATAAAACACAACTTTATGATACACTTGGTTTCAGGTAAGTGACATGAAGCAGAGGGGCCCTGGCAAAATCTTTAATGATATTTTAGAGGCTCACACCTTAGTTCACAAGCTTCTTCATTTCGAACAGGAAGAGGGTAGCCTTTGAAAGAGAAGTAGATAGCCTCAACTAGTCAGGAAAATAATTCTAATATGATAAAACTATAAAGAATGATAATGTCTATTCTACTATATAATCACAGATTTAGAACTTGAAGATAAATTGAAAAGCAACCTAGGCTAACTTGCTTATTTTACTGATAAGTAAACTAAAGCACAGAAATGAAGTAACTAGCCCAGAGTCACAAAAGTACTATATGAGAGGCAGGATTTGAAACCATGACTTCTGATATAAAAGACAGTATTCTTGTATTAGTTCTCTCCTCTGGATTATTCTCTGCTACATGACAGCAGCTTTAAGATCAAGTATTCTCTTCTAGCAATTATGTTGCTCATCACAGATACAATGCCTTAAATCTTCATTTTTGAAAGAGGAAGTTATGGAATAATATGAGAAATTTCAGGAACTATGACAGACAGTAGGAAGTATTTTCATTATGTAAACTTTTCAGTATTCTTGAAATCAGACCATGAGTATTGATTATCTGTGACCTAACCCAATAAGAGACCTCCTAATCTCCTCATAGAACAAGCTGGCATTTGTCTGTTGGCCTCACTGTGTGAAGAATGCTTTCTAGAGCCCCTGTATGCTTCTCATATGGGAGTTGAAAGTCTCTATTTAGATAAAAGTTCATTTTACCAAACTTGAATGAAGGTCCTTTGTTCCTCCTATGAAATCTTGGCCTGAATATTTATTTTGCCTCTTTTTTAGGGCAATTGGGGTTAGGTGACTTGCCCAAGGTCACATAGCTAGTTTTTTTTGACTCCAAGCCCAGTAGCCTTTCCAATTACACTCTTCTTATGTGATATGAATTCCCTAACTCTCGTTGTGGTTGATACTGGTTCAAATTAGCAACGATTTAATAGTTCACTTACTAAGTTGAAGTTTTAAATAAAAGAAAAAAAATCTTCCTGATACTTTGAAATTCTTAAGTGCAGAGTGATATTCTACCCAAGTCTACATTTTTTTTCTCTGTCTTAATTTAATGTTTCTCTTACAGGAGTTAACAATTTTATGGATATCAGCCTCCAGTGTTATGATACACTTTTAATTTAGAAGCCAATGGCCATTATTTCTCTGTAAGGCTTTTTACAGATTTATGGAGTCATAAACCTGATGGCGTATTAGGGATGCTTACAATGGAGAGCAATGAAGATCAGAGAAATTGAAAGAAAGAGAAATATTAGAGTGCCTTGAGATAATTTCAAATTTTAACAGTGTTTTATTTTAGTGTCTATGAAAGGAAGGATAGTTATTATTCATAACCTAAACTTATATGAGAAAAACTTATATTTATCAGAATACTGTGGTGTTACCTCCCCCTGCTTCTTCAGGTAGAAACATCTCCAACCCCAAGGTAAAATTGATAAACTTCACCTTTGAAGTTAGTTGTGCCTGATTACTTAATTTGGTTTTGAATTTAATTTGGTTTAAGGTTTTTTTTTCTTATGAATTTTCATTATCCTTGCCTTTTCCTCATTAAATATCCCATTCCCAGCCCATGCGAGCCATGGTTGTTGTGGTGGGGGTAAAATGAGGTGCAAAGTGGCATAGTAGATTTTTTTGATACATTGGTTTATCTCTGGGGCCCACAATGTATTCATTGTAAAATGAAGAGTTTGGACTGGATAATCTTTAAAGTTTCTAGCAAAAATGTCATTTACTATCAATGAATCACTTAGTAAAAAATAAATCTGGATGATTGGAAAATTCTTTTAAAATGAATGGCTTAAAAATAATAAGCCAATGTATGTACAGAAATATTTATAATAACTGTATTAGTAGTCAAAATTAGAAAGGAAAGGGACATCTAACTTTTGGGAATAGCTGAACTAATTATGAAATATAAAAATATTGGAATAATGTATTATTGTGCCATAAGAAATAATGAAATGAAGAGTCTCAGAGGAAAATGGGAATACCACTAAGAAACAATACAGGCCGTCTCACCAGCATCTCACGACTGGATAAGAGGCATCATTGGAGCCAGGTAAGAGAGGGTTCTGGGGAGTGAGGGGGCCCTGCAGAGACAGCAGCTTCTCCTAGGGCTATCAGCCCCCAGCCTGGAAGTTTAGAAAATGCCTGCCTGTTCTTTCAGGACCCAGGATGACAAGGTAAACTCTGGCTGCTCTGATTTCCCCCTCCCTGATCTAGAAAACCCAGAGAAAAGTGTCCCACCAAGGGTGAAATCCTGAGATAATGGAAATAGGCTCCAGCTTGGGAATCATTGAGAAGGGGTGTAACTGAGGCAGGAAGGAGTCTGAAGAGAAGAAGGGGAGGGGTCCCAACAAGCCCCACCTCACCTGACCAGCAAAAGCCTGGCTGAGTGGTAGCCCAGGGGCATAGAGGTAGAAATTTGAAGTGGCCAGATCACCCCTCCTCCACAGATTACTCTGTGTGCCTCAGCATAACTCAGGGAGAACACTGAGACTCCTGGCCTTGGGCTCAAACTAGACACCCAGAGGCTATAGCACACAAAGTCAACCACCAGGCCCTTAGCTCCCAGCCTGAGAGATTAGGAAATAGGAAATTACAATGGGAAGGAGGGAAGCTGAGAAGGAGAAGGGAAAGGCAAAAAATTGATTAGAGCTTATTATAGCGATCAAGAACAAACAAATACAGAGGACAACATGGACTCTTTACTCACACCTGAGACCACAGAAGGAAATATGAACTGGTCTCAAGCCCAAAAAGCATTCTTGGAGGAGCATAAGAAAGATTTTAAAGGCCTAATTAGGGAGGCAGAAGACAAATTTAAATTTACAGAGACCAAATTGGAAAAAAAAAAGTTTCACTAAAGAAAACAAATCCTTAAAAAGTAAAATTAGTGAATTAATAGGAGAAAATAACTCCCCAAAAAAAGGACCTTCAAAAAATAAACAAGAACTATAATTTGCTAAAAATTAGAATCAGTCAAATTGAAACTCAGGACTCTATGATGCACCAAGAGTCAATGAAACAAAACCTGAAGATTGAAAAATTGCAAGAAAGTGTAAAATATTTCACTGAAAAAACAACTGACCTAGAGAACAGATCCAGGAGAGATAACTTAAGAATTATTGGTTTACCAGAAAGCCATGATGAAAAAAGCAGACTGGAAAACATCCTCCAAGAGATTCTCAAAGAAAACTGTCCCAAAGACCTGGAATCAGATGATAAAATAGTTATCAAAAGAATTCACTGGACTCCTCCTGAAACACATCCGAAATTGAAAACTCCAAGAAATATAGTAGCCAAATTCCAGAATTACAAGATTAAGGAAAAAAATACTGCAAGCAGCCAAAAAAAATTAAAATATCATGGAAATACAGTCAGGATCACACAGGACATAGCAGCTTCTACATTAAAAGATCAGATGGATTGGAATTTGATATTTCATAGGGCAAAAGAGCTAGGGCAGCAACCAAGGTTTAATTACCCAGCAAAACTGAGCATAATGTTTCAGGCAAGGAGATGGTCCTTTAATAAAATAAAGGACTTCCAGACTTTCCTGATGAAAAAGGCCGAGCTCAATGGAAAATTTGATCTCCAATTACAGGACCCAAGAAAGATTTAAAAAGGTAAACAAGGGAAAACAAACACTCACACACTCATACATGCACACACTCACACATTCATACATGCACACACTCACACTCATGCACACATGCACATAACTTCGGATGCAATAAAAGCAAAATGTTCAAATCCCTATATGAGAAGCTGATAACTGTCAATATCAAAATTTATATGGTTATCGTGACCTTTAAAAGGGTTATAAATAGATAGAGAGTGTGGGTATAAATGAACTAATATGAATATAAAAAACATATTAAGGGGGTCAAAGGGACTGTAATGTGATAAAAGGAAAGGATGAGACAGAGGCTATTCAAAGAGGCATAAAAACACACTATAGTAGAGGGGAAGGAAAGAGGGAGAAGAACATAATTTGAACATTAGTCTCACGTGTTCTGGTTCAAAGAGGAATCAACATAATCAGTTAAGTTTAAGATCCTAATGTAAAAAGACATGAAAAATTAATTAAATAGAGAAAAAGGAGGGAGGGAGAGGATCACTGTATGAAATTTACTCTCATTGGTTTGGGGTCAAAGGGAAATAACATACTCTGATAAGTATAAAAATTTATTGTGTCCTATAGTCAGTATGAAGGTAACAGGGGAGGAAAAGGGGGATATTAGAGGGGAGTGAAATAATAGTAAGGGGAGAGGGTAGGTAAAGAAGGGGGTCACCAGGTGGGAACACTGAGGGAGGTGGTGGTCAAAAGGGAAACCCTTAAGGAGGGGAAAGGAGAAGGAAGAAACAAAAATACAAGCAGGGGAGGGAATAGGATGGAGCGGAAGAGACAGATAGTCATTATTACTGTGAATGTGAATGGGATGAACTCTCCCATAAAACAGAGGCAGATAGCAGAATGGATTAAAAACCATAATCCTACAATATGCTGTCTACAAGAAACACATTTGAAAGAAAGGGATACCCACAGGTTAAAGGTAAAAGGCTGGAGTAGAATTTATTATGCCTCAGCAAAAGTAAAAAAAGCATGGGTAGCAATCCTTATCTCAGATAAAGCAAAAGCAGAAATAGGTCTAAATGAAAGAGATAAGGAAGGAAACTATATCCTGCTAAAAGGCACAATCAAAATGAAGCAATATCATTACTTAACATATATGCAACAAGTGGTATAGTGTCCAAATTCCTAGAGGAGATGTTAAAGGAAATAGAGGAAGAAATAGATAGCAAAACTATACTAATGGGGGACCTTAATCTCCCCCTCTCTGAACTTGATAAATCTAATCTCAAAATAAACAAGAAAGAAGTTAAGGAGGAATATAGAATTTTAGAGAGGCTAGATATGATAGATCCCAGGAGAAAACTGAATGGGGATAAAAAGTAATATACTTTCTTCTCAGCAGTTCATGGTACAAAATCAAAAACTGACCATGTACTAGGGCATAACAACCTCATAATTCAGTGCAAAAAGGCAGAAATATCAAATGCATCATTTTCAGATCATGATGCAATAAATATTATATGCAATAAAGGTCCATGGAAAGATAGACTAAAAACTAATTGGGAATTAAACAAATTAATCCTAAGGAATGAGTGGGTCAAATGAGAAATTATAGAAACAATCAGTAATTTCATTCAAGAGAATGATAATAATGAGACAGCATACCAAAATTGGTGGGTTCTTAAGTGAAGTTTTATATCCCTGAGTGTATACATGAATAAATTAGAGAAAAGGGAGGTCAATGAATTTGGTATGCTATTGAAAAACCTAGAAAAAGAACAAATTGAAAATCCCCAATTAAATACTAAATTAGAAATATTGAAAACCAAAGGAGAGATAAATAAAATTGAAATTAAGAGAACTATTGAATTACTATATTCAACTAAGAACTGGTTTTATGAAAAAATATTGATAGACCCTTAGTCAATATGATAAAAAAAGAATGAAAACTAAATTATGAGCAGTAAAAATAATAAAAAAAACCATGAATCTACCTCCAATGAAGAGGAAATCAAAACAACAGTTAGGAATTATTTTTCCCAATTGTATGCACATAAATTTGACAATCTTAGTGAAATGGATGAATATTTACAAAAATAAAAGTTTCCCATATAAACTGAAGAGGAAGTAAATTACTTAAATAACCCCATCTCAGAAAAAGAAATCAAACAAGCCATCAGTGAACTACCTAGGAAAAAATCTCCAGGGCCAGATGGATTTACTAGTGAATTCTATGAAACATTTAAAGAACAATTGATCCCAATACGCTACAAACTATTTGGGAAAATTAGTGAAGGAGGAATCCTACCAAAATCTTTCTATGACACAAATATGGTGGTGATACCTAAATCAGGAAGAGATAAAACAGAGTAAGGAAATTATAGATCAATTTCTCTCATGAATATAGATGCAAAAATTTTAAAATATTAGCTAAAAGACTACTGCAACTTATTACAAGAATAATGCACTTTGATCAAGTAGGATTTATTCCAGGAATGCAAGTATGGTTTAATATTAGGAAAATCATCAGTATAATTGATCATATCAACAATAAAACTAGCAGAAACAACATGATTATCTCAATAGATGCAGAAAAGGCTTTTGACAAAATACAACATCCATTCCTTTTAAAAACACTAGAAAGTAGAGGAATAAATGAAGCCTTCCTTAAAATAATAGGTAGTATATATTTAAAACAATAAGTAAGCATTATATGCAATGGAGATAAGCTAGAAGAATTTCCAATAAGATCAGGAGTGAAAGAAGGATGTTCACTATCACTCCTCTTATTCAGTCTGGTACTAGAAATGTTAGCAGTAGCAATTAGAGAAGAAAAAGAAATCAAAGGAGTCAAATTAGGCAAAGAAGAGACCAAGCTATCACTCTTTGCAGATGATATGATGATATACTTAGAGAATCCTAGAGAATCAAGTAAAACAACTACTTGAGACAATAAATTTGGTAAAGTTGCAGGATATAAAATAAACCCACATAAATCCTCAGGATTCCTCTAAATCTCTAATGAAATTCAAAAGGAAGAGATAGAAAGAGAAATCCCATTTAAAGTTACTGTAGACACTATAAAATATTTGGGAATCTACCTGCCAAAACAAACCTAGGACCCATATGATCACAACTACAAAACACTTCTCACACAAATAAAGTCAGATCTAACTAATTGGGAAAATATCAATTACTTGTGGCTGGGTTGAGCTAATATAATAAAAATGACAATTGTAACCAAACTAAATTATATATTTAGTGCCATACCAATCAATTTACCAAAAAACCTACTTTATAGAGCTATAAAAATAGTAACAAAATTTATTTGGAAGAAAAAAAGGTTCAGATTATTGAGGGAATTAATGAAAAGAAATGCTAAGGAAGGTGTACTAGCTATACCAGATTTTAATCTGTATTATAAAGCATCAGTGATCAAAACTACTTGATATTGGCTGAGGAATCAAGTAGTGGATCAATGGAATAGATCTACTCTTTGATAAACACAAAGACCCCAGTTGTTGGGATAAGAATTTACTATTTGACAAAAACTGCTGGGAAAACTGGAATATAATATGGCAGAAATTAAGCATAGATCATTATATAACACCATATACCAAAATTAAGTCTAAATGTGTGCATGATCTAGGCATAAAAAATGATACTATAAGCAATCTGGGAAAGCAAGTCAGATTTGTTTACCTGTCAGATTTGTGGAGAGGGAAAGACTTTAGGACCAAACAAGAATTAGAGAGCATTATAAAATTTAAAACGGGTAATTTTGATTACATTAAATTGAAAAGCTTCTGTACAAACAAAGCCAATGTAACTAAGATTAAGAGGGAGGTGGGAAATTGGGAAAGAATTTTTACAACCTATGTCTCTAATGAAGGACTCATTTTTAAAATATACATAGAATTTAGTCAAATCTATAAGAATACATGTCATTCCCCAATTGATAAATGGTCAGTATATGAACAGGCAGTTTTCAGAGAAAGAAATGAAAGATATCTATAAGCATATGAAGAAATGCTCTAAATCACTATTGATTAGAGAAATGCAAATCAAAACAACTCTGAGGTACCACTTCTCACCAGTCAGATTGGCTAAGATGACAAAACCAGGACAACTGCTGGAGAGGATGTGGCCAATTGGAACATTAATGCACTGCTAGTGGAGTTGTGAACTGATCCAACCATTCTGGAGAGCAATCTGGAATTATGCCCAAAGGATTATAAATAATTTCATACCCTTTGACCCAGCCATACCACTTCTAGGGTTATATCCCAAAGAGATCATAGAAGTGGGAGGAAGACCCATATATACAAAAATATTTATAGCAGCTCTTTTTGTGGTGGCAAAGAATTGGAAATTAAGGTGGAGCCCATCAATTGGGGAATGGCTGAACAAGTTGTGGTATATGCATGTAATGGAATACCCTTGTGTTATAAGAAATGAAGAGCAGATGGACTTCATATTTACCTGGAGAGTCTTAAATGAACTGATTCTGAGTAAGAAAAGTAGAACCAGGAGATATTTGTACACAATCACAGACACAACATATGTGTGATGACCAACTATAATAGACTGGACTCTTTTCAGCATTTATACACACACACACACCCACTTATACATATATATATATATATATATACATATACATATATATGTATATATACATATGTATGTATGTATGTATAAATCTCAAAAAAATTCATAACATCGATAAACTGGTAAACTCTGAGTCCAAGTGATTGAAAATAAAACCCTGGGGGGCAGAGCCAAGATGGCGGAGTAGAAACAGTACATCCAAGGCACTCTCCCCCCAGATCACCTCAAAACTATGTAAAAGTGGACTCTGAACAACTTCTGGAGCCCCAGGACCCACATAACGACACAGAGATGCTAACCTCCCGCTGAGGACAGCCCAGCAGCCCTGCAGGAAGGACCAGTGCAGTGCTCTAGTAGCACAGGATCTGGCAGCTTCTACACTGAGGGATGGAAGGGCATGGGACATGATATTCCAGAGGGCAAAAGACCTGGTACTGAACCCAAGGGTCACCTACCCAGCAAAACTGTATATTTTGTTTCAGGAGAAAATATGGTAATTCAGTGGAACAGAGGACTTTCAAGCATTCTTGAGGAAAAAACCAGAGTTGAATAGAAAATTTGACATCCAGATACAAGAAGCAAGAGATGCCTGAGAAGGCATTCTGGAAAAGAAATCAAAAGGAACTTATCAAAGTTGACCTATTTACATTCCTACATGGACAAACAATAACTATGACTGATGAAACCTTTCTCAGTATGAAAATAATGGAAGAAGGGTGTATGGTCATATGAATACATATGTGAATGTGTGTATATATGTTTACAGTTATACATGGATAGAGGGCATAGATTGAATTTCTTGGGAAGTGATGATACTTAAGGGGTGAAATTATGAGGTGAGAGAGGAAAGTGGCAAGAGGAGATGGGGAGAGACAGGGTAGGGTAAACTATATCATGTAGAAGAAGCAAGTGGCTGCAGGGGAGGGGAAGAATAGGAAGGCAAAAAGGCAAAACCACATTCTCATTGAATTTGGTTCAGGGAGAGAATGACATACATACAAAATGGGATATCTCAACCTGCAGCAGAATAGGGGGAAGGGGGATGAGAGGAGGGCTGATGGATGGGAGGGCATTCTTGGGGTGAGGGGTGGTTGGAAGTACCCACTATAGAAGAGGGACAGGATCATGTAGGGAATGGACCAGGTGGGGGGTGGGATGGGTGGGAGGGAATTATAAGCAGCCTTGTACAATATATCCACTATGGTAATGTTTTGCATAGTATGTAAAACATATACTGAATTACTTATCTTCCCAGAGGGAATGAGTGACAAGGGAGGAAGAGAATGGATCTGAAATTCGAGGTCTTTAAATGTTTCAAATATACATTAATACTATTATTAGTACTCTTTTGCATGTAATTTGGAGATAAGATGTGCAGGCATTGGGGCACAGAGATTCACCTTGCTCTAATGGAAAAGTTGAAGGTGGTATGGGAGAAGATATGGGAGAGAGCAGATTGGAGGAAGCGATATCTTGTGCGATTGCTATTCTGGGATGGTGGGTAGGGGAAAAACGGGGAAAAAATTATAACTCAAAATCTTGTGGAAATGAATGATGTAAAACAGAAGTTAATAAAGCATTTGTTAAAAAAAAAAGAAAAGAAAACCCTGCACAACTCTAATCAGAGAGCATGCAGAGACATACTTTTTTTTTTTCAAAAATATATCCAGTGTGGGAATTTTTGTCACAAGTGTAAGAATGTCTCTGATTTATTTTTCAAGTGCTTTTTTTTCCACTCAGTTGGGGAGGGGAAAGGAAAGAACAGATTATAAGTGTATCTTAAATATGTTTATGTTTTAAGAAAAGGAAAACAATGCTATAGGTCATAAATGTGATCATATAAAGAAAGTGGATGTCAGAGGGTGTCCTTATAATTTCACATCTTGTTCCCATTAGCAAGGCAACATATTAATACCTATTGCTGTATTATTCAAGGTCCAAACTTTTACCATTTTTACTCATATATTATGGTACCCAAACCCAAATTTCCCAGAGATGAAAAGACCAAAGATTTTTCCTCTGCCACATTCCTTCCTTACTTTGTGACAAAAACACATCATTCTAGGTATTTAGAGGTGATTTAGTACTGCTATTGCAACTGCTGTTGAAATATGACCACCATTAAAAATACTACCAAAAACACTTAAAAAAAGAAATATATATTTTAGCGGTATAATAACAGATTAACATTTAAATAGTACACAGCTAGCAAAGTTTCTTATAAATAGTTCTTGACACTTTTTGAATGTCAGTATATTTACTTAGTCTCCTTGGTTCTCATGTCTTTTTCTTAGTCTAGATAATATTGATTTGGTTGCACTTCCGTTAGCAGGAATTTATATGCTTAGCAATGATCCTTTCAACCTTTTAGAATCTAATTTTGATCTTTGGCAAATTTAGCCTAGATCAGGAGCCCCATCCCAATATGTAACTTTATCATCAGGTTGCTTTACATTTAAACCACTGGCCAGGGATTATAAAAGTCTATTGCGCCCTAGTGCTTCCCCACACTTAGAACAAAAAATAACTTTCTATCTGATTTCCAAAACAGTATTTCACAAAACTTTACCTTGAATAAACCTACTTATTATAATTTAATGTTGATTCTTGTTCTGATTGATCCACTGAAGAAAAATCTATAATATTTTGTCTTATTCAGATAATAAAAATAACTTAAATTATACTCTGTATTTTCTATGCAAACCACAAAGGTATCTCCTTAATATCTTGCTTCATGGCCTCTTTTCACAGGCTAACTTGTTTTCATATTCGGCCCTTTTATTCACTAGGTTGTCCCATACCCTAGCTCCCACTATTGGACAAAAAAGAAAAAAAGAAAAGAAAACAACCACAAATATACCAGAAGATAAAGGGAAAAATGGAAACCTTAATTTATTCCAATTACTTCCTAACTTTAGTTTAATGTGGGATTGCTCTTAGTTAACTCTTCTTCCTCCTGAGAGTGGATTCAAAAACAATATATGTTATATTCTGCCTACTGGATCCTCTTCAGGTGATCAGTGGTCTTACTAAAATATTGCACCCAATGTTGAACGTATTTTTTGCTTTTTTTTTTTTTTTTTTTGCTTTTTGGAGGGCAATTGGGGTTAAGTAACTTGCCCAAGGTCACACGGCTAGGTTTTTTTGTTTATGTGTGTTAAGTGTCTGAGGCCGGATCCGAACTCAGGTCCTTCTGACTTCAGGACCAGCGCTCTATTCACTGCGCCACCTGGCCGCCCCTTTTTCTTTTTTTTAATGAATTTATTTGTTTACTTTTAGTTTACAAGATTTAGTTCCACAATACCTTGAGTTTTAATTTTTTCTCCCCCTGCTTATCCTTCCCTTGCCCATGGCAGCATGCAATCAAATTTAGGCTCTTCAAATACCTTCACATTAAACATTAATCAGGTTGTAAAGAAGGATTAAAATATATGGAATGAACAATGGGAAAGAGGAAACAAAACAAAACAAGAAAAAGAAGGAGAACTGGTAGTTTGCTTGAATCTGCTTTCAAACTCTGTAGTTCTTTCTCTGGATGTGGACATCTCTTTTCATCATGAGTCTTTTGGAATTGTCTTATAACTTTGCATTGCTGAGAAGAGCCCAGTCTATCAAAGTTGGTTGTCACACATATGTTGTGTCTGTAATTATGTACAAATTTCTCCTGGTTCTGCTCTTCTCATTCATCATCAGTTTGTATAAATCTATCCAGGTTATTATGAAGTCCATCTGCTCCTCATTTGTTATAGCACAATAGTATTCCATTACATTCATATACTGCAACTTGTTTAGCCATTCCCCAATTGATGGGCATCCCCTTGATTTTTAATTCTTTGCCACCACAAAAAGAGGTGCTATAAATATATTTTGTACATATGTAGCCTGTTCCCACTTCTATGATCACTTTTGGATACAACCCTAGAAGTTGAACACAATTTTTTAGATGTGATCAGACTACTCTTGTAAACAATTTTTCCTAGTTATCTCTCCTTTTATATGGGTGAAATTATATGAATCCAAATATAGGACTGTTAAATTGTCTTCTTATTAAATTTATCCCAATATTCTAGCCAATTAATTAGGGTTTGGGATGTGCCATCCTTTTCATGAGCTCTTCCTCTTAGATTTGTGACATCTGCAAAACTGATAAACATGCCATCTCTACCTTTATCCTAGTCATTGATATATGTTAAACTGAATTGTACCATGTACAGATTCCCTGAAACTCTTCCCTAGATACTTCCCTTCATTTGGATAACTAATCATTAATGAATATACTTTGTATTTGACCATTCAGTTGCAATCTACCTAAAATTGCCTAACCCATGTCTGTCTATCTTGTTCACAAGTATAGAATGAATAATTTGGTTAAAGGTTTTGCTGAAATCTAGGCATACTATTTGTATGGCATTCCTCTGGTAACCTTGCCAAAGGTATGGGTGTTGTTGATGCCATTCCAATTATTTGTGATTACCACTTCTTTTTCACTAGTTAATTATCACTACTTTTTATTTATACATTCTAGATTTTGCCAGAAAAAAGTGAAGTTCACTGACCTATAATTTGTAGTCTTCACTATTTCTCTGTCCCACTTTTTTGAAAATTAGAATTAAATTTGCACTCCTTGAGTTCTGCAACAACGTTCTTTTTCTTCTTGATTTTTCAAAGCTCATTAAAAGTGTCACCACTCACACCCAGCAATTTTTCCAATATCCTGGCATATAGATATTCTGTATGTGGTAGCTTAAATTCAAGGACAACTAGGTATTTAATTATTAGCTGAACTAGTCTTGGGCATCATTTCCTGACTAGCCATTTGTTTCATCTATTTCAATCCAAAGATCGTTCTCCTCAGCAGAAAAGAAAAATAAGTATAGTACAGGATAGTAGTTGTATAAAGTTGGACAGTAATTCCCCTGGCTCTCCTTTCCCCAGCAACTGAGCTGAGAACTTTGCCTCAGTCTTCACTTTTAAAAATTGAAGCTGTTTATCAAGAGTTCGCTCTTTTCTCCTTCTCTTCATCTTGCATCATTCAGATGCTATCCACCACTATGTCCTCTTTCATACCTCTCTCATGTGAAGAAGTGGCCCTTTGCTGAAGCAAATCTGTCTAAATGCACAAATGAATCCATTCCATCCTGTCTTCTCTTGACTCCTCTATCATGTCCATTCTCTCATTAATCTTCAGTCTCTCCCTATCTCCTTGCTGATTGCTGGTTACTTGCTAATACTTCCATGTCTTCCTGACCCTCAAAAACCCTTCACTTGTTCTATCAGTCTCTGATTGCTTTCATCTTAAATCTCTCCTCCCTTTAATGATCATTGAGGAGAACTACAACTAGTGCCATCATTTACTTTCCTCTCACTCTCTTCTTAAGTCTTTGCAATCTAACCTCAGACCTCAGTTATATTGCTCTCTCCAAAGTTACCCTTAGTCTCTTAATTTTGAAATCTAGTGACCTTTTCTCAGTTCTCATCCTTCTTGTACTCCCTGCAGTCTTTGACATTGTTATCATCTATTTTTCTTTGACACTCTCATATTTTTATGGTGTGTGTGTGTGTGTGTGTGTGTGTGTGAGCATGTATAGAGTGGGAGGAGGGTGATATTTCTCTCTCCTGGCTCTCCTCCTTTCTGTCTGATCAATCCTTCACAACTATTTTTATTGCATTGCCATCCAATCCACACTTGCAAATTAGAAGGAGTCTCTCAAGGCCCAATGTTGAGTCTCCTTTTTTCCCTCTGTACTATTTCAATTAATGATTTCCTCAGATTCAATGGATTTAATTATGATCTCTATTCCTGTGATTCTCAGATTAGGTATCTGGCCCTAAACACTCTGAAAACCTCTAAACTCACAAATGCCTATGAACAATGGGATATTCTGAAGGTACTTTTAATTCAACACATCCAAAAGTGAACTCATTATCCCATTCTCAGACTCAAGTTCCCTACTAATATTGAGGATACTACTATCATCTCAGTCATCCAGTTTTACATCCTGGGTCTCATCTTCAACTCATCATTCTCATATTCAATCTGTTATGAAGTCCTATTGATTCTACCTTATGAATATCCCTTGTATATGACCCCCATTCTCTCCTGTTACAGTCACTACCCTAGTAAAGGAGCTCATCCCTTCACAGGAATAGCTTTTTGATTATCTTCTGCCGAAAGTTTCTAACCATTCCATTCTATCCTCCACTAAGCTGACAGAGTGATCTTTTTAAAGCTTGTCTGACCCTGTCTCTCTCCGATTCAGTAAATTCCATTATCTCCTTACAATGGGGTCAAGTATAAAATCCTTAGTTTGATTTCCAGACACCCTTTTTTAACTTGATCCATTCTTCTCTTTCCTATGCATTACCCCCTTTTCCCACACTCTGTGATCCAGCGACTTGCCATTCCTCACTATTGTACTCCGCATTTTTATTAGATGCCCCACCCCTACAATTCCCTCCCACTTCACATTTGCCCTAGATTCTTTCAAGCTAAAGCTAAAATCCCTCTTTCCTCAAGAAGCCTTCTCTAATATTCCTACCTTCACTCTGAGACAATCTCCCATGTATACACATATGTGTATATCCTTTTTTGTGCCTAATTGTTTGAACATTATCTCCCTTCCTATTAGATTGTGAGCTCTTTGTAGGTGGACTGTGTTTATTATTATTATTATTATTTGCTTTTTTGGAGGGCAATTGGGGTTAAGTGACTTGCCCAAGGTTACACGGGAAGTTTTTGTGTTAAGTGTCTGAGGCCGGATTTGAAATCAGGTCCTCCTGACTCTAGGGCTAGTGCTCTAATCACTGCAACACCTAGCACCCCTTTTTCTTTGTTTCATATTTTCATATTTCAGCACAGAACTTTTCATATAGCAGGCAATTAATGAATACTTATTGATTTGCATTGCCTTTTTCCTTTCCTCCAAAATCCAACAGAAGCATATCATACACATGTCGGAGAAGTACTATCACTTCTTTGATTATCTTTTCTTTCCATAAAACTTACTTAACTCTGAATCAATTTGTCTTCCCATACTTTCCTATATTCTTCATATTTACCATGTCCCATAGCACATAGTAAGATTACATTATGTTTGTGTGCAACACTGTTTAGTCATTCTCAAATCAATGAGTAGCTATTTTTTGTAGTTCATTACTATTATAGGAAGTACTCATAAGTATTTTCTCATAGATGGAATCATTTTTTTCATAATTTTGACCACCTTCTGTTATATGCTTAATAGCGGTATCTGTAGATTAAAGGGTATAGATATTTCTAAGTTAACTATGAATTATCATCTAGAATGGTTAGAACAATTCACAACTCCAATGGCAATGCATATGTATTCTGTCTTTCTACTCCTTCCCCAGAATTGACTTAATACATCTTATTTATATGATAGGAGATGAAATCTCAGACATGATTTAATTTGTCTTTCTTTTATAATGAATGACTTGGATTATTCTTTCATATGGCCATCAGTAACCTGCAATTCATCTTTTGAAAATCATTTGCTCAAATATTTTGACAACTTATCAGTTGAGATGTAAATCTTAAAATTTCTTGTGCTAGTTCCATATGCATACACAATAAATATGTATATATGTGTATAGATACACATATGAATATATGAACATGTATGTGTGTATTTATGTATATGTACATACCCTTATCAGAAATTGTACATGCATAATTTTTCCCTATTTGACCATTTTCCTTTTTTTCCCCCAAGTTATGCTGATTTGGTTCATCACACTGAGAGGCTACTAAGTAACTTACTGGATAGAGAACTAGATCTGGAATCAGGAAAAACTAGGTTCAAATCTACCAACTCAGATACTTATTGTGTGACGTTAAGCAAGTCCCTGAACCTGTTTTCTTCAGTTTCTTTATATATTAAATGGGGATGATAATAGCACTCCCACCCCCAAGGCTTTTTATATCAAATAATATAATATTTTTAAAGTGCTTAATACAGTATATGTCATATTGTGGGTACTATATATATGTAAATTATTAATTTCATTTTTAAAATAAGTCTAAATTTATGATTCATTTACTGCTAATTCTTTAGGCAGAATTCCCCTTTGTTTTCCTTCTACACTTTTTTTAGTTTGTGTCTTAAGAAATATAGTCTTTAGGACTTCCCATCTTGTCTATTTTTTTATTTTTCCCATAGAATTTTTCCCACAGTATTTTTTAACTCTGTAAAATCTTCTCAGTCAAAATTTAGAGGAAATTTTGATCTGTTTTAGCAAAAGGAGAAATGATGCAAATGCTAATAACATTTTAGCATAATTAATATAATATAATGTATCACTTGGAGTTTTCAAATATTCCTGTAGCACTAATCCACTGATTGAGATTTGAAATTGAGGGATGGCATAAAGTAACCTAAGAACAAGTTGGACATCAGTAAAGCAAAGCTTTCAATTTTAAAACTTCTTTGGATAACCAAAAATTGAATATAATGTCTTGGTTTCAGACAATATATATCTTTTGACTATGAAAATTCCTATTTTTCACAATAAGTGCTAAGATATCTCAAAAATCTAATAAGGATCTTTACTTTTTCTCTGCTGAATGCATTTAAGAAATCCTGTGGCTTCTGTTAGCATTTATGCTTTGCTCATAGGTCAATACACTCAAATCTAAGCGTCAAATATATGATAGAATAGAAGCAGTTTAGCTGATGGGCAGACAGGTTCAGGCTCTTCTGGATAATACTAGTCAATTATGGGGAGGTAGCTTTGAAAGGAAGAGTTTCAAAATTATCTATCCCTATGTATCAGATTATGAAAATCTCTCTATATTCAGGTTGACTCTAGAGGGACACAAAAATAAAAAAGGGCAGGGAGGGAGAAAAAGGCCTATAGATTCCAGAGTCCCAAAGGCTGGTCATTTTTAAAAACTTATTTCATGTCCTCTTCAGGGAAATCTGCCTTCTATGCTATGGCACCTCCTAACTGTGACTATCCTGTGTACTCCCCTTTAAATGGATCAGGGGAATGAAAGTGGGTAGGGTATGATGACATCTCTTTTCTTAGAGTGCATAGGTTTTACAAAGTATTGGGAAGAAAATTATGTCAACAAATGAAGGGTCCTTGTGATCACATCTTTAGATGTGATAGGCTACTATTTTTATATGATTACTCACTCTCAGTACATGTCTTCTAAGCCTATCACATTCATAAAAACATGTTATAGGATGCTTTTTATAGGCCATTGTTCCACAGATAGAATCTATAGCTGCTTTAAAAACAAACAGAATCTGCCACCACTTTTTCCCTTTTTGATTTGATAGAGTTCTTGAAAGGAATAAGAACCTGTTTAATAACAATGATCTGTGTAGCATTCTACTAAACGATGCTAAAGGGCTTCCAAGTATATTCTTGTTAAATCATCCAAAGAAGCCTGCATAGAAGCATATTAGAAATGCAAAATGTTGCAGCCTGACAATAATAACCATTTTCTTGTTCTCTGGAAGGCATGTTTACCTCCATTGCAAAAATGGTTTCATGTATTATAAATCCCTTCCTGCATTACTTGAGTTACTCTATCATCATCTGTACTTTTATCTGATTACCTAAATGTATAAGAGGGACATCAGTCAATACTGCTGGCAAAATGCAATGCCTAGTGGGCTTTATGATTTTAGAAACAAGATAAAAGCCTTATGACTCAAAGAAAGCAATCAAATGCATTTCTGTAGCCACAAGCGTCGTATTTACTTAAAGGATTGTGACTATAAAAGCAAATATCTCTTACAGGAAGCCAGGACAAAAGCTGTCAGAGTAGAGAGTAGTAAATAGCTTTGAAATTGTTTTCTCTGCTTCATTTCAAAAGCTTAAGGCTAAGAATGTTTGACCTTTTACAGATGGAATGGTTTCCTGCAGGTCAGGGTGCTGCATTGAATGCTGATGGGGTGCAGCCTGATGCAATCATCAGTAATGGTAAATACTCTCATCACTGGTGCATTCTCCTGCAACAGAAGCATTTCTAAACCAGTGACATTTCCTGGTTTCTTCGATGAAAAGACAGAGTGCCTTTCATTTGTTCTCCTACAGTATTCTGCTTCCAATGTCTCTTAATCAGAAAGGGAAAGGAACAGTGTGAAATTTTCAAAATGTCTCCATGTAGTTGAATGGTATAAAAAAAATCGGGTTGAACACCTCTGAAGTGGATGTCTTCCTAATTAAACTTTTCTGATAGCCACAAAAGGTATTCTATTCTATTTTTAAACATATCATTCTTTGAGCTCTGTTAAAGATTTCTTGTTAACATGAAGCCAATTTCTTGCGAAAATTCACCTTTTAAATCCTGAAATGTTCACTACTGTGTTGAAACTAAAATTCAGTGGAGCCATGAAACAGTTTTCTTTCCCACATAGTCTTAAAACAGATTTCTATGGGTGTTAATAACTAACCCTCCTCACTTCTTTGGAGATGCACTAAGGTGAACTGACTTCATACAAAAGTAACCTCTATGGTGAAAAGTGTTCCCTCTCCCAATTTGGTTAGATAATTTTATCTATTTTTTTGCTCTCCTTATTCTCTATCTTGTATCATACTAATCTGTATATGTGGTTTGTATAGAAAGAGATGTCCCCTACATGTACCATCAGGTGTTATTATATAGCTCGAAGCAGGGCAGAATAGGTATCTCTAGCCTCCTCTCCTCACCATTTTCAAAGGGACACTTTAATTCCTTTCAGGACTGGAAGTAGGAGGTTAGGTACAGAAGCTTTGCCACTCGGGTCTCCTCAGAAAGAACCAGGTTAGAACTATATTTATCTATTCCCTAAAATAGTGTTATCCCAAGACATGTGGCTTATGTCTTTCATCTAAACTTCTGATTACTCTTCATTTGTGGAAGAAAGACACCAAACTTTATATCCAAGGTATGACTTCCCGCTTACCAATTGCCAGTTCCAAAATGAACACATAAAGCAAGTAGCAAAGAAACCCTTGAATCTCAGTTAAGAGTAAAAAAAGAAATAAGAGAAAGTACACACCGGAAAATTTATGCCAGATAATACAAAGTGAAGGAGACCTTCTATTAGGAATGATAGATTTGCTTAACTTGCAAAGTGCTACATCTTGACCAAGAGGAAATTCCTCAAAGTCTTTACTATAGCATGATAGGAATAGGGACATGTTGGAACAGCTTCTTTCATGTTGGCATCTTCCCAGAGATATTTTTCCTTTAACATCCTGAAGTGAGATTATCATCTTCCATCTTCTCTCTTGAAATTGGAAACCCAAAGCACCTGAAGTGACTGTAGAATATGAAGAGACTGAAAGAGAGTTTTGCTCCAGAGGCACTCAAAGAGCAGTGTCTTACTCTTTCCCACTTTTGCTAACTTCACCCTGCCCCTCACACTTGTATGCAATGGCCAGAAAATGAGTTCGGAGACTGCTTAGGAAAGCAGAGGAAAGTTTATTTATTCTTTCTCATGGGAAAGGGCCCCCTGCCCCTGTAGCTCAAATGGCATCTGCCAGGGAGAGAGCAAAAGGTAGAAGCAAGGCCATGGTTATATAACCTTCTAATGCAGAAACCCAACTCCCCCAACTGGCCTTCACTCTCATTGGTAGGGAGGCCAGCCCACAACCTAAGTGCAGGAATCTATTTTGGAGACAAAGGACATGAAAACATATTGATGTCCAATGCAAGGCCAGGAAGGCAGTTTTATCCTTATTTGGCATGTCTTGTGCGGAGGTGGCACTGCAGAGGGTCTCCATTGCTCTAAGTCCCAAATTCCTGTAAAGTCAGGTGACTTCTAAATTTAGGCCTAGTGGATGCTGAAGCCAGGCTAGATTTGATTTTTCAGAATGGGGAAACTACTGCAAATTATCCCTCACACACTGGTGGAGGACATTTATCTCTACCAATGAGGAGAGTGTCCCATAATTTGGCTTTGGTACTTAGATCACATTCATCTGTGCTGTCCCACCTCAGTAAAATGATAGCTCTTTGAGGGAAGAAAGTATGTAGGTTTTTTTTTTCTCTTTAAAACCTTGCTTCTACTATAAAAGTATTCCGCACATAGTAGGTACGTATTTTTGTTGAACTCTAATAAAAATTATTATAATAAAATCATAGAGTACTATTAAATGAGACATGAAATTCTTATTCTTACCTAAATAGCTAGCTTTTTGCTTATTAACTAGTCAATAACAAAATGTTCATAGCAACCTTTAAAATTATTTAGTAATCAATTCCTTAATATTTTACTCTGTTCTATGATTTGCAGTCTCCCTGAAAATTTACCAGGATTGGCTATACATATTGATGCTTTTGTCACAAATGGTAATGAAGAGAAAAAAATTGACTTCTTTTGGTCTTTCTTTTCTCCTTGGCCTTATTTTTCCTTTCTCATTTCCCTTTATTTTTATCTTCCTCAAACTATACTTACATCATAGGATTAGAGCTAAAAAAGATATGTAATTGAGGACACAAGTAATTAGCAAAGTGAGAATTCAAATCCTGGTCATTTGACTCCAAATTCAACATTCTTTCCACTTTGCCATTGGTCATATTTATGTACAGTTTCCTTTTTTCTCTACCTTATTGATCTTTTCTATCCCCAAAGGTCTACTTGCCAATATTTGGAGTCTCTTCTGCTAGCTAGTGCAAGACTAGGGGCTTAACTCAATTCCCTGGAGGGACCAGAATTTTGCATTCTTTCATATTCATCAGAAATCAAATCTAATTCAGAGTTAAGTAAGGGCCCTTAAAATCTGAAGAGTCTGGCCAGACACTTGAAAATGATTTATATATGTCATCTCATTTTATCTTTATGGTAACCCTAGGTAATAGAAGCAATTATTATGCCCATTTTCCACATTTGTTAAGAGAGTACTGACCTACAGGCTTGACTCAATAGATTTTGTTTTCTCTAGTTAATGAAAAGAAGAAATAAATAAATGAAAAATGAAAAGAATTTAAGAAAACTTTTTATTCAATTTATCATTTAAATAAGCAAAGGGGTAGGGAATAAGCCTGTGACTTTCATTGGTATAGGGAACATCTGAATGATGAAAGTCCCTCTAATAATTTAGATAGCATCTGTGCCTTACCATTTTCGAGAATTGCCTAGAGCAGAGGTGTCAGACTTAAATAGAAATGGGAGCCACTGAACTATACATGAAGATCCCTGCAGGCTGCATATTGAATTAGAAAACCACATATTAATACTATCTGGGTCATATTGTATTTTTATTTATTTTGTTAAATGTTTCTCAGTTAAATTTTAATCTTTAGGAATCACTCTAGAGAACTGTGGGCTGAACATAACCCTGAGCATTGTGTTTGATACATCTGGTTTAGAGCATTGAGGGGTTGGGACTTGCCAAGCCTCATAGAATGCCAGTTTGTCTCAGAAGAAAACCCAGGTCTCCCTGAATTGGGAGGCTGGCACTCTACATATTATGTGATGCTGTTTCTCAATATCCTTTAATTAGTTACTTATAAAATAATTACTGTTGCATATTTCTATTGGGTCTGCGCTCAAGAGTTTCAATTAACAGTTAGAGCCCAGTCCTTCATTATATGCTTTAAAATTTCTGGACTCAAAATAGTACTTTCATACTAAAGACAACTGTTTGGTAATGTCCTGTTATCTGACTCTGTGATGATTCAGTAAATCCAACTCACAACTGTCTCTCCTTTAATGTTTGACTCTTTATGATACAAACTTGTGACATTGGGTTTCTCCACATAACTGTCTATGATTCATGCTAGATCCATGTTTCAAGAGTATACATAGACATAATTTAATTAGTAATATCCCAAGGCCTTCCCCCTTAAAATAGATTATTGATGTAAACTTTGGTAATTAGTTAAGAAAAAAACATTGTATCATTTTCTGATTTTCACATAACATAATTCTGTGGAATTATGCTCCTATGCATACACTCAGATCATATGAGTTTGCTTGGTAGATCAATGCAGCAGTATTTTTTTTTGTTTTGTTGTGTTTTGGTTATCATCATTGTGGTAGTTATGAAAGAATAAAATACATGCCTACCAGCTATCATGTCCTGGGGAAAAAAGGGGAGTTCCCACTGCTTCTGCTTGTTAAAAGCAAACAAACAAACAAAGTGTTAATTGTATCAAACACTAGACTATTACATAACTTCCAAAAAAACATTGCCAATTTAGATGAGATCAACCAGACAATTCATGTAGGAAAAAATAAGTGAATGAAACATGTATATTGTTCATATTATAACATTCAGTAATATGTGCAGCCAGTCCATTGACTTAGAGTCTTTTATCTTTCTCTCTATCTATCTATCATGATGAAGGTGGATAAGCCCAGAATTGGATGGTAGGAAGGTAGAGGGTTGTGTATCCCTTAAAATAAACTGTATAATACTTTATAATCCCTTAAAATAATACTTTATAATCCCTTAAATACTTTATCCCCTATAATACTTCATAATCCCTAAAAATAAACTGTAAAATACAGGGTCCAAAGTATTTCCAGATACAAAAATTAATCATTTTGACAATAATATTCTCCCTATTTTCTAGTATAGCTGAAAATAAAGTGACACCACAAATTCTAAAAATTAAAACAATTGATGACTAAAAAGTCAATGGTGTCAATGGAGGCACCAGAATTATTTTTAATTCTTTCAGATTTATCAGGATATTTACCTAATGAAATATAGGAAGAAAACTGGTAGACATAAATATTATATTAATAGGCTGCCCTGAGTAGTAACAAATGTTACTAATATTAGTATTATCAGCAATGAAAGAACTGGCCTGGATATCATCCAGGAAATCCCTGATTGTATAATGATATAGAAAAGTTATGTGGGAAGAATTAAGGATAAATGACAGACTTTAGAAGGGCAGCATTGATGTGTTAAAATCATAGAGGGATGGCTATAGTGTGTTAATTTGATAGTCTGCACAGTATTTATCAGAGAAGAAAGAGGAGAATTCCACAGGCTAAGAAGACATGGATGGATAGTGATCTTCACTGTGGAAAAAATGAATGAACTCACAGATGCACAGAAATATTGGAGTATAATATTAAAGTATTAAGATATCTATCCATACAAAGGTATCAAAACTGCTTTGACAGGCTTTTAAAATGAAAAGCAGCTTAAACTGCAGGGATTCACTATAAAATAATGCAGACACAACACCTATACTCCAGCTCTAAGATAATATAGCTTTGCCTTGGTAACATTGCTCTAGGCAGTTTAATTCAACCTTCGAAAATAGTGGCAGAAGGCTCAGCAACAACTTCATCCTGTCTTATGTGGAGCAAATAAAAAATATCAGGATGTCATTTGATAAATAACATTTTAAAACTTTTAATTGAACAGTTAAGCATTTAAGAAAAATATTGCTTGTAAATTCAACTGAGAATACATGTTCAACTGAAAGGGGAAAGACAACCCACTTTCCTTATTTACTTGATTATATATAAGATGACATGAAAACTAAATAGAAATATTGGCATTGTGTAAATGTGGTCTCATTATTGGACCTAAGGATTGTAGATCTAGAACTAGAAAGGAGGCACTTCATGGATCATTTAATCTAGCAACCTAATTTTACAGATGGTAAGGATTAGACTCAAGGAGGCTGTGACCTCCTCAAGGTATTATGCATAAGAGCAGTATTTGAAACTAGATACTTTCACTCTAGGTTCAGTGTTCTGTTAACTATACAACATTTGCATTGTACATTTGCATTCTAAGGGACTAGACTAAGAGTTCAAAGTGATATGAAATGTGAGATGGGTGAAAATTTTGCTTCATTCTGACATAAGGAGGCCAATTTTTTAGATATAACTTGAGTTAGCAATTTGACAGTTTTAACTGGAGTTCCTGTGGCTCATTCACTGGGCAAAAATGTGTGAAGAATGAGAAAAAAATGACCATCCTCTTAAGTTGCTCTGTTAAATCAAGCCTCTAGATGGTAATCAAATTTTGAATGAAATCATCTATTTATGCATGCATGCATTAACAGTTTTTTTTTTTTTCCAGCTTTGACTTAAGTCCATATTTTACTGGATTCTCCATCTACACATATGAATCACTTAAAAAAATAAAATATTTCATGGGTTGGTTTTTATGCCTTTAAAATTCTAATTTATTTCCCAATCCCATGTGACTCTGAGATGACTTATCATTTATATACAGGGTAAGTTCATTAAGATACATCAAATTCAGAAAGTAAGCTTGAAGGAGGGGTGGAGCAAAGATGGCAGAGTAAAAGCGGGAACTCATTTGAGCTCCAGCTCCAACCACCTCCAATACCTGTAAAAAAAATGACTCTATACAAATTTTAGAGCTACAGAACTCACAAAGTGATAGAGAGAAAAAAATTTGCTGAAGGCAGCCTGTCAGGCCAACAGGAAGGGTCTAGCATACCACACTGGGAGCCAATCACAGTCCCACATGAGTTGTGCCAAGCCACACCCAGGGCGGCCCAGACCTGAAGCACAGAGCTGTTAGAGCAGAATTCAGGAGAGTAAATCACTGACAGCTTTGGTAGTTTCCAGACTTCTCAACCCATAAAAGCCAGAGAAAGTAAAAGGTCAGTAGGGAACTCTGTTGGAACTGGGTGAGAGAAGAGCAAAGTCCAGCCCATTACTTCAGGGGTGGTGGAGGTGGCAGTGACTGCAGCTATTACCACATGTCTGCCTCCTGACATCCAGGCCTACAGATCATAGGGAGACCAAACAATCATTCAAAGGGTAATAGCTTTTGCTTTGAGCTGTTTGGATCTGGGTCACAGTCTTGGGTTGTGGTGCTGGGTGTGGCACACTAGTGTGCCAGAGCTTGTGGTGGCTGTAAAGAGGGCACCCTCCTCATACCTCTGACAACAGCTCTGACAACATTTGCAAAAACCCCAGAAATTTGGGACACAGCTCTCTCCACTCTGGAAACAGAGTTCTACCATAGCAAAGTGCTCAAAAGTCAAGTAATGAACTAGCAAGATGAGCAAGCAGAGGAAGCACATTCAGACCATAGAATCCTTTTTTGGGGACAAAAAGCATCAAGGGGTTGGAAAATGATATTCCAGAGGTCAAAGAAGCTAGGATTAAAAACAAGAATCACCTGCCCAGAAAAACTGAGCATTCAGGGAAAGTATGGTCATTCAATGAAATAGAGGACTTTCAAGCATTCTTGATGAAAAAACAGAGCTGAACAGAAAATTTGACTTTCCAATTACAAGAAGCAAGAGAAGCACGAGAAGGTAAACGAGAAAAAGAAATCATAAGGGACTTATTAAAGTTGAACTATTTACATTCTTACGTGGGAAAACAATAATTGAGACTTTTTTTATGAGACTTTTCTCAGTATGATGATCTTTGAAGGGAAGATATATGTATGTATGTGTATACATATGTGTATATGTATGTATAGGAGGGTGTATATGTGTATAAATATATGTGAGTGTGTGTATATGTATACTTAGAGAGCGGGCACAGGATCAGATGACTATGAAGGGATGATATCTAAAAAAATAAAATTAATGGGGCAGCTAGGTGGCACAGTGAGTAAGAGCACCGGCCTTGGAGTGGGAGGACCTGGGATCAGTTTCAGCCTCAGAAAATGAGCACTCACATGTAAATAATGACTGGCTGTATAACCTTGAGCAAATTACTTAACCCCAATTGCTTAAAAAATAAAAATAAAACTAAGAATGTATTTGGAGGAGGAGAAACAGAGAGATAGAATAGGGTAAATTATTTCATATTAAAGAGGCAATAGAAAACTCTTACAATGGAGGGGAAGAGCAGGAAGGTAAAAGGGAATGGGTCAAACTTACTCTCATTGCATTTAGCTTAAGTAGGGAATAGCATATATACTTAATTGGGTATTTTACCCTACAGGAAAGTAGCGGGGAAGGAGATAAGAGGGGAGATGATAGAAGGGAGGACAGATTGGGGGAGAGGGTAGTTAGAAGCAAACAGTTTTAAACAGGAGCAGGGTCAAAGTAGAAAATAGAAAAAGTGGGGGGTGGGTTAGGATAGAGGGAAATATAGTCATTCACAATATAACTACTATGGAAACATTTTGCATAACTACACATGTACAACCTATATTGAATTGCATGTCCTCCCATTGAGAGTGGGTGAGAAGGGGGAAAAAGGGAAAGAATCTGGAAATTAAAGTTTTAAAAACAAATGTTAAAAAATACTGTTTTTTACATGCAACTGGGAAATAAGATATAGAGGCACTGGGGAATCAAAAACCATCTTGCCCTTCTAGAAAGTGAGGGGGGATGGGGAGGCTATGAGAGAACAGATTGGGATAAGGGGTATTCAGTAGGCTCTCTATCTTGGGATGGGTGTAGGGAAAAGACAGGGAGAAAATTTGTAATTCACAATCATGTGGAAATGACTGTTGAAAACTAAAAATAAATTAATTAATTATGAAAATAGAAGAAAACACTATAGTACTTTAGGGGAAAATATGGAAATTCAATGAAATAGAGGACTTTCAAGCATTCTTGATGGAAAATAAAACAGAGCTGAACAGAAAATTTGAATTTCAAATACAAGAACCAAGAGAAGCATGAAAAGGTAAACAGGAAAGAGAAATCATAAGGAACTTATTAAAGTTGAACTATTTATATTCCTACATAAAAAGACAATATTTGAGACTTTTCTCATTATGAGCATAGTTGAAGGCATTATATATGTGTGCATAAATATATGTATATATGTATGTATAGGTGTGTATGTATATGTGACTGTGTGTATCTGTGTGTACATGTATGCATAGACAGAGGGCACAGGGTGAGTTGAATGTGAAGGGATGATATAAAAAAATTAAGGCATGAGAGAGGAATATATTGAGAGAAAAAGAGGGGAAGAGATAGAATGAGAATCATTATCTCAAAAAAGGAGGCAGGAGAAAGCTGTTACAATGGAAGGGAAGAGCAGAACGGTCTAAAGGAATTAGTCATCTTTACTCTCGTTGGATTTGGGTATTTTACCATACAGTAAAGGAGTGGGGAAGGGGATAAAATGGGAATGATAGAAGGGAGGGCAGATTAGGGGAGAGGGTAGTTAGAAGCAAACACTTCTGAAAAGGGACAAGGTCAAAGGAGAAAATAAAATAAATGGTGGGGCAGGATAGGATGGAGAGAAATATATTTAATCTTTCACAATATAACTGCTATGGAAATGTTTTGCATTACTACATATGTACAGCCTATATTGAATTACTTGTCTTCACAGTGGGAGTGGGTGAGGAGGGAAGAAGGGAAAGAATCTGGAAATCAAAGTTTTAAAAACAAATGTTATAATTAAAAATAATTTTTTTCTGCATCTTGGAAATAAGTTATACAGGCAATGGGGTATAGAAATCTATCTTGCCCTACAAGAAAGTAAGGGTTATGGGGGGATATGAGAGGTCAGATTGGGGTGGAAGGGGTAGTCAGTATGCTTTCCATCTTGGCATGGGGAGTAGGGGAGAAATAGGAAGAAAATCTGTAACTCAAAATCTTTGGGAAATGAATGTTGAAAACGAAAAATAAATTAAAAAATAAAAAATAAATAAAATGAAATAAAAAAACCCAACAACCAAGTATTCTTAAAAGTTCTAAAGCAGTTGGGATGAGTCCTGAGAAGAGCCTGAAATTTCACTTCTGCCTTTTGGGTCTGCTTTCCTCTAGAAACACTGTAATATTCTTTTGGTAAAGGATTGCTCCCTAAGAACTTTGGCATCAAAATTTTATGGCCCAAGGTGGTTTCCCTTTTGATTTAGCACATCGACTATAAACTCCTATAAGAACCACTGCTTAATTTCTTTTATGTCATCCTCAGGGTCCTTCCATCCACAAGCTTGGCAAAGTTGCTAAATATCTTATGGTCTGGTCATCATGATCCCCAAATAAAGTAAAACTTATCATCTTCTCTTGTACTCATTTGGCAACTTTCTGGTGTCCTCATGAAGCAGTGTTTTTCTTTTATACCCCTGGCTTAGAGCAGGCAAAATAAAAAATGTTTTTATTTAAATTTATAAAAAATTAAAATATTTAATTAAATTCCTTGAAGTCAGAGCCATATAGATAAGAGATAATCAGCATTTTATTAGAGTCATTATTATGACTTTTCATACTTAGTAATTTTAAAAGTTCACCGTCCGGTAAAAAGCCATATTATATACATACATATATATATATATATATATATATATATATATATATATGTTTGTTGACGTGCCTGATGTAATATAGAAAGGGTGATTCATTCAGTAGAACACTTAAACAGTGGCTATAATACAATGGTATTGTATTATACTGGTTATTCCAACAAACCATTCATTTAGCTGCAAGCTAATTTGTGAAATTTAGCTTCAATTAGATTTTAAATTATAACTAGTTTGATTATCATAAATCATCAGTCAAGGATGGCTATATGAGGAAGAACTATAGGGGCTAGGATCACCATTATCATGACATTGAAATTGTCCTCAGTGAAACATTTGGTGAGCACCTTCCTCTAGTTAAACATACTGATATAATATTTTATTATTGTAAATAGTTAAATACCAAGGATATTTTTGTGACAGGAATGGTGTAAACAATATGTCTTAAGAGTGATATATCTTTGAAAGACTATATGGCACACATACTGATATATGTGTGTGTATAATATACACATAAGCTCTTTTATAGACACATATGTGTCTTTGTGTGTGTGTCTGTGATCTCAGTGATGAAAATGGTGTAATGGGAATGGGGCTAGCCTTGGAGTCAAGATGATTGGGATTAAAATCCTGACCCAAGAAAAAATAATAAGTTAAGTACAAAAACAATCAGAAAGAACTTTATAAGGATGATATATTTACATTTAATAGAAGGGGATGTTCAAAGATTTCTTTTTTTTTTTTTAAGCAATTAGGGTTAAGTAACTTGCTCAAGGTTACACGGCTAGTCATTATTTATGTGTGGGTGCTCATTTTCTGAGGCCGGATCTGATCTCGGGTCATCCAAACTCCGAGGCCGGTGTACTCACTGTGCCACCTAGCCGCCCCTTTAGGGCAATTGGGGTTAAGTAACTTGCCCAAGGTCACACGGCTAGGTTTTTCTTTGTGTGAATTAAGTGTTGGAGGCCAGCTCCAAACTCAGGTCCTTCTGACTCCAGGGCTGGCGCTCTATTCACTGCGCCACCTAGCCGCCCCTCAAAGATTTCTTTAATAATAATAACCAATAATAGGCAATATTAATAGTGATTACTATGTGAAGCACGATGCTAAGCATTTTACAATTATTATCTAATTTGATTCCCACATTGAACTTGGAAGGCAGGTGCCGTGTTTATCCCATCCTCAGATAAGGAAAATGTGGCAAACATAGGTTAAATTATTTGCTGAGGATCACACAGCTTATGTAGCTAAAGAAAAATCTGGACTCGTTTTCCTGACTCCTAGTCTGTCATTCTTTCCACAGTGTCTTCTTGGTGGCTTGAATTCTTTCAGAAATTGAATTCTACAAGTTGTCATAGAGGTAGTCAATAGAGACATATGATGTATAAATAGTTTTATATTAAGTTGGAGATGTAAAAAAAGAAAAAAGGTGGAGAGAGATGCATCAAAGGAAAATAGGAGAAAAGATGAAGTAACTTTCTTAACATACATAATCAAGTTGTACACACGGAAAAAATAAATACATTGGAAGCAGTGGCATTAGTGAGTGTCACAAAATGCATTTTTATCTAAACAGATAAAAAGAAGGTAGAACACACGCAATTTGTTGCAGAAATGCAATCAACCAAAAAATAATTCAGAGTAGAACAGTAAGAGAGGAAATGGGGATATAAGAAAGAGTTTAGATTCAAGGATGGATTAATTGTAAGCAAAACACACTTTCTGATTGGAGAGAAAATAGTGAAGAGAAAGCTAAAAGGAAAATAAAAAGAAAAGGAAATTGCTTGAAATAAACAGAAAGAGACAGAGAAGAAAAATATAAGCATAGAATAGAAGGAAATACATAATCATGATAAATGTGAATGTGAGGCTGATGGCATAAAACCAAGCACAAGCAGCTCTCATGAGGACTGCTGCTATGAATAACTTTAAGGTTCTGATCACACAGTATAGTGAACTCTCTACATATTCAGCAATAAACTAAAGTAAATCATTCACAGAAACCAAAGTACAACCATCACAATAATATAACATAATTTATTATGAAAGTGTCCAGATAGCATTAAACAAATGATATTCATTAACTTAAAATCTGAATCAATCATTATAAAGTAATCTTCTAAAGTTTTCTTTAACTTGATTGGAAACTGGCTTCCAATCATCCTTTACTCAATCATCCTTAAGGAGAAATCATCCTTAAGCGGTACAAAGTAGAAAGTAGAAAGGTCACATCCTCTTAATCATGGTCAGCCATACTAAGTACCCAAGTAAAGATCCTTTTATCTTGACTTGAGACTGACTTCCAGACTCCATGGTTCTTCTTCCATGCTCCCAGCTCTTGCCTCTGTGTGTGTGTGTGTGTGTATGTGTGTGTGTGTGTGTGTGTGTAATATATGTATATAAATATGTATTTATATACATATACTTATATATGCATAGACTCTGACTGGGAGGTGAAAATTCCTGTGGCTATGTCAGAGGCTACCTCCCAATGCAGGTAGCCCCAGGATTTTCTACTTTCTGTTTCAGGGAAACTAGCCTGGAGGTTTTTATTCTTCACAGAGATCAAACCGTGATCCTGGGACTTTTTCTTGAAATCTTCTCTGGTTGTCCCAAGAGGACCACTGTTCTGCCCCAAATCTTGTTTATTTTAACCACTCTACATTTGTCCTGAGGTGCTATTTTGTCTTGTTTGTAGGGGAAATCTGGAGAACTTGGAATGTTCTGACCTACTCTGCCATCTTCCCAGAATTCTCTCCTAGAGTGCTTTCTAATAAATTCAGAGAGAAATAAGGATGGTTATTATAAATACTTATTTTTTTGCAGGAACACTCTATTTATTAGGTCAATAATTCATTTTTAGCAATACAATTACAGAATATCACAATGCTGGTTACAAACATACTCAATATGAAATACTTATTTTTTTAAAGTAATTGGGGTTAAGTAACTTTCTCAAGGTTACACAGCCAATCATTATTTATGTGTGGGTGCTCATTTTCTGAGGCTGGATCCGATCTCGGGTCATCCCAACTCCAAGGCTGGTGCTCTTACTCACTGTGCCACCTAACCACCCCTATATGAGATAGTTTACCCAATTCTGTCTCTCCCCATCTCTTCTCATTATATTCCTCTTTCACCTCTTAATATCATCTTTTAAGTATCATCCCTTCCTATGAAATTGGTCCTGTGCCCTCTATCTATGTGTACCTGTAAGCATATATACACATTCACATATATATTCATATGCCCATATACCATATATATATTCCCTCAGGCTCCAGCGGGGCTGGGGTCCACTCCCAGAGCGCTGCATTGGCTGATTCCTACCTATCTGCTGGTCTCTCCTCAGTGGGAGGTTAGCTTCTCTGTGTCATTTTGTGGGTTCTGTAGCTCCAAAGTTTGTTCAGAATCTTTAACATGAATTGGGGGAGATGGAAGCTGGAGCCCCACGGAAGTCCCGTTTCTACTCCACCATCTTAATTCTGCCCCCTGTATTTTCTATTATTATATCAACTACTGTTTATGTAAGATTAAGCAAGTTATTCTACTTTTCTGGGATTATTTACTCATCTATAAAATGAAGTGTTGATATTAGGATCATAGATATAGAGAGGGAAGGGAGTAGAGTTTATCTAATAGAAGTTTCACATTTTTGATTTAGGAAACTGATGATCAGGTAGGACAACTAACTTGCCAAGAGACACATATATGGTAGCATTAAAAAGAGTTGAAATTTTAAAAAGAGTTGAAATTAATCCTGGGTCCTCTAACTTTGTAATCAGTGCTTTTTCCACTGTGAGATGTTACTGCAACCAGACGGTCTTACATTTTTTTTTTCTTGTCTGTAAAAGAGTAGGCCATCAGAATAAAAATGTCACCACAAATTATATTAGTTTACATCAGGTATCTTCAAAAGAGGACAGCTTGATGGCACAGTGGGTAGAGTGCCAGGCCTGTACTCAGGAAGACTCATCTTCATGACTTCAAATCTGGCCTCAGATACTTAGTAATTGTATGACCATGGGTAAGTCACTTAACATGTTTACATCAGTTTCCTCATCTAGAAAATGAGTGAGAAAAGGAAATGGCAAATCACTCTAATATCTTTGCAAAGAAACTCCAAAATGGGGTCATGAAGAGTCAGAAATGACTGAAGGGACTAAACATCAATCTTTATAAGTTATGGGTGATATCTAATTTTGAGATATTTATGTAGAATTTTATGTATTCTCACCATCAATTTTTGTTGGACATAAAGGCAAATTCCAATTGAACTTTTGGTCCATATCTATCCTCAATTCATAACATTTCAAGGAAAAAAAAACTTTTCATGAAATTCTGAGAGCCATGAGAAAAACACTTTGACTAACTTAAAAGTATTTTATCTGAGAGGCAGCATGGATTAATGAATAGAATACTGACCTTGGTGCCAGGAAAATCTGGATTCCAGTGTAAGAGCTGACACAAAATGACTGTGACAAGCCATTTAATCTCCCATTGCTCAGGACACTCTTTAAGTTTATCACTTTCAGATATCATGCCAAACTACATTGGGAGGAAAGAGTTTCTTCTATCAATGAAATCAAATACAGTTTCTCATCCAAAGTTATATGCAGTGATCAATTATTTTTATTAACATGTTCACTACAGTGTTATTCTTATTTCTCATAATGATGTATGTCTCATAATGGAATTGTATAGTCTATTTCACATTAGCACAAGCTAGAAAAGTCAATTAAGTTTGAAAATAGTGTTTAGAGGAACAGAAGCTCAAGGCAATAATCTACTGAGATGTAGAGAATTGGAAACATGGCACTATTTCCCATTAGGAGTCAATTTAAAGGACCAGCCCCAAGAGGAACAAAAGACAGATATTGTAGATGAAGCTATCTATTATTTCTAGGCCAATGTCTTCTTCAAAAACTACGCAATTAAGAATAAAACTGATAGGACATTGATTTACATAACTCTTTACATTTCTGAATGCTTGAAGAAACTCCAGAAGTGCAACTCAAAAAGCTAAGGAGAGAAAGAAATATATACATTGGGAACCACTAATTTTCCTATTCCTGGAGAGCTGGGTTTCCTTCTTAATGCAATTTATGCCAAACCTGCAAATAAGCAAGAAGATGAAGTAATGAGGGACTACTTACAGCAGCTGAGGCAAGAAACTGGGCTGATGCTTTGTGAGAACATCTTTGATCCTTAGAGTGAAAAACCCAGCAAGGGGTGGACTTGCTTTGTGAAGAGGCAGTTCATGAACAAGAGTCTTTCGGGGCCCGGGTAATTACAGGATCTTGTGCAGTCGTTGCTCTCACAGGAGCATTCAACATGTGGCAGCCAGATGTACACAGTTCTTGGCCTTTGTTTCATAAAATTTTATACCAACGAAGAGGAGATATATCCCTACTGGAAAAGCACTTTATTAGGAATGTTGGGATTTAAGGATCACTGAGAAGTTTTGCAATGTTAAGCTGGTGCTTAATTATAATAAAAAAGATTTCTTAACATTCTAAAAAATGTTAGAAGAAAGTGTAAAATATCTCACTGGAAAAACAACTGACATGGAGAATAGATTCAGGAAAGATAACCTGAGAATAATTGGTCTACCAGAAAGCCATGACGAAAATAGCAGCCTGGACAACATCCTTCAAGAGATTGTCAAAGAAAACTGTCCCGAGGTCCTAGAATCAGAAGGCAAAATAGTTATCAAAAGAATTCACCGTACTCCTCCTGAAAGAGATCCCAAATTGAGAACTCCAAGGAATAGTGTAGCCAAATTCCAGATCTCAAAGGTCAAGGAGAAAATACTGTAAGCAGCCAAAAAGAAACAATTCAAATATTGTGGAACTACAGTCAGGATTACATAGGACCTACCAGTTTCTACACTAAAAGATCAGAGGAATTGGAATTTGATATTTTGTAAGGCAAAAGAGCTAGGACTGCAATTAAGGATCAGCTACCTGGCAAAATTGAGCATAATCTTTCGGGCAAGGGGATGGTCATTTAATGAAATAAAGGACGTCCAGACTATCCTGATGAAAATGCCAGAGCTCAATGGAAAATTTGATCTCCAATCACATGACCAAGAAAGACATAAAAAGGTAAACAAAGAAAACACACACTCACACACACACATACACACACACATGTATGCATGCATGCACATAAATTGGGATTCAATAAGAGTAAATTGTTTATATTCCTATGTGAGAAGCTGATACCTGTTAATACTGAAATTCATATGATTATAGCAAACCTTTAAAAGGGATATACATAGATAGATGCCATGGGTATAACTGAACTAATCTAATGATAAAAGATAAATCCTTATGAAGGGTTCAAAGGGACTGTAATGGGAGAAAAGGAAAGGATGAGGCAGTAAAAGGTAAATTATGCCACACAAAGAGGCATAAAAACATACTATAGTAGAGGGGAAGGAGGGATAGAGATGAACATCATATGAACTTTATTCTCATTGGTTCTGTTTCAAACAGGGATCAACATAATCAGTTAAGTTTAAGATTCTAATATGAAAAATCACAAACCCTAATTTTAATAGAGGGAAAGGAGGGAGGGATAGGAACACTGTATGAAATTTACTCTCATTGGTTTGGTGTCAAAGAGAGAATAACATACTCTGATAATTATAAAAATCCATTGTGCTCTATAGGCAGTAGAAGGGGTGAAGGGGGGATAAGAAGGAGGGGTGGTTAGAAGGGAGGGAAGTAGTAGTAAGAGGAAAGAGTAGGCAAAAACAGGGGGGTCATAGGGAGGGAATAATGATGGAGGTAGTGGTTAAAAAGTAAATTCTTAAGGAGGGGAAAGGAGAAAGAAGAAGCAAAAACATATACAGGGGAGGGAATGAGATGAAGGGAAAGACACAGATAGTAATCATAACTGTGAATGTGAATGGGATGAATTCTCCCATAAAATGGAAGCAGATAGCAAAATGTATTTAAAAACATAATCCTACAATATGCTGTCTACAAGAAACACATTTGAAACAAGGGGAGATGCACAGGGTAGAGGCAAAAGGCTGGAGTAGAATATATTATGCTTCAGCTAAAGTAAAAAGAGCAGGGGTAGGAATCTTTATCTCAGATAAAGCAAAAGCAAAAATAGATCTAATTAATAGAGATAAGGAAGAAAACTATATCCTGCTAAAAGGCACCATCGAGAATGAAGCAATATCATTACTTAACATATATGCACCAAATGGTATAGCATCCAGATTCCAAGAGAAGAAGTAAGGGGAATTGGAGGAAGAAATAGATAGAAAAACTACACTAGTGGGGGACCTCAATCTCCCCCTCTCTGAACTTGATAAATCTAACTTCAAAATAAACAAGAAAAAAGTTAAGGAGTCAAATAGAATTTTATAGAGGCTAGATATGATAGATCCCTAGAGAAAACTGAATGGGGATACAAAGGAATATACCTTCTTCTCAGCAGTACTTGGCACATACTTGATTGCATGCTGCCATGGGGGCAGGGGGAGGTTGAGAGGAAATAAAGACAAAAAAAAATAAAAAAGAAGAAAACTATCAAAGTTTTGTAAGAAATATCCAAATTGAGTTAGAATTAGCATGAATTATAAAAAGGGTGTCTTTCTCCAGGGAGCTAATATCTAATGGGTGTATTATTTGTTAATTAATGATTGAGAATTATATTTACTCACTGAAATTAGCGTTTATGAATTAGGTTGATTTAAAGAATAGTTTGACTTCTCAACATTAGGGTCTATAAGATGGTTTGACTTTTTAATAAGAATAAGTTCCCCATTGGGGTGGGGGGGAGGGCTACAGCCTGGACTCCTTAAGTCAGCAGGGTCATAAGATATTCTGCCTGGTCATAAGTCTCAGACATGATCACTTTGTTATACATGGCCACTGACAGAGGACTTACAGTCCTGGAAGTTGCCTGGGGAAACTATTGGAGTAAATTACACTGCTAAGTTCACATTCCAGTATATTTCAGAAAAAAAAAAGACTTAAATACAGTCCTTCTGGACTCTATCAGCTCTACTTCACTGTCTCTGAATAAAAATGTATAGTTATATTCCTTATATAGTAGTTCAAATATTTCAAAGCACTCTCTTCACATCAATTTTACTTTAGAAAGTGACAAAGGGATAAAAATCTTATATGGTATTTTGTGTAACATTAGGATTCTTTGTGAATGAAATTATAGACCACCAAAAGGGGAGGAATAGAAAGGCTTAATGCTGCATAACTTTGGTAGCCACCAAGTATCTTACCTCTTTTATCTTTCATTTGTTCTACCTCCATAACTGTGAATTATGTAGGAATCATATGTATACATATATGTATGTATGTATATGTGTATATGTGTGTACATATATATATATATACATACATACATACATATATACACACATAAATCCTTTGTGTCTTATTACTATTACTATTTTATCTTTGATCTTTCTACCTAGAAAACTTGGTCTAACCTTTCTTGGGAATGAATTAAGTTCTGATAATACTCTTTTTCTGCCAATCATAAAACTTATCTCCCTTCTTTGGAGGAAGCATAAAATCATTAATTCATTTCCTCAATTAGTCATTCAACAACTATTTATTGAGTACTAATATATTTCAGGGTATTATGATAACTCTGAGGGAAGCTAGGTGGTGAAGTGTACAGCATCAGGACTGGAATCAAGGAGACCTGAATTCCAATGTGACTTCAGATACTTACTAGCTGTGTGACACTGGGCAAGTCACGTTACCCTGTTTGCCTCCATTTCCTTGTATGTAAATTGAATTAGAGAAGGATATGGCAAACTACTCCCGTATCTTTGTCAAGAGAATACCAGAGTCAGGAAAAGTCAGACATGTCTGAAATGACTGAACAATAGCACCAAAAATGTAAGTTCTATGCATTATAGGAGTGTATAAAGATATAAAAAATTTTAAAGTCTTTAAAAGGGTAATAAATGGAGCACAATTTATGGCAAGGTATTTCCCAGATGGAAAGGTTTGGAGTTATTTATAGCCTGTAAATTCTAGACAATAATTTAAAGACCAGTGTAATTTAGTTTGGAAAAATCTCATCACCAGAGACCTGGCTACTAAGCAATTTTGTTTGGAGAGTCCACAGTAATGCATAAAGACCATCTGTCTGCTAAGGCTTGGAGGAGTGTAATGCCAAGCAAAGGCAACTTCCAAGGTTCATTTTATTTAGTAACAAATTAAGGCAAAACATTAACAGAACAGAGAAAATCAAATACAGCATTCACCAAGTATTATTCAATAATTTCCATGTCCTACTCCACCCCTGGGCAGTACATTCATTTAGTCAATCACAAAGTCTCTCTTCTCAAATGGAGATTAAGATTAGTTTCCAATCATAAACAATGTATATTCATTTGGTCAATCACAGAGCACAAAAAATTCAAGTTTCCCACCCCTGGATTACAATTACAATTAATGTACTACAATTATGATCAGTTAACACCAAGCACCTTCTCAAAAGGGGCAGTGGAGAGCACAAAGACCATCTACCCCTGAGCTACAGCAAGATTAAGATATCACAGCATTTAATACCCAAAGAGAGGTCTTTTCTTCATCTTGACCTGAGGCAAGGTCTCAGCAATCTCCATTCCTGGAGGGACAAATCTTAACAAAGACACAATATATATTGCTAATATCCTCATCAATTCACTCTCTGCCTGCAGAACAGTCTCAGGACCCTTGAAAATTTCAGCAAGACCTTCTTCCAGTATTTCTGTAAACATACAACAAGAAAATCCTTCTTCAGGGCTTCTGAACCAACAGCAAGGTTCCAGGACCTCTGCAACAACAGCACTGTCCTTCACCAGCACATGATTCTGGCAAAACAACATCAAAACAGGCAGACAAAATACCAGTATCACAGCCATGTCTCCTCAGTTCCTGGCAGCTCCAGGTGGCAGCTCTCAAAAGTCCTGGGAAGCTCAAACTGGCCCTCAGCAATCCTCTCTTTCTCTGCCTCCACAATGCTGCTTCCAAAAGTTCTGCCTCTCTCTGCTCAAGCCTTCTCTCTGCTTGTGCTTTCTAAATCCATGGCACCAGCTCCTCCCTGTTCAGCCCTCTCTTCTCAAGTCAACAAGTCTATCCCACAAGTGGGCTTCACAAGCTATGGGTTTCAATGGTCAACTGGAAAACCAAGCCAATACTGGGGGATCTTTATATTCCATTACTATTACAAAGAGTTGTAATCTATATCAGTACAGTGAGTTCTCATGTCATTAAAATTATGCAACTTTAAGGAAAATATTTCATATGGAATCTATGAGGGATCTGGAGGTAGGGGGAGTGCACAGGATATACCTGGAATCAGGAAGACCAGAAGTCAAATCTTAGATTTCCGTGTGACCCTGAGTGATCCCATTCATCTCTACCTGGCTCAGTTTTCTCATCTGTATGCAAACTGGGCATAATAATAGCACCTACATCCAAGAGTTATTGTGAGGACAAAATTAGATAAAATTTGAACTATCTTTCATAAATCTTAAAGAGCTATATAAAGTCTAATTATATCTAGAGTTGAACAAGCTCTTAGAGGCCATTTAGTCCACTTTCCCCATTTTACAAAGAAAATGAAGCACAGAGTGGTTAAGTACATTGACCAAGATTAGGAAGTGACAAAGTCTAGATTTAAACTTGCTTTGTCAATCTTTGGATGTTGAACTTTTCTGTACTTAGCTTGGAAGTCATTATCCAGCTTATAAAATCTTTCATTGTTACCCTGCTTAAAACTTTTCTAAGCATTGTATTACCAGAACTTATATTTCAATAGTACTCTTTTTCAAAAATCCATAATTACCTCCATAGTTATAGACAACCAAAGAGAATGTGTTTGAGGATGTAAAAAACCAAATTTATTAACTGTGTATGAGAATTATTTGTATATTTGTGTTATTTGCTATTTCCCATTCCTTCCTAGACACTATTAATTTTCAACAATGCCTTCTTTTGGACAAAGATGAACTGCATAAGAGAATATCGATGAAATAGTATAATTACATTACCATTACAGGCTAGAAAAATAAATTAGAATATATGTCCTATTGGTGAGCATCTGACCATTTGAAAAAAGACATATTAGCAGGTCCTGTACCTAGCAAATACTAATGGAGCAAAATCCAAAGGAAACTGCATATCATGTTACAACTCCAGACCATTAAAACAAAGTCAGGAAGGGCACCTAAACTTCAGAAAAATAGGAACTCTGTAATGATAGTAGTTTGAAAAAAATAATATCCCTTGATTCTTAGCAGCTCTAGGATTCCTGTTGCCAGATGCTACATGAATTTCTTCTAGCTCATTATAATAGCAAACAATCATGTATAGCCTTTAATGAGCAAACAGAAGAATCTGGAAAATCCCACCTCCTCTAGGAATGTCTTGGAATTTTCTCAATATTCAGAGAATATCAGCTCCTCTTAAGCCTTACAGCAGCAAATTAAACTGAGAAAACCAGTTGGTGCTTGGAATGAGAAGCATAGAAGGATCCTGGTTGCTGCTATTGGCCTAGTTCCTTCCTCTAATAAGGAACAATCACTTTGACTTCACTGCATGGAATATTTCTAGAGAGTCCTCCTTCTCCAACCCCCTTTCTGGCCATTAGGACACAAAAAAATTCATTACTCATGACTCTTTTCCTCTTTCTTATTCAAAACCAACACTATTAATACAACTGCCTTCTGTGTCCCAGTTGGAAAAAAATGCAACTTCATAATCAATTTTAGAAAATCTTTGAAATTTTCTTTACCATATAAAAAGTTGTCTTCTAAGAAGAATAGTCTTGCAAGGTTGATGTATTTTCTAAAATTTTTATAGTTCTATACTTTGCTAAATTCTAAGTTACAATACAAAATGTTAGATCTAGAAAATGGAAATGTTGAAAAGTTAAGAAGATTTTGCAACTTTATTCATGTTTTGACTATGAATAAAAGATTGTAAATTTAGTTCTGGAATTGATTTTAGAGGCCTTCTTGCCCAACCCTTTCATTGTACATATGAGGAAACTGATGTCTAGAAAGACTGATTTATCTAATAACGATAATGATAATAATAACATTTATACATTATCAAGGTTTGCAAAGTGCTTTCAGAATTAATTTCATTTTTTCACATAAAAACCCTAGAAGCACATGCCTTTATATTCTTCACTTTATAAATGATGAAACAGAAGCAGATTGCTACATTCTGAGTTTAAGTGACTTGTCTAGTTCACATAGCTAGCAAGTGAAAAAGGTGAATTTAAACTCTTTTCCCTACTTCAGTTCTGCCATTATTTTCTGTGCCAAAGTCATTCAGCTAGTCTGTAACAGAGATAGGATTTGTCCCCTGGCCTTCTCACTCCAACTACAATGTTTCTTTGTTTTGTTTCGTTTTTTCACTTTCTACTTATGGTATCATTACATAACTAAGTGGTGCAATAGACAGAGTGCTGAGACTCAAGACAGGAAGACTACACAGCACTTACTACCTGTGTAATCCTGTGCAATATACTTAACCTCTCTTTGCTTCAGTTATCCCAACTGTAGAATGGATATGATATTAGCACCTACCACCTTGGGTTATTTTGAATATCAAATGAGATAAGTGTAAAGTATTTACTACAGTATCTGTCACCTAGAAAGTACTCTGTAAATGTTAGCTATTATTATTATTAATATTATCACAATAACTTTATTATACAAAATAGAGGCAATATAGTGTAATGAACAGAGTGTTGTATTGGAGATCAGGAAGACTGTCATTAAAATTGTACCTCTGATACTTAAGACTATGACACCTGGCAATTAAATTTATATGTCTTGAAAATCCTAAGGATGTATTTGCTCAATTATTTAGTGTTTTGTTATTGTTGTTTGATTTGTTTTTGTTTTATACTTGATAGAGTAAGTTCTGGAAGCCATACTCTGCAAAACAAACCTTTCATTAGCCAACAATCCAAATAATAGATGCAATTTTTCTCTTCCTTTATCATGTGATGGAAAAGATGGGATCATTCTTGACACTCTAACAATTCGTCTTTGAAAAAGGTGGTTGCAGGGTGTATCATTAAAATAAATTAGTCAAGTATAATGTGAAAACAGATTAAATACTTAAACACTCAAATGATCAAGACTAGTGGCTCTAGTAACAACACTGTGTGATAAGTATTTTTTTCCTCTTTTAGTTTATTTGCATCCAGAAAGTAATTTATAACATTTTGATGATGCATTCCTCCACCAAAAAAATACATTATATATCTATAAAAGTTCAATTAGGAAACATTGTAAACATGATAAAAAAGGAAAAAGCTATTAGAAACCTGTAATTTGTCATAACACTGAAACTTGTTATTCTCAGAGGTAATGCAACAGTAACAGGAAGAGTTATTGTTTGAAAGTTGTATAAAGGGCAAGTAAGATATATTACCTACCAGTAGTTGAAATTTATTACATATAAAAACACTTGACAAATGCAGATAAACAGCCATCTAGATTATGCACCAAATTATCCAAGAGAGTAATAAAGTTGATTTTTGAAGCTTTAATTCCAGATCCTGAGGTTTTCTAGCCAAGATTTAGTCATTTTCCATTTGACAGTGTCAGCTCCAGGCCCGGTGTTTTATAGATTATTATTGAGGAAGAAAGACTAATTTTTAAATAAACATAGATTTTATTTTATTCATGGTCTCATTTCACCATCCTCCATTCATATGCATTTTCCTTCAAAGCACCATATTCTTAATACATGATTTTAAGATGGTACCTACCATTAGCATATTGACTATTGGGTTTGAACACAGAACAGTGTAATAACAGATATTTTAGTGCTAGCATTTAAAAATTTAAGAAAATGATAACTGAAAATATTTTTTAATGCCCCTTCCTCCTGAAGTCAATAAAGAGAGAATGTGCATGAGCAAGGGTATTATTTCATTTTAAACAGCTTAAACTTAAAATCTGAAAGATCACAAGAAATGTCTTTAAGCTATTAGCTGCCTGTTCAAATAAACATACCTGTTTTACATTTAAAAATTCATTCACTTTGATTCATTCACTGGGTCAAATTTCTTCTCCTTCTTGCTCTCATGTTGTTGTGGTGATGGTTCAGTCATTTCAATCATTTCTGACACATTGTGACTTCATTTTTGGTTTCCTTGACAAAGATGCAGGAGTGGTTTGGCATTTCCTTCTCCAGTTCACCTTATAGATAAGGAATTAGAGCACACAGGGTTAAGTGTCTTGCCAAGAATCACACAAGAAGTATAGATCTGAGGATAGATTTAAACTAAGGAAGGTGATTCTTTCTGACTTCAGGCCCAGCATTCTGTTCACCTTGCTTTCTAACAAGAATTGGGTAATAGGCAACAACCATTTTTATCTCTTCCAATAATTCTTGTTGGACTTGTATCCAATTCACTTTTTTTTTCCTCTGAGACTTTCTTGTTCCTGTTTTGATTTCTTTTGATTGTCTTCTGATTTTCTGTCTTATCAATGTTGTTTGTTAGGAATATTGGGAAAGTTCAGTTGAGAGCTTTCTCTATTCCACATTCTTGGCTCTGCCTCTGAAGGTCTAGGGTTTTAATTTTTGCTATAATTTGTTACCTGTGTAACCTTGGGTAAGTGACCTAATCTCCTTGGGTCTCTGTTTCCTCATTTCCAAAATAAGAAGAAAGGACCAGATAATATTTTAAGACTGTTACAGGTCTAAATTTTATGATCTTATACGTACCTTGTGGAAGGTAAAAAAATTATTTTTTATTTATTATAAAATTTTCAGAGGTTGAATTGAAGGCAAAAGTCTGAAGGATTATGGTTAAATGACAAATAAGACTACGTGATTATATTATATTGTTAAAATATAACCATAATGCATAATATGTCAATATTATACTTGTTATCAGAGAAAAAAACTAAAGAGAAAAAAAAAACGGCCAAAACAGCTTGAAGTTAGCATATACATTTGCATTTTATGATGCTTGGAGATTTCTGCTTCTATGGTGAAAGTAGAAAAATGATTGAAAAAGGACAAGAGGGTGCTAAGAATTATGCCATCTTAGATCCCATACAATCATGAATGCAACTGTTGATATTTCAAAAGGGAACTCTTTCTTAAAGAATCAACAATTTGATTTGCTACTAGATGAACTGAAGCTCATCAATATCAGTATTCTTGCTATAAAATAAATGAGGATATTTAAAAAATACAAGGAATTCGGATCTAGATAGAAAGAATTCATAGGTTCTCTGTAAAGAGATTTATTTATTTATTTTGCTATTTGGAGGGCATTTGGGGTTAAGTGACTTGCCCAAGGTCACATGGCTAGTAAGTGTTAAGTGTCTGAGGCTGAATTTGAATTCAGGTCCTCCTGACTCCAGGGCCAGTGCTCTACTCACTGCATCACCTAGCCACCCCGAAAAGAGATAAATTGATGAATTAGAAGAGTTGGCATCATTGAGATATAAAAGAGACAAATACAGGAAATGCAGGCCCACTAAAGAAAGTAGGCCAGTCATATGACTTGAGTGAATTATAAGAAATGCATAGCCTAAATGCCCTATTGATGACCATGTAGCATAAAAAGTCCTAGAGAAAGCCAATTGCTATACAATGTAAATACTTTATGGAAAATACATGAGAAGATTTGGATAACAATTGCATAGTAAGATGAAAAGCACTTGGGGAGTAGAGAGCCAGTCTCAGGATAAAGAAGTGGTGAGTTCAAATCCAACTTCTGAGAAATATTTGCTGTGTAAATGGGCAAACCACTTAAGTTCTCAGTGGCCCAGCTTAGTCTATATGAGTATAGGTTGCAGGGCAAGTGCTAATTGGCATTACTAGATGGCAGTTTCTGAGAAGTTTTGTATACCAAAGAAATCAAAGATGGATTTATATTTTTGTTTGCATTTGTCATGGACTCTACTAATATTTTTATTGGCAAAGAGCTTTTAAAGCTTTTTTAGAAATTTCTTTCCATAGCCAAATGTGTATGGTGACATGAAATTAATAAGAAACCTCAATTACTTTTTTTCAGGTCATATATGACCAGAAAACAGTGGTGGACCAGTCATACAGCAGAACTGTTGGCTTACAGATGGGCAGCCTGAGTCATGAATAATTCTGTTTAAAAAAGCAAAAACAACAACAACAAAACATTTACCCCAAAGAGCTTAAATAGAAGGAGACTATCTTTTGATAATATAAAAGCCACCACTGGCAAAACCATACAAGAAGGGTTTAAAGGATCCATGTACTAATCAGCTTCAGTAGCAAATTGAAATACTCACTCATTCTAGACTCTGAAAGATGACGTGGCATACATGACTATTCCAAGAAACTAACACTGCCAGATACCAAAGCTGATCCTGAGGGATCCCAGAAACTTGGACTAGAACTGCTTTGCACTAAGAAGAATAAAAGGGATCTTGGATCACATAGGGATTGGCAGAATTCTTTGGTATTTCTTAGAGAAACTATAATGTATGTATTGTGAATGCAGTTACATATTTACTATGTATAGATTTATACATATAAGTAGCTACATGAACATGTTAGAGCATATATTAAATCATAATAAATAATATTAACATCTATATTCTAACCACAATAATTAACCACTAACAATGCTAATGTTATAATGCTATACTATGTCATCATGTCACAGTATCGTATTCTATAGCAGGGCTTCTTAAACTTTTTCCATTCATGACCCCTTTTTGTATTTCTGCAGTTTGTTGGCACTGCATGTCCTTCAGGCCTCATATTGGCTTAAAGAAAAATGTTTTAAAATATCTGTATTTTATGTACTTTTGTTACTTATTACCCAACTGCACTTTAATCTAAGTCAAGTCATACTCAGAAATATTGCCATTCACATGTTTGACACCTCTGATCAAGTCCATCTTCCTCATTTTTATAGAGGAGGAAAATTAGATATAGAATGGTTAAGTGGCTTGCTCATTTACACACTAGAGGTTCATCTCAAACCCAATAACATCCTACCTATATTCTTTCCACTGTAACGCATTGCTTCCCATTTCCTTTGTTGAATAAAATGTATACTAGTGAAAAGTCAGTAACAATTTAGCTAATTCTCAGAAATAAATGTTGCTTGGGGCACATTAATAAATACCCTGGGAATCTGACCTAGAATTACTGGGACAATGAATCATTTATGTCCCTCTCTCATCTTCCCTGAATATTTGGAATATAGAATGACCAAGGGCACAAAGAAGAAAGGTAAAGAAGTGAAAACACATGCCTAGGAAAGGGGAAATCTTTTTTTGAGCCTATATGAAACCTAGAAGTGGACATTGTAGCCATTTGAAAAGTATACTATTACTCACAAATAAAGTGTCACATTGATTCTATGTTATAACCCTGATTCCAAGTTAAAATCCGGATAAGTTAGTGATGGGAGGGGATTGTCCAGTAGAATTTAAGTTCTTTAAAACTGGGAACTATTCTTTTTTTTTTTTTTTTTTAAGCAATTGGGGTTAAGTAACTTGCTCAAGGTTACACGGCTAGTCATTTGATTTATGCGTGGGTGCTCATTTTCTGAGGCCGATCTGATCTCGGGTCATCCAAACTCCGAGGCCGGCACTCTTACTCACTGCGCCACCTAGCCGCCCCTTTAGGGCAATTGGGGTTAAGTAACTTGCCCAAGGTTACACGGCTAGGTATGGATTAAGTGTCAGAGGCCGGCTCCGAACTCAGGTCCTTCTGATTCCAGGGCCGGCGCTCTATTCACTGCGCCACCTAGCCGCCCCAAAACTGGGAACTATTCTTATGAAAAAAATGCACTGAATCACAATTTTTTTTAGAGAAATGCAATTTTAAACAACTCTGAGACATGACCTCCTACCTGTAAGATGAGCTAATATGACAAAATGGAAAATTATAAATGCTGGAGAAGATGTGGGAAAATTAGGACACTAATGCATTGTTGTGGAGTTGTGAACTGTTCCAACCATATTGAAGAGCAATTATAAAACTGCACATAACCTTTGATCCAGAAATACACTACTGGTTCTGTATAGAAAAAAGGAAAAGGACCCATATGTACAAAAATATTTATATCAGTTCCTTTTGTTTTGGCAAGGAATTGGAAATTGAGGGGATACCCATAAATTGGGCAATGGCTGAAAAAGAGCTGGTATGTGAATGTAATGGAATACTATTGTGTTATAATAAATGATGAGCAGGCAGATTTCACAAAAACCTGGAAAGACTTACATGAACTGATGTTGAATGAAGTGAGCAGAACCAGGAGAACATTGTACATAGTAACAGCAACATTGTGCGCTGATCAACTTTGATAGACTTAGTTCTTCTTAGCAACAAATGGATCTAAGACAAATCCAAAAGATTTATGATGGAAAATGTTATCTACATCCAGAGAAAGAACTATGGAATCTGAATTCAAATCAAAGCATACTATTTTCTCTTTTTATTTTATTTTCTTATGTTTTTTTTTCATTTTATTCTAATTCTTCTTTCAAAACATGACTAATTTGGAAATATTTAATATGATTGAATATGTATAGCCTGTATCAGATTGCTTGCTGTCTTGGGGAGAAGGAAGGAAGGGAAGGAAAAAAATTTGGAATTCAAAATCTTATAAAAGTGAATTCTGAAAACTAAAAAAAAGAGAGAGAAGATATTAGAGATTTTGATGTGTAAAGAAATGAACAACTTGTCTAGGACAAAAAGAGGTTTCTTCAATTGATTAAACAGTATTTAGTAAACTGAAGAAAAAATAAAAATATCTTAAATTTTTTGGCTTTTGTTTTTCATAGCTTTTTCCCATTTATTCTGTCTCTTCTTTCACAACATAACTAATGTGGAAATAAGTTTACATGATTGCATAGATAGAATCTATATTAGATTGCTTTCCATCTTGGGTAGGGGAGATGGAAGGCAGGGAGAAAAAAAATTGGAACTCAAAATTTTATACAAAATGAATGTTGAAAGCTATCATTACATGTAATTGGGGAAAATACTATTTTAAAAAATCTCACATTATTTCTTCAGAAAAAAAAAAACAATGATGTCAATTACAACAATGCATGGACCATAGTTGTTAAATAAATGCTTATTGAACTGAACTGAATTGAATTAAGTTGAATTTTCTCCCCTACTTCATATGTACTCCATGCTATTATGAACAAAAAAGTAAAGGGAATGTCAGAGCCTAGGGGATTCTTTTGGCAAGCAGAACTGATGTTCTTACCTAACCCTCTCTATAACAATAGTTGTCACCAATACATTTATGAAGAATCCATAATCTATTGTACTCTAGGTGATGATTCATATCACCCAGTGGCTAAAAGGAATCCTTAGGTTTCCATTTCAAATAATCTGAGGAAGAAATGTATAAAAGTGATTGTTAAGAAGTCACTGCACAGTGATACATTAAATAAATTACTTTTGTTACATGCAAAGAAAATGCATTCATGCTCTACTGTTGAGCCATGCTTACAATTATCTCTTTTGTGACTATGAATTATTCAGAGTTACATCTTTTACTGTTTCAGGTAATCATTCCCATTACTGATTTGTTTCCTGAAGAATGGTCACCAATAAGTATCACAGGATAATAATTAGTAATCACCCAAGGACTTGATATTTTATGTATTCTTCAATTCAGATTTCATAAAAGTCATCTTTGAGTTACTCCCCTTCAGGGACAGAATGATTGAATAGAGATAGAATTCAGTTGTAATATATGTCTGAGGCATCCATTTTAATGGATGCCTATTATTGCTCATAAACTTTGCCAGATAAAGAAAATCTAAAGAAAAACTGTCAAAATTTTTCACAATCCAATCAGTATTTATTTATATTTTTGGTAAATAGTTTATATGTAAAGATAATTTTTAACATTCATTTTTATAAGATTTTGAGTTTCAAATTTTTTTCCCATCCCCTCTCCTCAAGATAGCAAGGAATCTAACATAGGTTAAACTGCATGTGAAATTATATAAATATGTTTCCATATTATTCATGTTGTGAAAGAAGGAACAGAACAAAAGGGAAAAGCCACCAAAAATAGTGAAAACAGTATGTTTCAATCTGCATTCAGATTCTATAGTTCTTTCTCTGGATATGGATAGCATTTTCCATGAGTCTTTTGTAATTTTCTTTTATCATTGTATTGTTGAGAAGAGCTAAGTCAGTTGATCATCACACAATTTTACTATTACTATGCATAATGTACTCCTAGTTCCAATTCCTTGCTACAACAAAAAGATATGCCATAAATATTTTTTTTTGTACATGTGGTCCTTTTCCATTTTTTTGTTTGTTTATTTTTTACAAGCACTTTGTAATACAGACCTGGAAGTGGTATGACTGGATCAAAAGGTATGCACAGTTTGATTGCACTTTGGGCATAGAAATAGTAAAAGTTAACCAGTTTAGTTTACTTTCTACATACACACAAATATATGCACAGTGGGGTGGGGATGTCACTGGCTGTGGGCACTTACAGCATGTTGGAGGTCTTGGTTTCCATGGCAGGCCAGAGAGGAAAATTGAAGGAGGACCTGAAGCCAGAAGCACCATCTTTCATACCCCAGGACCACAGGTTAGCAAAAACTAAGCTAATGCAAATTTAAAAAAATACACAGACAAGGGAAAAAAGAATTCAACCCCACAGAGTTACTATGAGAAAAGAGAAGATCAGGATTCATCTTCAGAGGAGGATGCTGAAGCAAATAAAACCATTTCTACCCCCCAAAAAAACAATATCAAATGGTCACCTTGTCCAAAAAGAATTCATAGAAGAATTTTTTAAAAACCTTTAAAAATCAAATGAGAGATGTTGAGGGGGGAAAAACTGGAAGAAAATAAGAACAATCAAAGTAAAACAAGAAGATTATGAAAAGAAAGTCAATCAGCTAGAAAAGGAGATCCAGCATCCTAAAGAAGAAAGCAACTTCTTGAAAATCAGAATAGGGAAAGGGGAAGTCAGTAAAGTTACACGATCAAAAATAATAAAGTATAAAGAATGAAAGAATAGATGAGAATGTGAAACATCTCATAAGAAGAACTGATCTGTAAAACAGATGAAGAAGAGAAAACATAAGAATAATCAGATTACCTGAAAACTATGATAAAAAAGAATCATTATACAATAATACAAAAATTAAATTAAAGAAAATTATTTTGAAGTATTAGAATAGAAGAAGAAAGCAGAAACAGAAAAAATCCACTGATTACCACTTGAAGACATCCTACAAGGAAAGCCCAGAGGAATATTATAGTCAAATTCTGAAACACCCAACTCAAGGATAAAAGGTTGTAACAAGGAAAAAAGAATAATTTAAATATGGTGGAGTCACAATTAGAATCAGAGAATACCTAGCAGCAGTGATGCTAAAAGGCTGCTGGTCTTGGAACACTAAATATCAAAGAGCAAGAGAACCGAGTTTCCAACCAAAAATATCATACCTACTAAATTTAAGCATAATCTGGAATGAAAAAAAAAAGTGCACATTTAATGAATTGTCAGACTTTCAGGACTTGTTATTTAAAAAAAATATTAAAAAACAAAGAAACAAACAGGAGCAAAAGAAATATAAAGGACATGAACAAAGACTAATTATAAGGAGCTCAATAAGAACACACCATTTACATTTCATATACATAAAATATAAAATGTACATCTAATATTGTTATTAGTAATTGGGTAGTTCAAAAGAAAGACCTGAATAAAATATGATTTTTAAAAGCAGAACTGTTTCAAAACAACTGAAATGAGTAATAATCTTATACAAATGAGGTGTTAGAGGAACAACTAACACAGAGGAATTAGGTGGGAGGGGAGGGAGGGCTGTTAATTTTGGACATTTACTTTCACCAAGAATGGGTTCAAGAGAAGGGGTGTGTGTGTGTGTGTGTGTGTGTGTGTGTGTGTGTGTGTGTGTGTGTGTGTGTGTGTGTTTAGATTAATGAGTATGGGAGGATAAAGGAGGGGTATTTAGAGGGGAAAGTGAGGGAATAGGTCAAATGAGGGTACAAAAGGGCATTTAAATTTATGGGAATGGGAGGATGGGGGAGAGGGGGTCCTGGAAGGTTAAGTAATAGGAGGGCAAGGTAGCTGGTAGAAGTGAAATAGAGGAGTTAGGAGGGATAGGAAATAAGAAATATGCACAAACATAAAAGATCAGGAGTAGAATTTGTTAAGAAAAGTATATGTTTATGTCTGTATATGTGTATATATCTGTATTGATATGTAAATATATGCACACTTAATTATAACCTTGGGGGGGGGGAGAAGAAAAGAAGAACAAAATAAAAAGTGCAGTGCAGAGAACAAAAGAAAACATACAAGGAAGCAAAGAAAAGATGGTTATCTCTCATCACAATGTGTAGAATAGGCTTTCTTGAAATGTAAATTTATTGCTATATATTTTGAATCTTCCCTTACATTCTGCTGTGCACATGACATATTTTTTTCTTTTCTTATTTTGTTTAAGTATCAATATTTAAGTTTATAATTTATTTTCATTTTGTGTATTTGTTTCAGAAAATAAAAGAAAAACAAAAAGAACTATTCCATGGAGAGATAATTGTGTTAGTTTAGGGAATTCTGGTTTCAAGTATGAGAATTTGCTTCATCTACAAAGATCTTAACTCATCTATGATTTGATGAAGGAGTTACTTGAGGCATTTAGAGGTTGTGACTTGTCCAAAGTTACAGAGAATGATAGAGGCCAAATCTGAACTCACATCTTTCTGACTCTAAGTCCTTAACTCAAGTGCATAATTCCATACTTCATGTACCTTTATAGCATAATTTAAAGTTATACATTAAAGAAGGAGAGACATTATTCTTCTAACATTGAAACTTTTATTATTGAATCACTATTAATTAGATTCTAAGTAATATTGAACATGAACTTTAGCTAACTTCCTGATTCTTTTTATGTCCCCTTGATATTTAGTATGACTGCTTTTCAGTATTGAAATTTTTACATGATTTAATTAAAATAATTAAACTTTCAATGTTTTTCCTAAGTGTCATGGGTTTCATAAGCTGCCAGTTCTAGATGATTCAAAAAACAAAATGAACAAAGCCACATCTGCCAATCAAAACCGTTATCTATTTTTGGCAGGAAATATTCTGTAAGCAAATTTTATAAATATGAAAGACAACATTCTGAAATCCAGCAAGATATTTTAAAAGCAGATAGTTAGGTTATAAGCCTAACAGAAAAGCAAGATGAATATGTTAATATTATGATTCAAGCTAACACCTTGTCCCAAAATATTTCTATTTTGCAGCACTCATTAGTGGTCAAAAGGAAGTTATTCGGGAGTATTTATTTTTTTATTTGTATTTATTTATTATTGGTTGCTTATCTTCTCTTTCCTACTTACTACCTGAGTAACCTTTTTGCAAGTCATTTAAGATTTTGAGCTTAGGTTTCTACATCTACCTAATGAGTGGATTGAAATAGATAACCTCTAAGATGCTTTTGAGATCTCAATGTGTGACATTGATGTATCTATTTCAGCTCCTATGTTAGGTACATGTTTTTGTATGTAGCTTCAGTTAAAATTTGTGGGCAATGAGCTTGCTGTAGTTGCATTGCTGAAACCCAACTTCTCTTTTGAAGATGAGAGGCTACCTTCTTATCACTCTAATTTATCCCCAGTAATATACTATTTACTCATATGTGCCTTGTGGGTGTATAGTTAGGAAGACCCACCAAAGTTTTGTGAGCCTAGATAAATTGGTTAATGTCTGTATGCCTCAATTTCCTCATGTGTACAATGGGAATAATAATACTACTTGTTTTATATGTCTTATGTGAGGATAAAATAAAATTATTTGTAAATATTTTTGTGAACCTTAAAGTACCACATAATATCTACATATTTTCATTATGTATCATCCACTTTCAAGAGATATATAAGAGAAGAGAAGTGAAGACACCTCTTCCAAAATTATGCCACCTTTGAAACACTAAAAACAGCCCAAGCCCCAGAAGTGCCCCTGAAAATAGCAGTGCAAAAAAGCCTGAAGCATGATATAGTATCTCTCCAGATGCTCATGCTGGAGCTCAACTCTAACAAAAATTCGAAGTTAAGAAAAAAAGAGGGAAAATGGGCAAATAACAAACAAGAAACTGATGATAAAAGTTATGATAACAGGGAAGAAAATAATTCCTTAAATAATAGAACTGGGCAAATGGGAACTAATGACATCATGAGACATCAAGAAGAAATAAAACAAAGTCAAAAAATAAAAACAGTAAAATCTCTTACTGGAAAAATACTTAAAATGAAAAACAGATTAAAAAACTGAAATTTAAATTATTGCTCTACCTCTGAATTACCTCTGGAAATAACCACACACACACACACACACACACACACACACACACACACACACAACAAAAAAACAAAAAAAAACCCAAAACTAGGAGCAGTGCCCCCTCCACCTTAGAAGCAGAGTGCCACTTTAAAATAGAGTAAAAAGTCAAAAATTTAGCTGGAAAATGAGCAAACAATAGAAAAAAATCTGACCATAGAAAGTTACCATGGTTACAAGGAAGAGCAAAACACACTGAGAAGACAAAAAAATTAAACTGCTACACACAAAGCCTCAAAAGAAAATATGAATTGGTCTCAGGACATGGAAGACCTCAAAATCTTTTTTTGAAAAATCAAGAGAGGTAGAGCAAAAATTAGTAAGAGAAATTATAGTGAGGCAAGAAAATCACGAGAAATGAGTCAATAGCTTGGTAAAGCACAAACAATACTGAAGAAAACAATACCTTAAAAAAGCAGACTAGGCCAAATGATAAGAGGTACAAAACATCAATAAGGAGAAAGCAGAATTGTCTAAATGGAAAAAGAGACTCAAAAATTCACTGAAGAAAAGAAGTCCTTAAAAAGTTTATTTGGGTTGGTTCCTCTGGCAGGAGCCTGCCTCCTGGTGTGGTGGGCCACAGTGCTCCTCCACTGTGCCGCAGCCACCCACTCGGGAAAAGATACTAATTGTTCAGAGATTATCCTGATACAAGAAATTGTAAAAGATGGCTTTTGTAGAGACTTGCTGATAAGAGTGAAACTTGGCACAAACATTGAAAATTCACAGACCTGCAATGTTTTGATTAAATATCACCCTCCAAAGGGATTATATGTGGACCCATATGAATTGACTTCATTACAAGAACACAATGTGACAGAAGCTATGATAATTCAAGATACTGTTGACTTAGAAGCCCCTGACTATATGTCTAAAGAATTTGATATCTTTCTTTATGCCAAGTCAGATTCCCAGTGCTCTGAGTTTTTCAGAACAATTTTGCCTATTCATTGCTGGTATCACCAGCCTGAGGAGAAAGAAGAAAGAGTTTTTGTGGTGGTGAAGAACCCAGAATTATTTGTCAATTGCTATAATGATTTTCCTTCTCTGAACTGCTGGAAACAATCTGACATGGAAGCTCTGTGTTCTGTGAGGAATAAGCACATCTGTCAGTGGAGCAACGTGAAACATAAATTAGTAAATCAGAATGTAATACTGCAGGTTCCAGTGGGACTAAGAGTACATCTTCCCTTCATATGTGTCATAACACTACTTGTTACAGTCTTATGTTCTGGTCTTACTCTTAGAGCAGTCTTTAGACATGGTCATTTCTCCCTGTGAGAATGTAATGTAATGATTTGTGGTATTCTAGAATTATGGCATTCCTTTTACTTGACAGTAATGTATTTTAGTTTTGGTGAAAGCAGTTTAATAAAAAATGTAGAATGGTTAAAAAAAAGTATATTTGGACAAATGGAAAAGTAGGTCCAAAAGTTCACTGAAGAAAACAATTTATTAAAAGTTAGAATTTGGTAAGAGGCAGCTAGGTGGCACAGTTAATAGAGCACTGGCCCTGGAGTCAGGGAGGACCTGAGTTCAAATCCGGCCTCAGACACTTAACACAAAAACTAGCCATGTGACCTTTCAAGTCACTTGACCCCGATTACCCCTCCAAAAAGCAACAAAAAAAAATACAATTTGGCAAGTGGAAGTTAATGACTCTATGAGACATCAAGAATCAGTACAACAAAATAAAAGGAATGAGAAAAATAAAAGAAAATATGAAATATCTCATTAGAAAAATAATTCAGAAAATAAATCCAGGAGAGATTATTAAAGAACTATTGGATTACCTGAAAGTCATGATTTAAACAAGAGTCTAGAATTAATCTTTCAAGAATTTATCCAGGAAAATTATACTGATATTCTAGAACCAGTAGGTAAAACAGAAATTGAAAGAATCCAATTATCACCTGCTGAAAGAGATCCCAACATGAAAACTCGAGGAATGTTATAGCCAAATTCTAGAGTTCCCAGGTCAAGGAGAAGGTATTACAAGCAGTCAAAAAGAAACATTTCAAATATCATGAAGCCATAGTCAGAATAACACAACATTTGGAAGTTTTTAAATGAAGGGATGAGAAGGCTTTACATATGATATTCCAGAAGGCAAAGGATCTAGGTTACAACCAGGAACAACCTACCTAGTAAAATTGAATATATTTCTTTTTGGGGGGGAGGGGAGAATGGGCAGTCAATGAAATAGAAAACCTTCAAGCATTCCTGATGAAAAGCCAGAACTGAATAGGATATTTTAATTTCAAATACAAAGCTCAAGAGAAGCATAAAAATGTAAATATGAAAGAGAAATCATAAGGGTATCAATAAGGTTAAAATGTTTAGATTACTGGGGCAGTTAACAGGAGTATACATAGACAAAGAATATGGGTGTGAGTATGAAATGATTATCTTTAAAAAAAAAAGCAAAAGCTGAGAAAGAGGAATATACTAGGGGAAAAGGAAAAAATCGGTAGAACAGAATAAAATATTTGACACAAAATGGTGGTAAAGAGCTTTGACATTGGAGGGGAAGATGGGGATGGTTGCTGGGGGTGGGGAACAGATGGACATATTCTCATCAGAATTTGCTTAAAGAGGGAATAACATGCACACTTAGTTGGGTAAAGAAATCTATCTCACCTTACAGGAAAGTAGGAGAAAAGGGAGATAAGAGGGGAGTGATAGAAGGGAGGGTGGATTGGGGGAGGTAAAAGATAGAAGGAAAAACACTTTTGAGGATGGCTAGGGTGAAAAGAGAGAGAGCAGGATAAACCAGGTTTGGAAAAGGGAAATAGGATGTAGGCAAATACACAGTAAGCATAACTATTAAAAAAATTTGAACAAGTTTCTCTGATAAAGACCTCATTTCTCAAATATATTGAGAACTGAATTAAATTTATAAAAATGAGAGCCATTCCTCAGTTGATAAATGGTCAAGTGGTCAAGGGATACGAACAGTTTTCAGATAAAGCAATAAAATCTGTCTATAATTGTGTGGAAAATGTTCTAAATCACTATTGGTTACAGAAATGAAAATTATAATATCTCTGAGGTTCCACTCCATATCAGTTTAGCTGCTTCTACAGAAAAGGAACGTGATAAATTTTTTACTGGGATGTGGGAAAATTGAGACACTAATGGACTGCTGTAAATTTGTATGCTGATTCATACATTCTGTAGAGGAACCTGGGTTGTAAAACCATGTATACACTTTGACTGAGTAATATCACTACTAGGTCTTTATCCCTAAGAGATGAAAACGAAAATGGAAAAGCGTCTGTATGTACAAAAATACTCATAGTAGCTCTTTTAATGGTGGCAAAGAACTGGAAATTGAAGTGATGTTCATCAATTTTATATAATTAATGGAATACTATTGTGCTATAAGAAATGATGACCAGGTTACTCTCAGAAAATCCTGGAAAGACTTACAAGAATTGATGCAAAATGAAATGAGTAAAACCAGGAGAACATTGTACATAGTAACAGTAATATTATATAATGAAGAATTGTGAATGACTTGGCTAGTCTTAGTAATACAACAATACAATACAATTTTAAAGGACATATGATGAAAAATGCTATGCATATCCAGAGTAAAAAACTGATGCAGTCAGTGCAACTTGAAGCATATTTTTCTTTTATGTTTCTTATTTTTTTTATTTTCTTTCACAACATGATTAATAGAAAAATAGGTTTTGCACTACTGAGTATGCATAATATATATCAAACACTTGCCTTCTCAATGGGGGGGGAAGAAAAGGGAGAAGATAATTTGGCACTCAAATTTGCCAGAGATTTCTCTGATAAAGGCCTCTTTTCCCCAGATATATAGGGAACGGAGTCAAATTTATAAGAATACAAGTCATTCTTTAATTGATAAATGGCCAAAGGATATAAAGAAGTTGTTTTCAGAAGAAGAAATCAAAGCTATCTATAGTCATATAAAATGCTCTAAATCATTACTGATTAGTGAAATTCAAACTAAAAACACAATGAGGTACCACCTCACACTAATCAGATTGGCTAACATGACAGAAAAGGAAAATCACAAATGTTCAAAAGGATGTGGGGAAATTGGGATACTAATGCATTGTTGGTGGAGTTGTGAAGTAATCTAATTATTCGGGAGAACAATTTGGAACTATGCTCAAAGGGACATAAAATGGTGAATACCCTTTGACCCAGCAATGCCACTACTAGGAATTTAATGTACAAAAATATGTGTAGCAATGCCACTACTAGGAATTCAGTGTACAAAAATATTTGTAGCAGCTCTTATTGTAATTGGAAATTGAGGGGATACTCATCAATTGCGAATAGCTGAAAATGTTGCTGTATATGATTGTTCTGGAATAATATAGTGCTATAAGAAATGATGAGCAGGCTTTCTGGGGGGGTGAAGCCAAGATGGCAAAGTAGAAACAGCACTTCTATTCCAGCCCACACCATTTCAAAATTATGTAAAAGGGGGGCTCTGAACAACCTCTGGAGCTCCAGAACTCACAGAACACGACAGAGAAGCTAACCTCCTGCTGAGAACAGCCCACCAGCCCAGCAGGGAACTGCCAGCTCAGAGCTCTGGGAGCCAAGCCCAGGACCCTGTGAGTCCAAGGTTTTAGCCCCAGGGTGGCCAGACCAGCAGCAGGCTGGAGGGACCCCAGAACACCAGCAGCTGTAGCGTTTTGAGAATTACCAACACATACATGCCACAAACAAAGTGAGAGATTAGTGCCCTATGGACTTTAGGCCCACTATTTGGGAGCACATCAGCTTCTTCCCCTGGGGGTAAGAAGCCACTGAGGAGCTGTGTCACAGCTGCCATTTTGCAGCTTCAGTTTCAGCTTCAGCTCCTGGCTTGCAGGCTGTAGTGGGATCTGGGGATCAGACTGGGGGGTAATCGCTCTTGCTTTAACCTCCCTGGATCTGGATTGAGGTCTGGTGTGGAGGTCTCAGGGTGTGTATCCAGCATGCCAGAGTGTGTGGGGGCTCCAGGGAGGGCACCCGACTAATACCTCTGGCAGTTGAGAAGACCCCAACTTTTGGGACAGAAGCCCCCCTGTCTCTTGGCATTGTCCTACTGTGGCAACAAGCCCAAAGGTCAAGTAATTAAGTGGCAACATGCCTAGGCAAAGGAAAAAATAAGCAGAAAAAATCAACATTAGACTCCTATTTTGGTGGTAAAGAGCATCAAAGCATGGAACAGGAGGAGGACTGTGAGGTCAGAACTCCTGCACCAAAAGCCCCAAATGAAAATACAAATGGGTTAGAGGCCATAGAAGACCTTAAGAAGGATTTTAAAAATCAAATAAGGGAAATGGAGGAAAAATTGGGAAGAGAAATGAGAAGGATGCAGGAAAAGTATGAAATGAGAGTCAACAGCCTGACTGAGGAAAATAACACCTTAAAAAATACACTAACGCAAATGGCAAAAGAGGCTCAAAATGGCAATGAGGAGAAGAATGCCTTAAGAAGCCGAATTTGCCAGATGGAAAAATAATCTCAAATGCTCACTGAGGAGATTCATTCCTTCAGAGTTAGACTGGAGCAAATGGAAGCTAGTGACATTATGAGAAATCAAGATGCTATTAAACAGATCCAAACAAATGAAAGAATAGAAGGCAATGTGAAATATCTCATGGGAAAAACCACTGACTTGGAAAATAGATCCAGGAGAGATAATTAAAAAATTATTGGACTACCTGAAGGCCATGATCAAAGAAAGAACCTAGAAATAACCCTTCAAGAAATTCTCAAGGAAAATTGCCCTGATGTTTTAGACCCAGAGGGGGAAATAGAGGTTGAAAGAATCCACCCATCACCTCCTGAAAAAGATCCCAAAAAGAAAACTCCTAGGAATATTATAGCCACGTTCCAGAATTCCCAGATCAAGGAGAAAATACTACAAGCAGCCAGGAAGAAACAATTTTAATATTGTGTAAACACAATCAGATTAGCACAGGACCTGGCAGCTTCTACATTGAGGGATGGAAGGGCATGGAATCTGATATTCCATAGGGCTAAGAACCTGGGATTAAAACCAAGAATCACCTACCCAGCAAAACTGAGTATCTTGTTTCAGGGGAAAATATTGTCATTCAGTGGAATAGAGGACTTACAAGCATTCTTGAGGAAAAAACCAGAGTTGAATAGAAAATTTGACATTCAAACACAAGAAGCAAGAGATACTTGAGAAGGTAAACATGGAAAAGAAATCAAAAAGGAACTTATCAAAGTTGAACTATTTATATTCCTACATGGAAAAACAATAACTGTGACTGATGAAACCTTTCTCAGTATGAAAATAGTTGAAGAAGGGTATATGGGCATATGAATAAATATCTGAATGTGTGTATATATGTTTACAGGTATACATGGATAGAGGGCACAGGTTGAATATGGTGGGAAGGGATGATACTTAAGGGGTGAAGTTAAGAGGTGGGTCGGGAATGTGACAAGAGGATATGAAGAGAGACAGGGGCGGGGCCAACTATCTAATATAGTAGAGGCAAGCGAAAGTGGTTGCAGGGGAGGGGTTGAACAGGAAGGCAAAAAGGCAAAACTATATTCTCATTGAATTTGGCACAGGGAGAGAATGACATACATACTAAATGTGATATCTCACCCTGCAGGAGAGTAGGGGGGAGGGTGATGAGAGGGGGAATGATGGAGGGGAGGGAATGCTGGGGGGAGGGGAGGCTAGAGGCACCCATTTTTGAAGAGGGACAGGATCAAACTAGGGAATGGACCAGGTGGGGGGGAGGGATGGGTGGAAGGGAAATATAGTCAGTCTTTTACAATATATATACTATGTTAATGTTTTGCATACCTATACATGTACAACATATACTGCATTGCTTATCTTCCCAGTAGGAGTGGGTGACAAGGGACAAAGGGGATGGATCTGGAATTCGAAGTTTCAAAATTCAATGTTTCACATATATATATAAATATTATTATTAGTACTGCTTTGCATGTAATTGGGAGATAAGATGTGGAGGCATTGGGGCACAGAGATTCACCTTGCCCTGATAGAAAAGTCGAAGGAGGTATGGGAGAAGATGTGGGAGAGAGCAGATTGGATTGGGGGATATCCTGTGGGACTGCTATTCTGGGGTGGTGGGTAGGGGGAAAATGGGGAAAAAATTGTAACTCAAAATCTGGCAGAAATGAATGATGTAAACCAGAAGTTAATAAACCATTTGGAAAAAAAAGAAATGATGAGCAGGATGCTTTCTGAGAAACCTGGGGAGATTTGCATGAAGTGATGCAAAGCAAAATGAGAAGAACCAGAAAAAACATTGTACACAATAATAGCAATATGGTGATCACTGTGAGTGACTTAACTGTTCTCAGCAATACAATAAAAAATCAAGATAATTTCCAAAGAATTTCTGATGAAAAATTCTATCCACCAACACAGGAAGAAATGATGCAGTCTGAATGTAAATTAGACCATACTTTTATAAAGCTTCCTTTATTGTTTTTTCTTTTATTGTTTCTGAAGGGTAGGTATCTGTGATTTCTTTTGCAATATGGTTAATATGGAAATGTTTTGCCTGACTTCAAATGTATAATCTATATCAAGTTACTTGTCTTTTCAAGGAAGTGGGTGGAGAGTTTGGAATTGAGAGAATACAGAGCTCAATTATTTTTTAAATGTTAAAATGTTTATGAGTAATTGAGAAAAAATAAAAATGAAAAAAAATGAAAAAAAATGAAAAAAGTCTTGCTCAAAACTACTGAATCACAAAATGAAGTATTACAACAAAACAGACTTACTTAAGTCGACAAAGTTATTTCTACTACATAATTAATATAATAAGTCTTATCACTTCAGGGTCTAGGATTGTTAGCACATGGTTGGAGCAAGATAGTACTTAGAAAAATGAGTAACATTCAGTTTTCCCTTGAATTTTTTACTTCATTGAGGAAGCACTGGGGCTCCATTGATGGTGAACATGATTTAGAGTTCTGAATTCAAATCCTGTTCCAAACAAACCCTTCCAGCATGACAACCACTTAATATTTCTGTTTCATTTTGTCCGTCAATAAAGAGAGGGTATTGATAGTATCTCCTTCACAGTGTTGTTGTAAAGATCAAATGAAATAAACTATGTAAAGCACTTTGCATACCTTAAAGTAATATATAAATGCTTACTTATAATTACTTTAATTTGTTAACTCTACAGAAGGTTAAAACTGTGCTTGTAGAAAGTAATATGTGTGTATTACATATATAAGTATACACACACACACAGTTGAAAATGCCCTTTAGTCAGAGAAAGAAGAGGTTATCAGATTTGATAGGCTATCCCCAGTGCAAAAGGACACAATTGTGGACAGTAGAAAAAAATAGTTGGGGCAATGAAGTGCCATAACTTTTTCACTTGTTGGGGGCAATGCAGTGCCATAACTGTTTCACTTGTTGGGGAATGAAGTTTAAAGATATTTAATTCATCACTTCAAGAGGAGAGAGTGATCTCCACCAAACTTCAGATAGTTGATTGCCATACGGAGAGCTTCATATGTTCTTAGAGTTCTGAAAGGGTGCTCTGAGCTCAGGTGTTTAATATTATCTTTCTTTTTCTTTTCTTTAATATCTTTCACTTTGCTTAGTTACAGGCCTTTTGAAATACAAGACTGGCAGTATCCTATAGGAATTTTAAAAATTGATGTCTGTTTGTTAAATTGTATGGCCATGTTTTTTTGTGAGGTGACTATACCCTCTGGATGGATTTGTAATTCAGAAAAAAAATATATATAATAATTTTCAAATTGTTTTTCAACTATACTTCATAGACTTTGGGGAAGAAAAAGTAGTATCACTGATTTGCTCTAGATATTAATTGTTAACATTTTGGCAAGTGGAAGGGTGTTGGTATTTGAAATCTCAGAATCTAATTACATGAAAGGGACTGCTAATAATATATTTAGGTAAATATAAAAATATGTTTACCCAGGTTATCTATTTATGAGGTTAGCACAAATTGCTTGAATGAATTAGAAAGGGGCAAAAGCAGAAGATGAATTAAAATTTGAGAGTACTCCTTCTTGATCTCTCTGCAGCCTTGCCACTATTGATAATGCTCATCTTGATCTCTCTTCTTTCTAGGTTTTTGTGACACTACTCTTTCCTTGTTCTCTTCTACCTACCTGACTACTCCTTTTCAGTTTCCTTTGATCAAACTAATCTGGAGCTAACCAATTAACTCACTAACTGTGAGTGGCTGCCCTCTCCTCCTTCAATACTGTTTCACTTGGTGATCTCATCAGCTCCCATGTATTCAAATAGCATTTTATATCAATGATTCTCAAACCTATTTAGCCAGCTCCAACCTCTGCTGTCCTTTGATCTTAAACCTCTGTAACACCAATGAAATATTTACAGCACCAGTGGCTATGATAAATATACTTGCATGGTGCTCAATCACAAAATATAACAGACTCTCCATATAGAAGACAGAAATAAAACATTTATTCAGACACCAGAAAACCAAATCCCCAAACCAGTAAGCCAATTCCATCAGAATAGCAAGGAAGCTAATAAGCTACAACAGCATGGTCACACCATCCTTTAGCCTTCCCACAAACCAATATAGACCAATATTTACTCATAAGTCTATCTGTTTCCCTCAGAAGCAAACTTTCCTCCCAACCATCTAGCTAGCTCTGACTCCCAGCTTCCTGTGTTCTCCTCTCCATCCTTCAGCAAACTCCTTTGACCACAGGCTTCATGTGATTACATCCAGTCTCATAGGGGGCAGAGTTTATTTTCAAAGCAAGGAAGGTCTTCAGATTCCCTTAGGCTTATTAAGGGGCAGGAAAACACTTCAAATTACCATTACCATTACAACATCGAAGTGTATATTAGATATTTTGAATTAGATGTAATGTAGATGTTTTAAACTTAACATACCCAGAAATGAACTCTTTACCTTTACCCCAAAGTTTTCCTCTCTTTCTAACTTCCCTATTAAAATCAAAAATACTAGCATCTTTCCTGATATACAGGCACCCAACTTAGATGTCATCTTCAACACTTGACTCTGCCTCAATCCTCGTATCCAATCAAGTTACATAGGCCTGGCCTCTTTCTCTCTCTCTCTTTTATCTCTCTCTCTCTCTCTCTCACACACACACACACACACACACACACACACACACACACATGCGCGCGTGCACACACACACACACACACACACACACACACACACACACACACACTCCTTTCCAGTCTCCTTACACTTTATATTCCCCCACCCCAGGTATTCTTCATCCAGTGACACTGGCCTTCTTGCAGTTCCTCAAACAAGATATTTTGTCTCCCAACTCTGGATATTTTAACTGTCCTCCATTCTTGGAATGTTTTCTCTCATCTCTGTCTCCTGGTTTTCTTCAAATCCTAGCTAAAATCCCATATTCCACAAGAAGCCTTTCCCTATACAACTAAATTCTAGTGTCTTCCTTTTTTCCAAATGTTTCTTCTATAAAGGTTATTTGTATATATTTGTTTGTATGTTGTCTCCCTCTTCCCACTTAAACGTGAGCTCCCAGAGAGTTTTCTTTGTATCCCCAGAGTTAAGCAGTGCCTGGCATATAGTAAGTGCTTAATAAATGTTTCTACAATGACTGATTCTCACACACTTCACCCCACATAAGAGTGAATGTATGTAAGAGCAAACTGGGAAAAACATAGCTCTTTATTTCTTGGTGTGTGTGTGTGTGTGTGTGTGTGTGTGTGTGTGTGTGTGTTCTACACCCACTTCTTCCATTGACTTCCATACCTGTCAGAAGAATTACTAAGCCATAACATATTCCTTATCTCTCGAATTTGAACAGTCAAATCAAGAAAGGTCAAAGCACACCTGAAAGAACAACAACAACAACAAAAAAATCAGACATGGATGAATAAAAACAGTCACTCAAGGGTCAGGACCCATGGAAGTAAAGAAGAGAATCAACTATGTACTCAAGAGAAATATAGCTTTAGTAATAGAGTCCCTCTGTTTAAGAGAAGAAGACTTGGGAGTCTTCTTGAGAGCATTCTATAGGAGAGGAAGAAAACCAGGTCCCCACCATTGTGGAGTGGTGAGTTGCCTTCCCATAGTCTGTCACTAGGTTTTTGCTTAAAATCTTTCCAGCTTGATAGACTGCCAAAAGGTGAAGTCACTAGTATACCTTTTCTGGTATAGGGTCAGAATAGAATTTTTGTGGAAGACACTGTCCCTATAGGGCAGGGAAAAATGGTTCACATCCAAATTTGATTTAGGTACAACTTTGAAAGAACAAAAGGGCATATATGCAAATATACATATCTATATATGTATGTGTGTGTATCAGACATCATGTGTAATGTTATGCAATTTAAATACTTAATATCACCTTTTTATTAACACACATGGAGAATTATAGAATATTACTGACTTACATATATTATATATATATATATACAAATATAATAGAAATTAAAAGATAATATTAAAGAAGAAAATAAGTTTAGTCGTCACTCAGTCCAATGCCCTCCTTTTCCAAAGGATAGTAATACTCAGAGAGACTGGGTGCCTTTCCCAGGTAGGAAGGGTAAGATGACAGATATCATGATGGATTTGAAGTCAAGAAAATCTGGGTTCACATCCTCTTTCTGATACTAAGTTTGTGACTGTGAACAAGTCACTCAAAGAGCCTCAGTTATGTTATTTCTAAAATGGGGAGTATAACATATAATACCCACCTCACCCATATAGGGAGAGAATATGTGTAAAGTGCTACATAAATTTCAGGTTGTAGCAACAGTAGCAGTTATTACAGTAACAAATCAGAGAGTTGAACCCACTCCTAACACCATTTCTACTACATATAAATTCCCACGCACTTCCATAGCACCTTAAGACTTACAAAGTGGTTTCTCCAAACTTAAACTGTGAGCTAGGTTGAACAAGATTCATCATTGTGCCTTTACAAATAACAGAGAAGTTGAGATTTCCCCATGACCATGCAACTAATAAGTGAAAGAAACTATTGAATAGACCTTGATCTTTCTGACTCCCCAAACCAGTATTTTTTCCAGGTGGATTTCATGCTGTACTCTACCTATATTTTCTGTGATTTGTAACTAGGAATATGATCTCATTTACATATTTCATAAATCACTAGTTAAAGTATTCTTTAAAATCTCATTGTGTAGCTTCATTTAAGTTCTGATTATTTTCAGAAATTTCTATCAGTTCTTTTATTAAAGGTTCCCAGGTCTGCATTCTAATGTGAGGATAAAATCTCTCCATAACTCTGAATTGTGATGCTTAAGCAGGGCTTTAAATTTCAGTGTTAAAATGAATAGCTGGTCTCATGGACTATTTTTAAAAATTAAAGATTTTATAGCAGAGCTAAACATGAATATAAATCACATTTTATGTTTTACATAGCATCCTTTCCGTACAGAAATAAAAATATGGTCATTTTATCTCATAACCAGTTTCCGGGGAAAGATTTACATATGGATTTTCTTATACAATATGAATTTTATGCCCAGACCAGTCTATATCACTGCATTCCTTGTGCCTCAGTGACACATGTAGAATAAGTTCTGTTCTTATTTCATTTTAAGGTTAGGAAACTTCAAATTCCAGCAAAAGGAATACTGTTAATTTTTCAATATTTTATTTTTAAGATCTTGGCATATGTCACTCTTTTAGTCTTTCTTTCTTACTTTCCTTTTCTTCCTTCATTTCTCCCTTCATTGCTTGCTTTCATCTTTTGTTTCCTTCCTTCTGTCTATTCATGCCTTCCTTCTTTCATTTGTTTCTTTCTTTTCTTCCATCATTCTTTTCTTTCCTTCCTTCCATCCCCTCCTTCCTCTCATCTTTCCTTTTAATCCTTCCTGCCATCCTTGCTTTCCTTCCTTTCTTCATTGCTTTCTATCATATGTCGATCAATGACTGTGATTCCAATATGTAGATAATTATACAAAAGTGTAATGATGTGTCTTTCCAAATATTCACTTCCTTGGATTATTCGTTTTCACTGCACTGAATGTATTACTCAAAGAAGATATGTCTTCATGTGAGAGAGCAGTTTTATAGAACTTAAATGAACAACTCTTTTGGTTCCCTATCTGTCTTCATCCTGTTTTTTTTTCCAGGTTTTCTGGTGCTCAGTCCCACTGCCTTTCTTTTATCTCATTCACAGAAATAGCATTTACTAACTGACATTCTTTTTATTGGTATTATTTGACATTTATAAAGCACCTTGCTCTCTACCTATGATATAACTTTAATGGCATAACATTTTCCTAGTGTTGTTGAAGTTCTTTAAATTTGTTCCATTGTCTGAATCCAGGAGACAGAATGCCAGAGGGAACAAAGGGAGATTAATTCTAAATGTGCCAGAATCTTCACATGCCCATCTCTGTTAAAAGAAAAAGAAAACTAAGCTCTGCAATAATTTTGTCCCTTGGAATCAGTCTTGTCATCTATTTTGGTCAGAGAACTGTTAAAAAATTATTGTTGTAACTGTCACTTATGCTTTAATTTCTTGTGGTCTTCCTGTGACTGCTCTTTATTGCTAAATAACTTCATCCTGGTGTTATGGATAGTTGTTAACAACAGAATAAGACTCCAGAGGGCACAATGAAACGTGGTCCAGGGAACTATGTGACAGACATAAGACTGAGGGTGATTGAGGAAAAAAGAATTAAGCAATAGTAACATGTGATATATATAGAAAAAAATTATGACTTCTGAAATCATCAGAAAACTGAGATATCTCTTTCCAAAATTACTAATGAACATTTGTTTTGTTTGTTTTTGTTTTTTTACTAGTGATCTTTTAAATCACAAAATCTAGTACTTTTTTCTGTCTTGACCCTTCTTGTCCTTCTCATTTTATTTGATACTGTTGTCCACCCTCTCCCTTTGGATATTGTCTCCTCTCTGGGTTCTTATGAAACCATTTTCTCCTGATTTTTCTTTTACCTGGTTGATAATTCCTTCCAAGTCTTCCTTCTAGTTCCTCTTTCATATCACAAACTTTAAGTGTTGATGTTTCCCAGTTCTCTGTCCTGAACCCTCTTCTCTTTACAGTCAGCTTCCTTGTGACCTCATCAGGTCCCATGAATTTAATTACTATATCTATTAAATGCTTCTCATATTAATGTTTCAAGGCCTAGCAGTTGCTCTGGACTTTAGTCCAAACTTATCAATATTTGAACACTTCAAACTGAATGACCTAAAAATATATCAAATTCAATGTTTCTGAAATAGAATTCTTCAGCATTTTTCCCAAGTTCACCCCTCTTCCAATCTTACCTATTTTAATTTTTAGGTTCATAATCTCAATATTATACTTTATTCCTCATTGACAATTATTCACATATCCAATTAATTGTCCAATCCTTATATTCTTACATGCCTAACATCTGTCATATATGACCACATTTCTTTACTCACATAGCTATAGTCACTATATTAATTTAAACTCCTCCCATCTCTCACCTAGACTAATACAATGACCTAATTACCTCCTTCTCTCAAATTCCTTTACATTCCAATCTGTTTCTCATACACCTGTCAAATTGATATTTCCTAAGCACAGCTCTTGCCCTTACACTTTCTTATTCAGTAAACTCTATTGGCTATCTACTGGCTCTAGAATTAAATATATTTAATTATTCAGCTTTTAAAATATTAGCCACCCAGTTGTAAATCATCTTTTTGGTCGCATTATCAGTTTCTTTATAATCTATCCAAACTGGCCTTTTCTCTGCTCTTCACATACCACACTCCATTTCTTAGCTCTGTGCCTTTGTTCCGGCCATCACCCATACCTGCAATTCATACCCTCCTCCTTTCCTAGATTCCCTGTCTCCCTTTGAGTTGTAACTTAAGGCAAGTACCACCTTTCCCCATAAGATTCTCCTACTACTACTCCTTTCCCTCTCTCAGTATCTTGTATTAATCACATATTTATTTTGTATTAATTCTTCTATATCTATTTTTGAATGTATATATTCTTATATAGCTATTTTTGTCACCTCTGATGGCATATAAGTTACTATAGAGTAGAGATTAACTCCTTATTTTCTTTTTTAGGATTTATTACCCCAGTATTTAGCATCCATTATACCTATTATACCTGTTAGTAGGCCCTTATTAAGTATTTTAAATATTGATGGATTTATGATTTCATATTGCAGTATACATAAAAAAGCATTTTTCAAAAGTTCACCAAGAATATTATTTCATCCTATGAATCAACACATTTTTCTGAGAAAGGAAAAATGCAGAAATTCCATGAATATGTTGACAAAATCCCCTAGCCTTAGTAAATATATACCATAATACTTGATGACTTCAATGAGGTATTCTCTGAGAAGGGTATCAAAAGTTATATGAGGCAATATATTGTGAGATCAAGAAATCAAAGATGCCAAGGCTTCTAGATTTTTTTTAGTTCCTTTAAGACTACAAAATATTAATTTAAAAAGTTGGAAATCCTTGGTATGGTGAGTCCAGACAGAATCATAAAAAGATGGTTCTTGAAATTGATAATATCTTCACATACAAGGAACAGCTAGTTATTGTTGTATCTGTCATTTTGGAATCAGCTGTTTGTATTTCACCAGATCTCTTCAACTGATTAGAGCATAGTTTAAAATCAGTATTTAATTAAAACAAAAGATAAAGATGAGAAGAAAATTTGTAAGTGATTACAGACCAACCTGTTAAAAAAAAGTTGTTTTTTTTTTCCCTCCCTACCCCCATATGGGGAAAGAACAAAAGCAAAGGCATGTATCATATCATTTCTTTACAAAGTTTAGCTGTTGCAAAGTACTCACCACAACTGGGTGAAAAGAACCCAAAAATGAATTCAAGTCAAGAAGCCATTTATCTACTCCACTATCTACATAAAAATTTTATTTGAATATCCTGAATACTCCATGAACTTAACAAAACCCAAATCAACCTACTTTCTTCCCACTGCTTTTATCATTTCTATGACACCACCATTCATGCAGTTGTCTATTTTTGAAACCTGGATGCTACATTTGAGTCTTCTGTCTATGCCACTTTTTAGATTCAAAGAGTCAAAAAGTCTTTTCAGTTCTACCCTCACAAAATCTCCCACATCCATCCTGTATTCCCTGTGCCTCCATTTAAACAACCTAGTCTACATGGACCATCTATTACTTCACTTGACTACTACTCTATTTTCCCACATCTTCCTCTATCCTCTCCAATCAATCTTTCACTACTAACATAATAATTCTTATTAATAGATCTAATCTTATTACACTGGTGATGAAAAACCTTCAGTGACTTTCTATATTTTTTACCAAATACAGTTCATACTCATTTTCTAGGCATTTTTCCCAAATGTATTTATTTTTAGTTTTCAACATTTATTTCCACAAGATTTTGAGTTACAAAATTTTCCCCATCTCTCCCCTACCCAGCACCCCAAGAAAGCAAGCATACAGAATACTGCTTTCCCCCAATCTGCCCTCTCTTATATCCTCCCCCATCTCTCCCATACCCTTTCCTCCTTTCTTTCTTGTAGAGAAGGATGGATTTCGATACCCCATTGCCTATGTATCTTATTTCTTGGTTGCATGTAAAAACAATTTTTTATCGTTTGTTTTTAAAACTGTGAGCCCCAGATTTTCTCCCTTCTTTCTGACTAACCCATCCCCATGTAATGGCAAGCAGAGAAGTACTTAGTGCCTAGTTTCAGCTACTTAAGTATTTAGCACCTTGTTTAAGCCCCTTGTGATTTGAAGGTGGGAGGAACTTGCTGGCAACAGGAAGGGTGAAACAGGAAGGAGAACCAAACTATAAAAGATGGAGCACAAGATGGGACTGAGCAGAACTAAGGAGGAGAATACTTGTGGTGGCCAGCACTGTTCTCTCTGCGATTTGTGTTTATTACTTTGTCAGATAGAAACATTCTGTCTGTTATTTATGTGACTTTGTCAGATCTGTCTGCTGACAGCAGATGTTGCTGTTGTTATATAAGCTCTGGGACCTTCCTGCTGGTTAAGAAGCCCTTAAAAAGGATTTTCTTGTTGTCTGTTTACAGAATTCCTGGAGGAGGGTTTTACTGATGTTTTCAGAGGTCATGGGACTATACTGATGATTTGTGTTGATTTATCAGACCTTGTTTTTGGGTCTGAGGTGATTTCACAGGAAGAAAGTGAATTGATGATGGTGCCAGCAATGTGAATGAATGTTGTTGTGGCTCTGTTAAGTTTCTCTTCCCAGAAACAGAAACTGTGAAGGGCTTGATGTGGACTGGTTGCCATGAGCTTCAGTATGGAACAGGAACTGGATGAGGAGCTGGACCAGGAGTTGGACTAAGAGCTGGGAGCTGCCTACCACTGAGTCCAGGTGATGGTTGGGTGAAATCAGACAAGAGCTGGGAACATGGAAGAGAAACCATGAAATTTTGGACTCAGCCCCAACTCAAGATGAAAGGACCTTTTCTTGTGTACTTAGTGCTGGTTAACAAGATCATGATTTACTGTGACCCACAGGTGGGAGAACTTTGTACTTTGTGCTTTGTACCCCTTAAGGATGATTGAGATAAGGATGATTGGAAGCTAGTCTCCAATCAAGAAGAAAGAATACTTTCTGACTGATGAGATTAAGGCAGTATGAACTAGAGGTGGGAGACATTTGTACTTTGTATCCCCTAAGGAAGATTGCTCCTTAAGGATAACTGAGTTAAGGACTTACTAAATGATATATTTTATTTAAAACTATGTGGCCACTTTAGTGATGAGTTGTTAGGCTACATCACTGTGACTACTGTACTTTGGTTTCTGTGAATGTTTTCCTTTAGTTTACTGTTGAATAAACAGAGAGCTCACAATACTATGTGACCAGAACCTTAGATCTATTCACAGCAGCAGTGCTCTGGAGAGCTGCTAGTGCTTGGCTCTATACCCCACTAGGAAGACAAGCAATTGAATATAGTTTATACATGTGTAGTTATGTAAAACATTTCCACTGTAGTCATGTTGTGAAAGACTAACTAACATATTTCCCTCCAGCCTATCCCACACCCACTTTTATTCTATTTTCTCCTTTGACCCTGTCCCTTTTGAAAAAGTGTTTGCTTCTGACTACCCTGTCCCTCAATCTGCTCTCCCTTCTATCATCTACCTCTCTTATCCCCTTCCTCCCTACTTTCCTATAGGGAAAGACACCCAATTGTGTGTGCATGTTATTACCTCCTTAAACAAAGTTCAATGAGAGTAAGGTTGACTCATTCTCTTTCATTCCCCCCCTTCCCCTATATTGTAACAGTTTTCTTTTGCATCCTTTATGTGAGATAATTTACCCTATTCTATCTCTCCCTTTCTTCTTCTCCCAATATATTTCTCTCTCACTTCTTAATTGAATATTTTAGATATCATTCCTTCATATTTGATTCATATCATTCCTTCATATTTGATATGCACACATACACACATACATACATACACCCACTTATATATACATGCTTACATATATTTATTCCCTTCAACTATCCTAATGCTGAGAAAAGCCTCCTCAGTTAAAAATATTGTCTTTCCATGTAGGAATGTAAACAGATCAATTTAATAAGTTCTTTATGATTTCTCTTTTCTGTTTACCTTTTCATGCTTCTCTGGATTCTTGTATTTGAAAACAAAATTTTCTGTTCAGCTTTGGTCTTTTCATAAAGAATTCTTGAAAGTCCTCTATTTCATTGAATGTCCATTTTTCCAATGAAGGATTATATTCAGTTTTGCTGGGTAGGTGATTCTTGGTTTTAATTCTAGCTTCTTTGATCTCAAGAATATCGTATCCCAAGCCCTTCAGTCCCTTAATGTAGAAGCTGCCAGATCTTGTGTTATTCTGATTGGATTTCTGCAATACTCAAATTGCTTCTTCATGACTGCTTATAATATTTTCTCCTTGACCTGGGAACTCTGTAATTGGCTATAATATTCCTAGAAGTTTTCATTTCAGGATCTTTATCAAGAGGCAATCAATGAATTATTTCAATTTCTATTTTGCCCTCTGGTCTTAGAATATCAGGGAAATTTTGCTTGATAATTTCTCAAAAGATGATGTCTAGGCTCTTTTAAAAATATTAACATAATGCCTTTATTTTTTCAGGAATTGCCACTTTGTTCAGCTGCCTGAAATAACCATTGGAGTGCAGTGTACACAAAAAGTGGAGCATTAAGATTATCATATTTTTGAATGATCAGCAAACAAGCACCAGGTAGGTAATTTTCAAACTTCAGTTTTTCCTGGGGTAAAACATGTATTGTCATGTAGTAAGTTTGTCATAAAAACTGCCAAAAAACACATTTTATTAAGGGCTTACTATGTACCAAGCACTGTGCAGAATGCTGAGGATACAAAGAAAGGCAAAAGACACTCCTGCCCTGAAAGAGCTCATATTCTGAGGGAGACAAATATGGAAACAACTATATACATGTAAGACACATACATTGTAAATTGGACTCATCTCCGAGTAAATGAAAAGTCAATGGGAAATCTCAGTAGAACATACAATAAAGAGCTAGTATGAGACTAACAGAGAAATTCTATTATAATGTTTTTTGTTTTTATATCACATTTCTGGAAATACTCAATAGCACTTTCCAAGAATCCAGTCTTCCCCTCTTCAAACAAAACAATTATGAAATGACCTTGTTTGATGAACATTGGATAATAAGACATTCTACCCTAGTGTGGCCTTCCAGCCTCCTTCCTGAGTAGTTAGGACATATTTGGGGAAAAGATGGAGTGGTCCATACTGTCAGTTAAGCAGATAAGGCAAGAATCCAAACATTTCTGGGTCGGCTAGGTGGCACAGTGAGTAGAGTGTCGGCCCTGGAGTCAGAAGGACCTGAGTTTGGATCCGGCCTCAGACACTTAACGCACACACAAACAAAAACCTAGCCATGTGACCTTGGGCAAGTTACTTAACCCCAATTGCCCTCCAAAAAGCAAAAAAAAAATGATCAGAAGTAAATTACTTCTAAAAGTTTGGACGTGGCACTCCAAACACATAAAAGAGATCAAATTGGTTTTCAGCTTTAAACTTGGATAGCTTAGAATTCTTTTGTGCTTCCTTAGGCAATGGGGAAGAACAAAGGAAAAGGGCAAAAGATAAAAAGTGTATTTCATATTGCCAGGAAGAATTTGAAAGCTAAAAATACAGTAAAACCAGTCACCACAAATCTTAAGAAGGTGAGTATTAAAGAAATAAATATAATTTTGTTTACTATGCTCTTTTCATTAAGCACATAACAGATGTGATGGTTTTAAAAAAACCAAGTCATGTTTCTTAAACCACTAGGAATTTCTCAGTCTTAAGCACAAAAATCACCCAAAACAGAACCAACAAAACCACAAACTAGATAAATGAAATCAACAGACACATTGTGTCTTAAGATTGGCTCTTTTTTGTCATGGCTTTCAGGTAGTCCAATAAATTTTCAGTTATCTCTCCTGGATCTTTTTTCTAGGTCAGTGTTTTTTCCAATGAGATATTTCACATTGCCTTCTATTTTTTCATTCTTTTGGATCATTTTTATAATATCTTGATTTTTCTTTTTTAAGTTTTTATTGATATTTTCTATTTCTTACAACACCATAGTTATCCCAAACATCCCCTCCTGTCAGACAACCATCACATATGACAAAAATTTTTAAGAGAGAGAAAACCCACAACATAACTGATTGATACACTGAAAAACTTCAAAAACATGTGTAATGTATAATATCTGTAGACTTCTCACTTTTGCAAAAAGAAGGCCTGCAGCTGTCTTTTTTAATCTCTTCACTTAAGTCCTACTGGATCTTTTGAATTAAACAAATGCTTTATTAAATTCTGGTTTACATAATTCATTTCTGCCAGATTTTGAGTTACAATTTTATCCCCATTTTTCCCCTACCCACCACCACAGAATAGCAATCCCACAAGATATCCCCATATCCAATCTGCTCTCTCCCATATCTTCTCCCATATCCCCTTTGAGTTTACCATTAGGACAAGGTGAATCTCTGTGTTCCAATGCCTGCACATCTTATCTCCCAATTACATGCAAAACAGTATTAATAATAGTATTTATATATATTTGAAATATTCAATTTTAAAATTTAGAATTTCAGATCCATTCCCTTCGTCCCTTGTCACCCACTCCCTTTGGGAAGATAAGCAATTCAGTATATGTTGTACATGTATAGCTATGCAAAACCTTACCACAGTAGCTATATTGTAAAAGACTGACTATATTTCCCTCCCATGATCCCACCCCCCCACCTGCTCCGTTCTCTACTTTGATCCTGTCCCTCTTCAAAAGTGGGTACTTCCAACCTCCCCTCTCCCCAGAATGCCCTCTCCTCCCCCCAGAATGCCCTCCCCTGCATCATACCACTCTCATCCCCCTTCCCTTACCCCTACTCTCCAGGAGGGTGAGATATCCCATTTTATATATATATATATATATATATATATATATATATATATATATATATATATATATATATATATATATATATATATATATATATATATATATATATATATATATATATATATATATATATATATATATATATATATATATATATATCATTCTCTCCCTGAGCCAAATTCAAGGAGAATATGGTTTTGCTTCTTTGCCTTCCTGTTCTTCCCCTCCCCTGTAACTACTTCCCCTTGCCTCTTCTACATGAGATAGTTTACCCTACCCTATCTCTCCCCATCTCCTCTTGCCACATTCCTCTCTCACCTCTAAACTTCACCCCTTACGTATCATCCCTTCCCACCATATTCAACCTGTGCCCTCTATCCATGTATACCTGTAAACATATATATGTATGTACATTCACATATGTATTCATATGCCCATATACCCTTCTTTAATTATTTTCATACTGAGAAAGGTTTCATCAGTCAGAGTTATTGTTTTTCCATGTAGGAATGTAAATAGTTCAATTTTGATAAGTTCCTTTTGATTTCTTTTCCCTGATTACCTTTTCAAGGATCTCTTGCTTCTGGTGTCTGAATGTTAAATTTTCTATTCAACTCTGTTTTTTTCCTCAAGAAATCTTGAAAGTCCTCTATGCCATTAAATGACCATATTTTGCCCTGAAACAAGATACTCAGTTTTGCTGGGGATGTGATTCTTGGTTTTAATCCCAGGTCCTTTGCCTTCTGGAATATCATATTCCATGCCCTTCAATCCCTCAATGTAGAAGCTGTCAGGTCCTGTGCTATTCTGATTGTGTTTCCACAATAATGAAATTGTTTCTTCCTGGCTGCTTGTAGTGTTTTTCCTTGATCTGGGAATTCTGGAACCTGGCTATAATATTCCTGGGAGTTTTCTTTTTGGGATCTTTTTCAGGGGGTGATATCTGGATTTTTTCAACCTCTATTTCCCCCTCTGGGTCTAAAACATCAGGGCAATTTTCCATGAGAATTTCTTGAAGGATGATTTCTAGGTTCTTTCTTTGATCTTGGCTTTCAGGTAGTCCAGTAATTTTTAAATTATCTCTCCTGGAACTATTTTTGAGGTCAATGGTTTTTCCCATGAGATATTTCACATTGCCTTCTATTCTTTCATTTGTTTGGATCTGTTTAACAGCATCTTAATTTCTCCTAATGTCACTAGCTTCCATTTGCTCCAGTCTAACTCTGAAGGAATCAAGCTCCTCAGTGAGCTTTTGAGATTTTTTTTTTCCATCTGGCAAATTCGGCTTTTTAAGGCATTCTTCACCTCATTGCCCTTTTGGGCCTCCTTTGCCATTTGAGTTAGTCTATTTTTTAAGGTGCTATTTTCTTCCATGAGGCTGTTGACCGTCATTTCATACTTTTCTTGTATCTTTCTCATTTCTATTCCCAATTTTTCCCCCACTTCTCTTATCTTCTTCTTAAGGTCCTCTATGGCCTGTAGCCAGCTAGTATTTTCATTTGGGGCTTTTGGTTTTGTTTCCTTTGCCTAGGCATGTTGCCACTTAATTACGTGACTTTGGGGCTTGTTGCCACAATAGGACTCTGCCACCAGACAGGGGAGCTTCCATCCAAAACATTGAGGTCTTCACAACTTCCGGAGTTATCAGTTGGGTGGCCTCTGTAAAGCCTCTACAGGCTCTGGCAAGCTGGATAGCCACCCTAAGACCTCCACCACAGACAGCAATCCAGATCAAGGGAGGTTAAAGGAAGAGTGATTGCCCCCCAATACTGATCACTGGATCCCCCTACAGTTTGAAGGCCAGGACCTGAAGCTGCAACTGAAGCTGCAAAATGGCATATGTGCCGAGTCTCCTCAGCAGCTTCTCACCCCCAGGGGAAGAAGCCTGATGTGTTCCCCAGATAGTGGTCCCAAAGTCCATAGGGCACTAACCTCTCACTTTGTCCTAGGCATATCTTTGTTGATAATTCTGGAATCGCCACAGCTGCTGGTGTTCTGGGGTCCCTCCAGCCAGCTGCTGGCCTGGCTGCCCTGGGGCTAAAACCACAACTCATTTGGGCCTGGCCTTGGCTCCCAGAGCGCTACGCTCTCAGTTCCCAGCATGCTGTGCTGGCCATTCCCTGCTGGGCTGCCAGGTTGTCCTCAACAGGAGGTTAGTTTTTCTATGTCATTCTGTGGGTGCTGGAGCTCCAGAGCTTGTTCAGAGTCCACCTTTTATGGTTTGGATGTGGTGTGGGCTGGAGTGCTGTGGAAGTGCTATTTCTACTCCACCATTTTGGCTCCACCTTCCTTGATTTTTCTTAAAGTCATTAGCTAATTTTGAAGGAATTATTCTCTTCAGTGAATTTTTGAAATTTTTTTTTCCATCTGGGCACAGTTTGGCTTCTTACAGCATTCTTTTCCTCATTGGCTTTTTGGACCTTTTTTGCCATTTACTTAGTCTATTTTTTAAGGTGTTATTTTCTTCAGTATTTTTTGGTTCTCCTTTAGCAAGTGGTTTATTCATTTTTCGTGATTTTCTTGCATTACTGTCATTATTCATTCCAATTTTTGCCCAAATTTATTTATTTTATTTTAATAATCCTTCTTGAGCTCCTCCATGCCCTGTGACCAATTCATATTTTTCTTGGAGTCTTTGGATGTAAGAGTTTTGACTTTGTTGTCTTCTGATTCTATGTTTTGATCTTCTTTGTCACCAAAAATCAGTTCTATATTGTGATTTCTCTTCCTCTGTTTGCTTTTTTTCCTAAACCAATTATCTATCCTTTGAGTTCTTTGCCACAATTGAACTCTGCTTCCAGAATGGAAAGTGCTGTGTCCCGAATTTCTGGGGTTTTGCACAGCTGTTTTCACAGCTTCTTCTAGGCACTGCCTTTGAACTGTGAGGAAAACACTCTCTACAGAGCCGGCATAAGCTCTGCATGCCACCATTCCTCACCCCAGGACCACCAATCAAGACTGCAACCCAGAACCAACCAGGGCAAGGCAAGCGATTACTACCTCTGTGCCAGCAAAGAGATGCATGAAATTGCCCTCTTATTAGACATTTGGTCCCCCATCATCTGTGGGTCTGGAGCTGCAGAAGCAGTAGCTGCCATCTCTGCCACCCTGGGCGCAGGAGTCAGACCACACTCTTCTCTCACCCAGATCCAACACAATTTCCCCATTGACCTTTTGCTTTCTCTTTGGCATTTATGGATTGAGAAATCTGGAAACCACCACAGTTTCCAGTGATTCAGTCCCCTGAGGTCTCTTCTGGACAGTCTGTGCCATGGCTCTCTGCCAGTGTGACTGATGCAGGAATGAATTGCACTTCCTACCTGATGTGATGGACCTTTCCTTTTGGCTTACCAGCCTGACTTCAGCTGGGAATGTATTTCAATGTGTCATTTTGTGGGTTCTGCCGCTCTAAAATTTCATTAGATTCATTTTTACAGGTGTGTGAGGTAATTGGGGAAGAAGCCCAAGGAAGTTCCTGTTTTTACTCCACCATCTTGGCTCCACCCCTTCTCCTTTACTAGGTATTCAAGGCTATAAATAGTCTTAAGTTACTTTGTCTTTCTACCATTATTTGATATACTTCTCCTCTAGGTACTCCAATGTAATAGAAGCCATACCATGCAGAAGAGTAGGGAGGACCCCATGACCTGACCTCTCCAGATGACACAAATATTCTAGATGGTACACTGTGTTTGCAGTACTAATTCACTGAATCCATACACAAGAAGGGAGCTCTGGGCCTGAAATCAAGAAAATTTGGCCTCAAATCTGACCTCAGACATTTAGTAGCTATGTGACCCTGGGCAAGTCTCTTAACCTCCATTTCCCTTCTTTCCCCATCTATAAAATGAGGATAATAGTAGCACTAACTTCTTAGGATCATTGTGAGATCAAATGAGATAATATTTGTAGGGCTCTTTGCCAACCTTAAAACATTGTATAAATATTAGCAATCATTAAAATTCAATAAAAGACACTTATAGATCATAAAATGCAATTAAAATCATCTTTACTAAGAAGAGATTAAATAATTCACTGGAAAAGATACAAGATACAAATAAAATATTACTCGTTTAGTGGAGAATCAGTGTAACAATCAACTAGATCAAGAAATTATTCTCCAGAGGGCAGTAAGAGTCTAGAGGAAGCTCCTAAAAACCATCTTCTATTATTTGCCCTTTTTATACCTCTTATAGACAAACAACTTCCTCTACCCATTTATCGAACCAGTCCAGTCACTGCCAGCAGGTACCTGGTATGGAAAGTTCTAAATAAGGCTTTGAAAAAAAAAGATGAGAGAGATGGTGGCAGGAAGATGTGGTTGGCCATGTTGGAGATACAGAATCAGCATTTATTTCAACAATACCAAGGCATAACAACTTGGCTACCTTTCCCTTGCAAAAGGTTCCAGCATAGAGCAAGCACATCTCTAGATTATAAATATCACTATCATAGGAGTATATAATGGCAGTATTGGTTCCCTAAGTTTGTGTTTCTCAATATGAGCTCACTAGTTTTCAGCATTTCTTTGTGGTAAATAAAGTAAATATATGTCCTATACATGATTTATTTTTGTTCATTTAATGCCTTTCTAGAAAAGATACTGTTTATATTCTTTTTGGGGAGACACTAAGCATGAGACAAAGCAAAGCTTTTTTTTTTTTTTTTTTTTGCTTTTTGGAGGGCAATTGGGGTTAAATAACTTGCCCAAGGTCACACGGCTAGGTTTTTGTTCGTGTGTGCGTTAAGTGTCTGAGGCCGTATCCAAACTCAGGTCCTTCTGACTCCAGGGCCAACACTCTACTTACTGCGCCACCTAGCTGTCCCGAAAGCAAAGCTTTGATTGTAGCTAGATTTTACTTAGGAATGGGGGGAGATATAATGAATCAGAAAGTATAAGAAATCCCTGAGTTCTCTGGGGGCAGGCTCCCCCAGGATTGAACATGATTGGCTTGTCATTTGGCCCTACTCCTAACATGTTTTAAAATTTATTTATTTACTCTTAGCTTACAACAATAAGTTTCACAACCCCCTGAGTTTCTAACTTTCTCCCCTTCCCTCTTCTCTCCCCTCCCACCCATGGTGGCATGCAATCAAATATGGGATCTACAAATACCTTCACATTAAACATTAGTCAAGCTGTAAAGAAGGATTATAACCAATGGAGTGAACAATGAGAAAGAGGAAACAAAACAAAAGAGAGAGAGAGAGAGAGAGAGAGAGAGAGAGAGAGAGAGAGAGAGAGAGAGAGGGAGTGTAGGTAGTTTGCTTCAATTTGCATTCAGACTCTGAAATTCTTTCTCTGGATGTGGATGAACCTTTCCATTACAAGTCTTTCAGAGTTGTTTATAACCTTGCATTGCTGAGAGGAGCCCAGTCTATAAAAATTAGCCATCACACATACAATGTGTCTGTAATTGTGTTCAGTGTTCTGGTTCTGCTCTCCTCACTCAGCATCAGTTTATATACATCTCTCCAGGTTTCATCTACTCCTCATTTCTTATAGCACAATAGTATTCCATTACAGTCATATACCACAACTTGTTTAGCCATTCCCCAATTGATGGGCATCCCCTTGATTTCCAGTTCTTTGCCACCACAAAAAGAACTGCTATAAATATTTTTTGTGCATAAAGCTCTTTCTCCCACTTCTATGATCACTTTGGGATATAGCCTTAGATGTGGTATTGCTGGGTCAAAGGGTATGCACATTTTTATAGCCCTTTGGGGACAGTTCCAAATTCCTCTGCAGAATTTTTGAATCAGTTCACAACTCCACCAACAATGCATTAATGTTCCAATTTTTCTATATCCTCTCCAGAATCTGTCATTTTCCTGTTTTGTCATCTTAGCTAATCTGACTGGTAAGATGTGGTACCTCGGGGCGGCTAGGTGGCTCAGTGAGTAAGAGTGCCGGCCTCAGAGTTTGGATGACCCGAGATCAGATCCGGCCTCAGAAAATGAGCACCCATGCATAAATCAAATGACTAGCCGTGTAACCTTGAGCAAGTTACTTAACCCCAATTGCTTTAAAAAAAAAAGATGTGGTACCTCAGAGTTGTTTTGATTTCCATTTCTCTAGTAAGTATTGGTTTAGAGGATTTTTTAATATGCTTGTAGATATCTTTAATTTCTTTCTCTGAAAACTGCATGTTCATATCCTTTCACCATTTATCAATTGGGGAATGACATGTATTGTGATAGATTTGCCACAGCTCTCTGTATATTTTAGAAATAAGGCCCTTATCAGAGACACTTGTTGTAAAAATGTTTCCCACTTCCCCACTTCCCTCTTAATTTTGGCTACATTAGCTCTATTTGCACAGAAACTTTTCGATTTAATGTAATCAAAATGATCCATTTTGCATTTCATAATGTTTTCTAACTCTTGTTTGTTCATAAGGTCTTCCCTTTTCTATAAATCTGACAGATGAACTTCCCCTTGCTCTCCCAGATTGCTTACAGTATCATTGGCTCTACTTCTAGAAGAGAACTAAAGACATCAGGGGGGTGATGTCTTTGTTCACTACAATGGCAAGCAAAGTAGGACTTTTTGCTGTTTTTCTGGACTGAATTCTGGCCAATCGAGTGCCTTTGAGTAAGCCTTGCTTTTGATCAAATTAAGAATATATTGCATTGCTTGGAAGAGGGGGGATGAGAGAGACAGACAGAAAGACAGACAGAGAGACAGAGAGACAGAGACAAAGGGAGAAGCAAGTCTGAATGGGCTAGGGGAATTTGCTTATGGGGAGACCTAACAGAAAGAATGTTCATGGTGTTGGCACTCTGTTAATCTGTGTTGATTTCTCGGACAAAAGTCCTGTTTGTCAGTCTGTGTTAATTTCTCAGACAGAAGCCCTGTCTTTGATCTAATGATGATGCTAGTAATGTGTATAAATATTGTGGTAGCCCTGTTAAGCTTTGTATTACTAGAAACAGAAGCTGTGGGCAGGAGCCCCTGGAGCCTGCTCTCAGTTTGGAGTGGGAAGAGCTTGGAGTGGATCAGCTCTTGTGAACTGAGACAAAGAGAAAGAGCAGAGAGCTGCCTATGTGTGAATCCAGGTGAGAGTTGTTGTAAAGAATTGGGAGTGCTCAGCACACAGAGAAAGAGCTATGAGACTTAGAAGTCAATCTTGAGTGAGGAGGATAGAGGATTTTACTTAAACACTCTATATTGACAGAGGAGATTGTAACTTACTATGACATAGGGGTAGATGGTATTTGTATTTTCTGCTACCCTTTAAGGACATGTAATGCAAGGAAACCCTTAGGCTGGGATCCCTTGACTTTGGGGATGCAATAGTATATGCTATGTGGGGATTCTAAGGAATGTTATGCTTTATTTTATTGAACAATGTTTAGTTCTGAATAAATAGAGACTTCATTATACTATGTGATTAGACCCTTAAAATTATTCACAGCAGCAGTCCTCAGGAGAGCTGCCTTTATTGACTTTACATTTGCAAGTGAATTGGATTTAAGTGAGGCAAAGCTATGCAAAGTCATCAACCTCACTCTCCCCTCCAGAGTCATCAGAGTACTGGCAAGACATAGGTCAAGACAACTGGTGATGGCCCCAGATGCAGTGGGGGACTTTTGCCTTTTTAAACTAAGGTCTTTCCTAGTATCAGTTTGAGGCAAGGTACATTCAGCAATTAAGTGCTAGGTAAGAATTGAGTAAAAAGATGGCCTTGTTTGTTATCACAAAAAAAAAAAATGTGTCTTGGAAGGAAATACCCTCAGAGATTAAAATAGGATCTGCATAAGCCTAAAACAGGTCACTTTCTTGGTAAAGGGAACTACAGCCTACCTTAGCCAAAAGCCATTTATGCAAGGCTCCGTTCAAACTGACTATTTATCTTCCTCACAAATCTTAAGCTTTATAATACCTATTAGTTTGCTCATGTGATGAAATTCCCTGTTTGGAATTTTATTACCCTTTATCCTCATAGAATGTTTAATTCCTAATTAGTCTATAAAGTCTAGCTCAAATATTGCATTCACTGTGATCCCTTCCCTAATTACCCAGATAGTAAATAACTTTAATCTTGGATGTTACATAGCAATGTATCTTAATTTACAAATTCACTTATGTAATATCTTATGGTTTTCAGTGTTTATTTCATGTTTTTCTGTTATTATGCCCCTTGAAGTTAGAAGTCATTTATCATCTATTTTTAATATAATCCCCAAATCCCCATTTGTACATAGTCCCAGTACACTAAAAAACTTTGTCAATAAACTATATGTATATGTGTGTATACATATACACATATATATGTGTATGTATGTATATAGTCCCTTTAAATTGACGAAGTCAAGCATTTGTATTGTAGAAAAAATGAGATTTTAAAAATTCGTAGAATTGTATGGGTAAGTCTGTAAGTCAATCCATATGTATGTGCCATGCATCATGCACAAATATAGTCCTTATTTTTAAAGATGCATGTGCATGCATATATAGTTGAGTGCTGTACTTTATATCTACATTCACATACTTCATATATATGTGTATATATGTATATGTATGTGTATATGTGTGTATATATACACATACATATAGACATATATGCCCAAGCATGGTCCAACATGTATGTAAATATATTCGAGAATATGCATGTTGTGCTTAAATATATGAATATACATATGTGCTTAAATATGATATATATGGTTTTTGTGCACACATACATTGTATATTCATGTTTATGAGTTTTTCTTTATGTTAGGGTGTGAGAGCTGTGTCTTTACCAACCCTTATATTCTAGTCCAGGATGAAATCACAAAAAGTAAGAAACAAATAGTGATGTATTTAATGGTAAGTTCCAATGTATGCCTTGAATCCCTTTATAAAGTGTAAGCATTTCTTGATTGAGGGCACTGTCCATCTTGATATCTCTTTAGTAAATAAAGGAAAGAGTCTGGGAGGAAGAACCCAACCCTTGCAAAGGAATTGATCTTATTTTCTGATATACTGAGATGAGGCAGTGGTAGGAGGGTATTTAATACAGCCTTCCCCCACTGACCATTAAGTTTTATAGCTGAGTGACTCACTCAGTAGAAGATACCTTATCCACTAGAAAGAAAGTCATACTCTCTATGGAGACACTGATATAGAGAAGGCACTTTCTCTGATAACTTTCAAACCAAGGGACAGTTTCTAGAAGAAGAGAAGATTACTAACTGTAGATTTAAATGATAATTAAATGATAATAAGTGGAAAAAGGAAAACCCTGAGAGTCAGACTGAATCATTTGCTAAGCAAAGATACTTCATTCCAGATGGAGCATCATGAAGGCTCCTTAAAGAGGGAAAAGACATTGGGCCTTGCAGTACCAGAGGCATAAGATGCATTGTCATATTTGTTTTCTACGTATACTCTCAGTCTATGCACATTAATCCCATGGATATTCAGTACATCGAGGGGTGAGTGTACCCTAGACTGATGGTGCAGTGGAGAAGGGCATTTTGTAGATGTTATTCTTACTATACTGTCTAACTAAATGCCTTTGCTTTGATTTAATTGTATTTACTGCTTAAGTATGATCAGGAAAGTCATTGACCAGTATGTTAGCTATAGTTTCAAGAGAACTTACCCATGAAATACCTTAGAATGGAGGGATTAGTGAGCTTACAAGAAATTCAACTTTTAAACCTGAGAATACTGGGTTGAGAACTTGAACTTGAGAGGGCAATAGCTGCCTTCTGGGGAGGTATGCCAGTGAGATGCTATAGTAAATTCATTTCTCTCTGTCTCTGTATGTGTGTGTGTGTGTGTGTGTGTGTGTGTTTATACATATATAAGCACAGTGATCAATAGATGCCCATATGGATATGTGTGTATTTTTTTAATATGATATTTGATGTATTTGTCATATCATTAATATGTATCCTTCCTTCAATGGTGCAGAATAAAACTCAGCCACATTTTTTTCATCTGTGCTCTTTTTTTCCATATCTTCCCATAAATCTCTGTAAGGATCCAATCCAACATACACACAACTTTAATTATTTTTCTATTTCTCTAAGTCTTTAAGCTAACATTAGCAGAAGAAAAAATATTTAATAGATGGGTCTTTGTAACATAGAGAAATTCATGGTCACTAAAAGCATTACATGACTTCTTACAGAAAATCCTAACCATTATTATCTTTCAGTTCATTTATAATATCAGTCTATTGCCCATCTTCAGTGTCTAAGTTATATCTACCAATGGACCAGCTCTATGGCTCATTCGTTCAACTGCCTATCCTAGTCTTAATAATATACATTCTTCCCTGGAGTCAGAAGGACCTGAATTTGGATCCGGCCTCAGACACTTCACACACAAACAAGAAAAACCTAGCCGTGTGACCTTGGGCAAGTTACTTAACCCCAATTGCCCTCCAAAAAAAAAGCAAAAAAAATATATACATTCTTGTCCACATTTTTTATTCATCTGTGAGATAAAAAGATATATGAATGTATTTGCAGATCCTATACTGGACTATATGCTATCCTGGGGGGTGGGGGGAGGGAAGTAAAGGAAATTTGAAAATCAAGGAACTATGGAATTGAATCTTGTTAACTGAAACTAAACTAATAAATTAATTTTTAAAAAAAGATAAAAAGGACATTTCGGGGGGCGGAGCCAAGATGGCTGAGTAGAAACAGCTCGTCCAAGCCTCTCTGCCCCCAGATTCCCCACAAACTATGTAAAAAAGGACTCTGAACAACTTCTGGAGCCCCAGCACCCACAGAACGACACAAAGAAGGTAACCTCTCACTGAGGACAGCCCAGCAGCCCTGCAGGAAGGACCAGCGCAGCGGTCTGGGAGCTGGCAACACGCAGAGCGCAGAGCACAGGAGCCCAGCCGAGCCAAGCCCAGGTCCCCGTGAGCCGAGGTTTTAGCCCCAGGGCGACAGGGCCAGCAGGCAGCTGGAGGAACCCCAGAACACCAGGAGCTGTGGCGATTCCAGAATTATCAACATAGACATGCCTAGGACAAAGTAAGAGGTTAGTGTCCTATGGACTTTGGGACCTGTATTTGGGGAATGCGTCAGCTCCCTCCCCTGGGGCTAGAAGCCGCTGAGGAGACACGCCATTTTGTAGTTTTCATAGGCATTTCCGGCTCCCAGCCTACAAATTGTGGGGAGATCCAGCGATCAGTCTTGGGGGGTAATCGCTCTTGCTTTAACCTCCCTGGATCTGGATTGTGATCTAGGGTGGAAGCTGTGGGTGGGTTTACAGCTTGCCAGAAACGGAAGTTGCCCCCACACGTTCGGGACGAAAATTCCTCTATCTGGCCTTAAAGCCATAGTGTGGCAACAAGCCCAAAAGTCAAGCAATTAAGTGGCAACATGCCAAGGCAAAGGAAACAGAAAAATACAACCCTAGACTCCTATTTTGGGGGCATAGAGCGGGAAAAGGACTGTGAGGTCAGAAGTCCTGCTCCAAAAGACCCAGGGGAAAACATGAGCGGGTTGCAGGCCATAGAGGACCTTAAGGAGGACTTTAAAAATCAAATAAGAGAAGTGGAGGAAAAATTAGGAAGAGAAATGAGAAGGATGCAGGAAAAGTATGAAATGAGGGTCAACAGCCTGACTGAGGAAAACAACACCTTAAAAAATAGACTAGCTCAAATGGCAAAGGAGGCCCAAAAGGGCAATGAGGAGAAGAATGCCTAAAAAGTCGAATTTGCCAGATGGAAAAAGAATCTCAAAAGTTTACTGAGGAGATTCATTCCTTCAGAGTTAGACTGGAGCAAATGGAAGCTAATGACTTTATGAGAAATCAAGATGCTGTTAAGCAGATCCAAACAAATGAAAGATTAGAAGGCAATGTGAAATATCTCATGGGAAACCACTGACCTGGAAAATAGATCCAGGAGAGACAATTTAAAAATTATTGGACTACCTGAAAGCCATGATCAAGGAAAGAACCTAGAAATCACCCTTCAAGAAATTCTCAAGGAAAACTGCCCTGATGTTTAAATCCAGAGGGCAAAATAGAGGTTGAAAGAATCCACCGATCACCTCCTGAAAAAGATCCCAAAAAGAAGACTCCCAGGAATATTATAGCCAGGTTCCAGAATCCCCAGATCAAGGAGAAAATACTACAAGCGGCCAGGAAGAAACAATTTCAATATTGTGGAAACACAATCAGAATAGCCCAGGACCTGGTGGCTTCTACACTGAGGGATGGAAGGGCATGGAATATGATATTCCAGAGGGCAAAAGAACTGGGAATGAACCCAAGGGTCACCTACCCAGCAAAACTGAGTATTTTGTTACAGGGGAAAATATGGTCATTCAGTGGAATAGAGGACTTTCAAGCATTCTTGAGGAAAAACCAGAGTTGAATAGAAAATTTGACATCCAGACGCAAGAAGTAAGAGATGCCTGAGAAGGTAATCAGGGAAAAGAAATCAAAAGGAACTTATCAAAGTTGAACTATTTACATTCCTTTATGGAAAAGCAATAACTGTGACTGATGATATCTTTCTTACTATGAAAATAATGGAAGAAGGGGGTATGGTCATATGAATACATATGTGAATTGTGTGTATATGGTTACAGTTATATGGATAGAGGGCATAGGTTGAATTTGTTGGGAAGGGAGAATACTCAAGGGATGAAATTATGAGGTGAGAGAGGAAAGTGGCAAGAGGAGATGGGGAGAGACAGGGTAGGTAAACTATCCCATGTAGAAGAAGCAAGGGGAAGTGGTTGCAAAGGAGGGGAGAATAAGGAAGGCTAAAAAGGCAAAACCACATTCACATTGAATTTGGTTAAGGGAGAAAATGACATAAATACTAAATGGGATATCTCAACCTGCAGCAGGATAGGGGGAAGGGGGATGAGAGGAGGGATGATGGATGGGAGGGCATCCTGGGGGGGAGGGGAGGTTGGAAGTACCCACTATAGAAGAGGGACAGGATCATGTAGGGAATGGACCAGGTGGGGGGTGGGATGAGTGGGAGGGAATTATAAGCAGCCTTGTACAATATATCTACTATGATAATGTTTTGCATAGCTAGACATGTACAACATATACTGAATTACTTATCTCCCAAGAAGGAATGGGTGACAAGCTAGGAAGGAAATGGATCTGAAATTCGAGGTCGTAACATTAAATGTTTCAAATATAAAAAAAAAGAAGGTCAAGACTTCCAATGTTGCATCTTCCACAGCAAGAAGAGATTCTTAGAATTCATGGTCATGAACATCATCACCACCACCATGACCACCACCACTACCATCATTATCATCACCATTTTTGGCTTTTCCTTGCTTGTTTGCCATTGATTTTTTTTTCTCCCATTCCTTTCCCAGGTATTCTTATTTGAGGTTATTATGATAGCTTTTTAATTACCTTACTTTCCTAAGACACTATCTCAATATTAACTTGTTGCCGGAAATGACCATGGCACTGGTCTAGGAAAAGCCTCTGTCCATTTTTCTGGTACTCTTTCATAGTCACTGCAAAAGTAGATTTGGTTCCTTAGGACTGAGGGGTTATTTTCTTGTTTTCATTGGTTCCCAGGACATGAGAATTCATCACCAAGAAATTTACCTATTGGTAATGAGTCTCTGTATTTAGCTAGGCTGACCTTCATATAGCAAACACCAAATACATGCAGTGCACTACAATTACATTGTGGACTGCAGGCATTGATCATGAATCAACTTGAGCTTGCATATATGGGTATAGCTATGCAAAGCATTACCACAGTAGATATATTGTAAAAGACTGACTACATATCCCTCCCTCCTATACTACCTCCCACCTGGTCCACTATCCACTTTCATCCTATCTCCTTTCAAAAGTGGATGCTTCCAACTTCCCTCCCCACCCCCAGCCGGTACTCCCTTCCATCTTCCCCCCTCTCATTCCCTTCCCCCCTACTCTCCTGTAGGGTGAGATACCCTTTTTAGTATGAATGTCATTCTCTCCCTGAGCCAAATTCAATGAGAATAAGGTTTTGCCTTTTTGCCTTCCTGTTCTTCCCCTCCACTGGAACCACTATTCCATGCCTCTTCTATATGAGATACTTTACCCCTTTCTGTCTCTCCCCATCTCCTCTCGTTATATTCCTCTCACACCTCTCAATTTCACCCCTTAAGTATCACCCCTTCCCATTAAATTCGACCTTTTTCCTCTATCTATGCATACCTATACACATATATACACACATTCACATATGTATTCATATACCCACATACCCTTATTCAGCTCTTTTCATAATGAGAAAGTTTTCATCAGTTACAGTTATCATTTTCCATGTAGGAACATAAATAGTTCAAATATGATAAGTTCCTTATGATTTATTTTCCCTGTTTACTTTCTCAAGCATCTCTTGCTTCTTGTGTCTGAATGTCAAATTTTCTATTCAACTCTGGTTTTTTCCTCAATGCTTGAACCTCTATTTCACACTCTGGGTCTAAAACATCAGGGCAATTTTCCTTGAGAATTTCTTGAAGGATGATTTTTAGGTTCTTTCTTTGATCATCTTTCAGGTAGTCCAATAATTTTTAGATTATCTCTCCTGGATCTATTTTCCAGGTCAGTGGTTTTTCCCATGAGATACTTTGCATTGCTTTCTATTCCTTCATTTGTTTGGATCTGCTTAATAGCAACTTGATTTCTCATAAAGTCACTGGCTTCCTTTTGTTCCAGTCTAATTCTGAAGGAATGATTCTTCTCAGTGAGCTTTTTAGATTCTTTTCCATCTGGCAAATTTGACTTTTTAGGGCATTCTTCTCCTCATCGCCTTTTTGAGCCTCTTTTGCCATTTGAGTTAGTCTATTTTTTAAAGTGTTAATTTCCTCAGTCAGGCTGTTGACTCTCATTTCATACTTTTCTTGCATCTTTCTCATTTTTCTTCCCAATTTTTCACTTCTCTTATCTGCTTATGGTCCTCTTTGGCCTGTAACCAGCTCATATTTTCATTTGCGGCTTTTGGTGCAGGATTTCTGACCTCCTCCTGTTCCATGCTTTGATCCTCTTTTCCCTTAAAATAGGAGTCTAATGTTGCATTTTTCTGTTTATTTTGTTTTCTTTGCCTAGGCATGTTGCCACTTAATTACTTGACTTTTGGGCTTGTTGCCACAGTAGGACTCTGCCACCAGCCAAGGGGGGTTCTGTCCCAAAAGCTGGGGTTTTCTCAGCTGCTGGAGGTATTTATTGGGTGGCCTCTCTGAAGCCTCCACACACTCTGGCAATCTGGTCACACACCCCAAGTCCTCCAGCCCAGATCCAGAACCTGCAATCCAGATCCAAGAAGGGAAAATCAAGAACAATTACCCCCCAGACTGATCGCCAGATCCCCCTACAGTCCACAGGCTAGGAACTGAAGCTGCAACGTTGCAACTTGGCACAAGCTGTGCCAGCTCTTTAGTGGCTTCTCAAGCCCAGGGGAAGAAGCTGACACACTCACCCAACCAATCCCAAAGTCCATAGGACACTGACTTCTCACTTTGTCCTAAGCATCTATGTGTTGATAATTCTGGAAATGCCATAGCTGCTATTGTTCTGGGGTCCCTCCAACTGGCTGCTGGTCCAACGGCCCTGGGGCTAAAACCTCAGAATCACTCAGGCCTGGGTTAGGCTCCCAGAGTGCCGTGCTGGCCACTGGCTGCTCCCTGCCGGGCTACCAGGCTGTCCTCAGTGGGACGTTAGCTTCTCTGTCTCATTTTGTGGGTTCTGGAGCTCCAGAGGTTGTTCAGAGTCCCCCTTTTACATAAATTTGAAGGGGTGTGGGCTGGAGATCTGTGGAAATGCTGTTTCTATTCTGCCATCTTAACTCTGCTCCCCGCATTGTTATTTTAAAATCACTTATTCTTTGTTTAACTTTACATACCTATTTTGTAGACACTGAATAGACATTTTCTTTTTGTTTTTGTAGCCTTAGTAACTCTCAGTTATTGGCAATGCCAAATATTTAGTAGATATACTGGACTGAATTGAATTGAAAACTACGTATATACATGTATTTCTGTGTGTGTGTGTGTGTGTGTGTGTGTGTGTGTGTGTGTGTGCATGCATTGCATAATGGAAATATTGTCAATATACTCTGGTTTGTTTGTTTTTTCCCCTAAGAAGATCAGACCATCTACATTTCACAAGACTGATAAGTGAGAAAATATATTATTTTTGGAGTAGAACAAAATCACATGAAAAAAAAATATGGTGTGAAGCATGAAAATACATTTTACCACCTAACACACATATGCCCACACACCCATACATATACATATGTGTGTGTGTGTGTGTATATGTATATATATATATATATATATATATATATATATATATATATCCTACAAATACAAACTATTTCTTTTCTCAATCATTATCTTGGTCCATACCACATCAATAGCTATTTTCTCACATATGAGTTTTATACCATGTATATTCTCTCATGGTAACAAGTGTGTGTGAGTGTGTGTGTGTACACAGCCCTATTTTCATATATAGATGTATATTTATATACACATTCACACACACAATACATTCACACATATGTATATATATACTATATATATACAATATATATTTATATTTATATATACATATACATAGTTCATTGAAAACAGTATCAACCATATCCCTTTTTTATTTTGTTTTCTGTTAAGAAACTCAAACTCAGCTCTTTTAATATCAATTCTAACCTTCTCAGTCCTCCATAATTACTCTCGGAAGATAAATTCTCATTCCTCAATACGTATTTCCTTTTGAGGGAAAAAATTGCTTTGTATCTATGTAAATACTAGAGAACTTGAGTTTCTAAATATTGCATTGACATGAGCAGGAGATAATTGATTTCTATCTTAAAACTTCTTGATTTGATTTTCTTTCAACTCAACTAGTAAAATACCTTGAGTTACATTTCTTTTACCCATTCTAGTAGAGCCCCTGGGAATCATTAATCTCGAGAATAATTGAGAAACACTGGCTAAGCTGTTAGTTTTAAATGACACTTTAGTAACTGTCATTTAAATTGATAGTTAGAGCTATAATTGAGAGTAACGGTCAAAAGGTAACTGCTCTGTCATTGAATTTTTAGCGCTTTATTAAATTACTGCTCCAATGCAACCCTGAGCCTTGCCAGAGTAGATCATCATAAGATATCAATTTGGCCTGAAATATCCACATAATTGAGGAAAATAAGGTTTTATTTGCTTTTTTTTATTAATCTTGGAATCAATTGCTTCGTGTCTGTACTCTACTGTAGACACAGAAAGACTAATAATATCAGCTTGGTATCTATAATAAAATCAACTGAATTCCCTCATTCTCCAGGAAGACTTTTTTGATCTATCAACATATATCTATGAACTTGCTGAAAGTCTTTCTGGCCATCTATGGCTTCTCATCATAATGTTCATTTCTAGGTACTCACTGTTGTTTCTTATTCTCAAAATGTACTGTCCCTTAATCTAGGCATGATAGAACTATCCTGCTACCTATCCATGCATTAGTCCTTATCTCATTTTAGCATTCATTTTGACTATGTGAGTTTCTACATAACTATTTTCTGTTTTAGGTTTAAGATCTTCAATGAGGGAGTTTTCACTTCAATTAGATTCTTTTAACATGTATTAAGTGTCTATTATATGTCTATATGACACACGCCATTGTGCATACAAGTCATAAGATTGTGTCTTAAATTTAGACTTTAAATTGTATTTTGGTCTTTGGTATAGTGTACATACTGAAAGTATAAGAAAATAGGAACAACTCAAAGTGTACATAAAAGGCCTAGGTAATGGACTATGACTAAATTATGCACAGTTAACCAATTAACAACAGGGATTATCATGTATACAGCAAAGATTTGTAAAGAGCTTTACTCACGTTATTCAATCCTCGCAACAATTCTGTAAGGTAGGTGTAATTACTAAACCCATTTTATAAATGAATAACTTTAAGAGTTTAGAAAATTGTTCAGTGTCACATAGCTAGTAATATATTAGGGAAAATGTGAATTAAAGTTTTTTTTTAATCCAAAGTCCCATATTCTATCCACTAGACCATGCAGGTGCCTGTTAATTTTTGTGAACTTATTTTTGATAATAATGACAAAAGTTATTTTGGAGTAGTGGATAGAAAGAGATTTTCACAGGGGCACCCAGGTTTAAATTCTACTTCTGATACATGCTGTGTAACCTTCCAGTGTTTCAGGCAACTTTCTAGGAAAAAATTTGTAGAAACTATTGCTAATCTGATTTCTTAAAGTATTCCTGTATTCCTGCAAGTTCCCTATGCTGATTAATTCAAAAAAGGAAGAAAAAAGAAAAAAAATGGGAGGAATAAAGAAAGAATAGAAAAGAAAGAGAGAAGAGGAAGGAAGGGGGTAGGGAAGGAAGGATGGAAGGAAAGAAGGAAGGAAGCTAGTTTTCACTTTTATCAGATTATGAACAGATTCGTATTGAGAATGTTGTGATTTGTTATCCTATGTTCCAATTTAAAACTTTACAGCAGAATTAGATTCCTCTGCAAGGGGATTATGTGTTCCTTAATTCCCTAAGGCATGCAAATCTATTGAAGTACATACATTTCAGATGAATGTCCCTTTTAAAATGAGGAAAAGATATCTGATGTCAAACAGAATTTACCAGATCACATGGGGAAATAAAACTCTGCACAGCAGAGCTTCAATATTTTATAAGAATGTGTCATTTATCTCAGCTACTGGTACTTCAAGTCTTCTTTTTATTGCTGACCATGTAATAGATGTTAATATTCAAAAACTCAAATGACTCTGTGATCACACTGATTTTGTAGTTCCCTCTAATCATGAAGATCAGTCACCCATATGACTCTTCCATTTTCTCCAATATTTTTGACTAAGGGAGTCTATCTAGTAGATTGGAGGGTTTCCTTGCTATCTCCTGACATTATGAGGTACTCAGTCCCTACCTTATACCATTTACCCTTGCCATATGACTGGTCCAGTGTCTCTCTCTATAATGCATTTTCTTGCTAATTATGGCATGATACAATTCTTTTCTGACTATTCCCCTCTAAAATAGAAATAAAACTAATTGGAAAGAATTGTTATTGAATTCTTATTTGATGGAAATTGTGTAAAAGATTAATAGTAAAGGAAAAAAATTAAAAAGGGAAATGATAGAATTGGTTTGATATGACTATCCAAAAGAAGGTAAGGGGAATAGCTGGAAAGAATGGGGGAAAATGAAATTCTTAAGAAATAGACTTACTTGACACTAATCAATTCAACACCTACCTGCTGAAAATTTACAAGTCAGTGATCAAACAGGGAAGGGGGAAGGCTATATGGAAGAAAAACTGTCAAAAATCAAGGAGGTAATAGACATTTTTTCCCAGCCACACCAGGAAAGAGTTGAAAATCAAATAAAATGAAACCAGAAAGTAGAAATAAATTTTAAAAAACCTCAGAGATCTAAGACGAATACTTACAAAGTTTTTAAAAGTATGTATTCTGAAAAATGAAGCATCTGAACCAAAATATCCCTTTTGAATATATGTATATGCATACATACAGTGTGTACACACATTATCTATTCCCCAGAGAGTTCATTTATAAAGCATTTACTTGTTTACCACTAAAATGGTATATAAGCATTTTTTGAGCTCAACAGGAGTGCAGTAGAAGACTTAGAAAATGAATTTTCCATGCTGATGATCTAGTAACTGGAGGATAATATAATAATAAATGAAATTAATAATGATGATGATGATAATAACAATAACTAGAATTTATATAGCATTTCTAAGTACATACCTCTAGTCATTTATTCCTCACAACACCCCTAAGCTTAGAACTTGGGAGTCAGAAAGATCTGAATTTGGATTTGCTCTCAGAAGCTCCCTAGCTGTGTGACCCTAAACAAGTCATTTAATCTCTCTTCATTGTTTTCTCCATATTTAAAAATGGGGTTGATAATAGCCTTTAATTCCCAGGGATCCTGTGAGGATCAAATGCCTTGAGAAATGTAAAAGTGCTTTATAAACTTTAAAGTGCTTTATATGTCCTGACAAATTTTGCTATCAGGTACGCTCTAGACACTTTGCCATGGTCTCTAAAATAGTTTTATTAACTGCATATATTTTATATTTATTAAGATGCATACATAGCACAAGTATATATAATAGAATATTATGATACATAATATAGTGATATAACCCATAATATAATAGTTTATCATATATTATGATATAATATGTTTTAATGCTATAAGTTATAATACGATATTATGATGTGACATGATAGGATTAATTTAACACAGTGATGTGGTACATCATGTTATGATACATTATAAATAAAATATAATTAATAGTAAATAATACTATAAAATGGTGTTATACGATATAAAATAAGTTATAACATGTTATGATGCAACATGAGATGATATGGTATAACTATAAACAAAATGTACTGTATTACTTCCCATTTTATTATATTATGTATTATTATACTATATTATGTTGTACTGCATTGTTATATTATATTAACTATATTAATGCTATATTATAACATATGCCATATACTATGTTATTAGATATCATTAATACAGCCTATATCATAAACCTATATAAATGCATGTATATGTGTGTGTGTGTGTGTGTGTGTGTGTGTGTGTGTGTGTGTGTGTGTATATATATATATATATATATATTTACTTAAAGTCATAAATTTTGCTTTCTGCTTTTTAATATAAGGTTCTCCAAGGTGGAGCCCCTTTTATTTTTGTCAATGTATTCCCAGTAATTACCTCAGTCCAGGACACATAGTGGATGTTTAATAACAGTGTGTAGCAGTTTAATAAATACTTCTTGATAGATTATTTACTTACATGACACTTGCAAACAATTAAAGTCCTCCAGTGGAGTAGAAACAACAAAGCTAGCACCTAACTAACAAAGATAATTAATAAAAATAGCAAACTACAAAATTGCAGTTTGAGACAACCTCTTCTCCAATGTGTCATGGTCTCCATTCAGTAGATATTGTGTACTGCACAGTCAGTCTCAGGAATACTTTTGGTACCACAGACACAAACATTCCTAGAATGACTCTGGTACAAGCAAAACTCTGTGAATAGCTCAGTTGGCTTTAATACAATCATTGTTTCATCTTTGGTCCCCTTTTAATTCAGACATTAACATCTTTAAATTCCATGTGGATGCTTTAATTCTTTATGAGTAATTTTGAATTTATCAGTTCACCTTAGAGCAATCAGGTTTTGAGAAATTAAGTTATGTTAATCCACTCACAGAGAACAAATTCCACACAAGGATGACATTTATTTGAAATGAGTAAGAAAGACACCATGAGAAATAAGAGGCATCATGGTGGACCAGAGGCTTGGTTGCTGGGACTGAAGTCAGAAAGACCTGGCTCCAGATCTAGCCTCAGATGCTTACTAGTTGTGTGATTATAGCCAATCACTTAACCTTTCTGAAACACAGGCATATATTCTATAAAATAAAGGTAATTACATTTGTAGCACCTAAATCACAGGATTTCTATAAAGGTTAAATGAAATAGTATAAACGTGAAATATTTGACAAACATAGTGCTATATAATAAAGACATCAAAAAGCTAGGGAATGTCCAAAGTGGGGGTAACCATAATAGTGAAGGACCATTAATTCATACCGCATGAAGTTCAGTAGAAGAAACGTGAGATGTTTCACTTAGAAGACAGAAGCAGTGAGGGGGAGGGAGAGACACAATGGTGGTCTTCAATTATTTGAAGGATCATCATGTAGAAAAGGAATTGTGGTTCTTCTTGTTCACAGAGAGCAGAGGGAGACAACATGATTTGATGGATAGTTCAACAGGCCTGGAGTCAGGAAGCCTTGCACTAAAACCTGCTCAGACATGTACTAGAATTGTACTCCTAACCATATCCCTTAACTTCTCTGTATGTTAATCTCCTCAATTGTAACATGGAATTGTAGGATTTAATGGCATCTAAGGTCTCTTTCAGCTCTGAATCTATAATCCAAAGAACTAGAAACAAAAGGTGGAAGATGCAAACTGAATTTAGGATCATTAAAAAAACAACTTTCAGGGGTGGCTAGGTGGCGCAATGAGTAGAGTGCCAGCCCTGGAGTCAGAAGGACCTGAGTTCCTATCCAGCCTCAGACACTTAACACACACAAAACAAAACAAACAAACAAACAAACAAAAAACCTAGCCGTGTGACCTTCGGCAAGTTACTTAACCCCAATTGCCCTCCAAAAAAAAAAACAACAACAACAACAAAAAACAAACAACAAAAAAACAACCAAACAACTTTCTAACAATTAGAGCTTTGTTAATGTAGAACGGTTTCATAGGTCTTCAGACCGAGATTGGATGACCACTTACCAATTTTGTTGGAATTCATTAGGGAGACTGAGGTAGACCTCCCTCAACTCTGAAATTCTGTGATTGCTCCCTCTTCTAAAACACCAAGTATGAAATTATGAGAGTACCAAGGCATTATTAAATGTGGCCATTTCCAGCATGAGAAGAGTCTTAATAATTTCTTCTGCTCTGTACCAAAGTTTTTTTCCCCTAAACTTTCCTTTGTCTCAGAGGTATTTTATGCAAGATAATGTAGTTTAGTGGATCAAGCCCTGGGACTTGACATCAAGAAGAAATGGATTCAAATGCAAACTTTGATACTAGCTCTTGAACATATGGGAGGTAGGTGGCACAATGGATAGAGTGCTAAGCCTAAAGTGAGGAAGATTCATGTATCTGTGTTCAAATCTGACCAGACACATTTACTAGCAGTGTGAACCTGAGCAAGTCACTTAACCCTGTTTCTCTCAGTTTCCTCATCTGTAAATTGAGCTAAAGAAGGAATTGGCAAACCACTCCAGCATCTTCCCCAAGAAAATCCCAAATGAGGTCACAAAGAGTTGGCCATAATCTGAAGCAACCCAACAGCAAAAAAATATGCAAACATAAGGAAATCTCTACACTGATCATTTTCTCTTCTTTTAAATGCAAATAATAATAATAATAATAAATAAAGCCTGCAGCACTGACCTGAAGAGGTTGGGGTGAGGCTTGAATGAGATATTTCAATCAATTAGAAAGCATTTATAAAACTTCTACTATGTTTCAAGTTCTCTGCTAAGCACTGAGGATGCTAAAATAAAAATGGCACAGCTCCTGCTCTGAAGAAGCTTATATTCTTTCACGGAAAACCATGTATACCAAAGAGTAAGAATTCAAGCTGTTATTTTTGTTGGTGTTGGGAACTCTAAATGAGGACCATGTCTTCTAATTCAGGTCAATATTTCTTTGCAACTTAGAGTGTTAGGAAGTATTTTAAAACAAGGATCCATGTGGGCTGCATATTGACTTAGAAAAGCACAAATTAACATTTCCTATGTTGTATTGTATTTTAAAATTTATTTGTTAAACATATCCCAATTAGATTTTAATCTCATTAGGGCAATATTCAGTTTTGTAGGCCACTTTCAGAAAGCTAGCAGGAGATCGACACTTCTGAGCACTGAGTGGTTAAACGACTCACCAAGATCACAATGTCAGTATTTCAGAGGTAGGACTAGAACCCTGATTTGCCTGCCAGCACAATTCTGCTTCACAAAATATATACAGAATAAATACAAAGCAATCTGAGAAGGGTTTGAAAATTAGCAGTTGGAGGTCTCAGGAAAGGTTTCACGTAAAAGATAGCATTTAAGTTAAAATTTGAGGGAAATTAGGTATACTAAGAGAGGCATCTCAGTGGATAGAGTGCTGGGGCTGCAGTCAGGAAGATCAGAGTTCAAATTTGACTTCACACACTAGCAGTGTGGCCGTGGATGAGTCATTTAACCTCTGTTTGCCTTCTGTTGGAGAAGGAAATAAACCACTCCACTATCTTTACCAAGAAAACCCCATGAACAGTATTAATGTGCTATCATCCATGGAGTCACAGAGTCAAACTTGGTTGAATAACAGCAATAGGTATACTAAGTGGCAAAGGTGAGATAAAGTTCATTCCAAGCATAGCTGAGAGATGCACAGAGGTGGGGTATGGACTAATACCAGTGAAGAATAGCAAAAAGGCCATCCTTTACCCTAGAGTGTAGAAGAAGGGCAGCAAAGGATAATAAACTCTCATATAAAATGTCTTGCAAACTTTAAAATGCAATGGAATATCAGTTATTATTAAAAGTCCCTTCAGACCAACACATTAATTCTATCACTATATTTCAAGCTCCAAGTTAGTTTGGGAAATGCAATCATTCAGAGAAGAAATAATGTGAGAAATAATGGAAAGATGCCCTAAGAGGAAATTAGGAGGACTGCTACCATCTGTTTCCCTGTTTTGGGGTAATTCACAACTTAGCAGATACTTAGTCTACGAAAAAAAAAAAAGACTAAACTAAATAATGCTTCTGATATCCTCTAGCTCCAAGTCTCAGAAAATTTATAAGATAGAAATGTAAAAAACCATCCTGAGGGCACTCAACCATCTTCTAGTCAAAGCAGAACCACACTACAATTGGATAAATTGGAATTGTTGACGAAGTCATTTCAAGAGTCCTTACACGAAAGAGCATTACAGATCTCCAATGAATTTCAGTAACCACTGATATCATGTGGAATCACAAATAGTAGCTTCTGAGCTGTCATTTTCAAATCATTATGCAATAGGCAGTCAGAAGTGCTTACAGGCCTCTAGTTCCTTAGGCTATTTTCATAAAATGGTACTTCATACTTATCACCAAATAGTTAATTTGGCTCTCAGCTAATAATAGATTAGGGCAAAAATTCCAGAATAGTGACATGGTGAAAATTTTGATATAGCCTAATAATTCCAAAGAAGGAGATTACAGTTGCTTTCCTAAATTTCATCATTTAAGTAAAATAAATAACCATGACTGAGTTATACTACACAGGATAATATGTTATGAAGCAGAGCAAATTTACAGAAGTTCTGTGTTTGTTAAAAGTTAGCAGTCTCAGAAGAGATAAGGTGCTAATTAAGATACCTAAGAAAAGAGATATAATTTAAGAAAAGTAAATGCTTTATATAGAGTTTATAGGTATGGAAAGATAAATTCATGAAGATTTGATTTGCTAAATAGTACTTAAAATATAAATGTTCTAAGATGATTTGGTAGTCTTACTAAATATAGGTAGATATTTTAAAAGTGCTAATGACACTGTTTTTCATGTCTTCCTTACCCACAAATGAAAACAATTCAGTGTATATTGGGTGAGTACCTAGTGAGTTTTCAAGTACCATGGGTCACTTTCCTGATCATGGGGCTCAATTCAGGAAGGTGTCCCATAAATACCAAAGGGTTGTTCCTTTCTCTAGGTAGTCAGGTTTGTATGTGTTTACTGGGGGAATTTAAAATCCAAATTATTTTGACATTTCCACACAGGGGTATATTTGAGAATATAGATCCTCCTAAATTCTAGATTATGTTTTTTCTTCTCTACATGTGTGGTATATAATGTAGATTCAGGGATTTAGAGTGTGAAAGGAGTCTAGTTCAAACCCTAATATTTTTAAATAGATGAGGGAGCTACAGAGTACCAGGCATAGAATTAGGACACATGAGATCAAATCCAGCCTCAGACACTTCCTAGTCATGTGACCGAGCAAGACACTTAACTTCTATTTGTCTCAGATTCTTCATCTCCAAAAGAGGAACAATAACACCGTGTACCTTTGAGAGTCTGTGAGGATCAAATGAGCAATTTGTAAAAGTGCTAGTGCCTGGCATATAGTAAGTGGTATTGCTAGCTATTATTACTATTATTAATGAGCAAATGGGGCCCAGGCATGTTAAGTGACTTAATAAAGCTCACCTGGACAAAAAGTTGTAAATCCAGGGTACAAAATAAAGTTATATCCTATAAAAATGTCCTGAGGTGTCCAGAGATGGGGAACCTGTGGCCTTGAAGCCACATGCCCTCCAGGTCTTCAAGTGTGGCCCTTTGACTGAATCCAAACCTCAAAGAACAAGTCCCTTTAATAAAAGGACTTGTTCTGTAAAACTTGGACTCAGTCAAAAGGCTGCACCCAAGCATTTAGAAGCTTACCTGTGGGCTCAAGGCCACAGGTTCCCCACCCCTGGATTATACCTTTGAGAACCACTGTTGGACCTCAGAAGATATGATACTTCACTCATTAGCTTTCCATTAAGAATCTTCTCTGCTCTGTACCCATTCATTCAATCCAAATGACTTCAATCTTGGGAAAGCTTGTTGTCAAATGAGATGAGCATTCTCTTTTCTCATACTCTTGGGCTTATTATAACCCTCATGCTGGTTCCTTATTATTTGAAGTTTGTGTTTTGGCTATTTCTGGATCTCCAGGTGAAGAGGTAGGAAGTAAGAAAGGCATTAACCATATTATATAAACCAGCTGTGGGATATGTATTAATTTTCTACACACAAAAGAAATGCTAAAGACACAAAGAACTCACAGCATGTATTGATAGAAAAAATTAAAATAAGACTCAATAAGTTGACTTCTAAGTATAGTTCTATTCTAGAGAGTTCACGTTTAAACCTATTCTAAACATGAAGCAGTTTGGAACACTGCTTATGAAGCATTGTGCATTTGATCTCAGGGATACACTCTCTCTATCAAAGACCTTGCCTTCTGGCAAAACAGGCCCAAACTTGCATTACTCCTCCTGCTGGTGGTTGTGTGATTCAATATAGAACTTTTTCTTGCTACCAGTCAGCTATATTCATTGAACTCAGCACTTCTAGACTTATCAAATGCATGTGGCCATTTCTGAGCATGGAAATGTCTTTCTTAAGAGTAGTACTTGGGGGGTGTGGCTAGGTGTAGAAGTGAGTAAGAACAGGCCGAAGTTGGGATGACCCAGGATTGGATCCAGCCTCAGAAAATGAGCACCCACACATAAATAATGACTGGCTGTGTAACCTTGAGCAAGTTACTTAACCCCAATTGCTTTAAAAAAAAAAAAGAGTAGTACTTGGTCAGTAATTCAGGAAGAAGAGGAAGGGAGTGATAACACAATAATATCAAAAACTCTCCCCTACCCCCCACAAAAAAAGGCAGAAAAAGCACCCTAGGCCAGGTAAAAGACTCCCTAATTAAGTCTATGCTGCACAGGAGATTGGTGTCAGTGTGTGGAAGAATGCAGAAGCATACTGCCCAGTCTATCCATTATCCCCAAATTATTTTAGTGACAGCACTACTTGTCAAAGTGGAGAGTCGAAGGAAGAAAGTGATAAGGTAGTTGTCTCTTCTTGTTTGGAAGGTCCACTGAGTCATTGGTTCTTCAAGCTCAGCAGCCAATGAGGGCATTATTTCATCACTTCAAGATGCCCATACTATGCAGAGGTGACTCACAGACATGGATTCATCATATCCAAGTCATCCAAGTTCTGAATCAATGAAGACTGTCAGAAAATATAAGGTCAAATTATGGATACATGTTCCATGAGATGGTCCTTGCTAAATAATCAATAGTTTGGGAACTTTCCTTTGCGATGTACTATCTAAAAACTTTTTTTTAATGGAAAGCTTTAACTAAATAAAGCATGAGAGATATTAAAAATCAAACAAAATTTATAACTTAAAGTTAAGATCTATGGATGACAAGGGTCTGACATCTCATCAATTTTTTGTCTGATTGTAAAATATACATCCCTTGAGTGGATTTGTTTTGCTTAACTAAACTTTGATGATTGTTTTTCTTTCCTTTCTTTATTTTTTCAAATATCAAAATATATGCTTTATTGGGTGGAAATTACAGTACTGACATCCCTCCAAATCCACCCCCTTTCCTGTTCACTTTTAGCCCAATATACCTGCCCTTCCCTACAGGTCAATCAGCCCATTTCATATTGTAGAAACTATGGCACAGAAAGCCTTCCTCAGAGTTCACAACCCTGCTCCTCTCTGGAAGATGCAAAGTCTGAGCTCAAGTGTACCAGATCTCTCTTAGTTGAGCAAGGATGCTGTGGAAGAGTAGCTGGCCTAGAGCTTCAAGTGTCCTCCATCATCTGCAGAGGGGAGAGTCTCACAGAATCGGGAAATCTCACTTTGCAAATTGGTCCAGGAATTGGTGGGAGAGGGTGACGGCCCCCGGGAAGCAGTCGGCTAGTTGGAGGCTCTCCTGGGCAGGGATGACCCTGTCAGTCTCTCCCAGCACGTGCAGTGAAGGCAGGGACAGGTGTGCCTGCGGGAAAAGAGGGGTGCCTTTGGGGCCCCTCAGGCGGAAACCAGAAATCAAGATGACGAATCTCAGAAGGGGGAAGCAAGGGTCTCCGGCCTGCCCCAGGGCGCACACCAGGGCTGCCAACGCTGCCCCTCAGCTAAACCCGAGGAGTCCATCCACGGGGCCCCGTTCGGCCAGTGCTTGCCCCAGGACACCTAAGGCTTCTCCAGGCCGCTCTTCCAGGGCAGAGAAAGCGGCCGCCTCCAGCTCCGAGAACCACCAGCCTCGAGGTTCTTCCTCCAGGGAACTGGGCCCTAGGGCAACAGGCGGGGCGGCACTGTGATCCAGCTGCAAGGGGGCGGCCACAGCTACCTGAGGTCAGGTAAGAGGAGCAGCGCCTGAGCAGTCAGAAGGGGCGTGGGGGCCTGCGTGCTGGGGAACCCGGGCCTTGGGGAAACGGGGAGGGGAGAGCGCAGCACGACCGAACAGCTGCGGGACATCACGCAGGGAAGGGGCCGCGCACCCCAGGGGATCTGGCGCTCGGGAGGAGCTGGGCCGTGTGACTGGAGGGCGGGACGAGCCGCAGGGGCGGGCCCTGAGAATGGAGTGCGAGCAGCTGAGGTACAGGAGCTCAGGGTGGCCCCGCAGCGCCTTCCTCAGATACCCGGTTTTCTCGCGGAAGCCGTGCTCGCTCTGCCTAAAGCCGGCTAGGCACAAAATCCGCAGCAAAGGTCTTGGTTCCGACATGGCCACCCCTCCCCCCCGCCCCGCCAGCCTCTACAACTGGAAACAGCTGAGCCGCGAGCGGAACCAGAGCCTCAGGCCAAGGGGCACTCATTAGGGCGCGGGCGAAGGCGCTGCCATCTCGAGGCAGGCACAGTCACTGTAACCGATGGTTGGCTCCGTAGCCACAGGCCCCTTCACCTGCTCGCCCATGCCCGAGGAGGACACCGGAGGCCGCTGGCCCTTTTGATGGCTCACGTGGTTCGCTGTCCAGGGCCCCAAGGAGTTGCTTGCATAGAAGTCCGTGGGATAAGGCTGCTGCCAGGAGACATCCCTCAGGGCCACAGGTGCCTAGTAAGGTGTCAGCATCGGTTTGGGAAAGGCTGTGCCCCAGTCAATGGAGAGGTGTGGACAGGCCACCTGTACCCACACGTCGACTTCTGGGAACAGGCTGAGCTTGCAGGGGAAGATCTCTGAGAGCAGCAGCCTGAAGAATGAGAGCCCTGAGTGGTGGAGCCAGGATTCCAGATGCTCAAGGATCTTGGGGTTCTCCTGGCGGCCCAAGGTGCTCAGGACGAGGCCCCAGGATTGGGCAGAACAGTCAGCAGAGATGGCCTCCTGGCAGGCAGCTTGAATTCAATCGTGACCATAGTGCTCCCTGGACAAGACTTTACTGTACGGGTCATACCTGTATGCAGAAACACCAGGGTTGGCAATCATGATAGATTCAAGATAGAAACGGCCATCGCCAAGATACACGATGGCCTCCACGTCCTTCAAGAGCCAAGGGTAGGTGTAGCCCAGGATCTCTCCAGGGGACAGTGGCTTACATTGGGGCACACAAACTCTGCTCAGTTCTCAGCTCTTCAGCATCTATCTGCAAAGTAGATGCAAATTGGATGGTGCTGACCAGCACCAAGGAAGTCACTGGGGGAAGGTGAGTCTGACTGAGTCCAGTAAGTGGGTAGTGTCTATATGGATATCTACGAAAACATAGAGCATCCAAAGACCCTGGGCAGAGACATCTATGGGCACCAGGCAGCTGTGGCACAGGAAGTCAGCCCCGAGGGCTCAGGCAGTGAAGTCATCCAAGCATCAGGCGCCATATGTCACATCCTCCATCACCATGGCCTCAGCCTCTGTGAACCTTTCCAGAATGTCAACAATGGTACAAGCAAACATGAGAAAGCCTTCTGGCATCTGCAGGGCAACCTTTTTGGCCTGGGCTTGCCGAACTCTCCAAATGGTCTTTGGTATCTCAAAGTTGTAGTTTGATCGCAGAGCCTGGATAGCCTCCTGCAGCTGTGAGTCACCCAAGATTTCAGGGGGATCTGATTGGCGAGACGGCCTCTGAGGGGCCTTCGACCTTTGCAGGAGCCTCCCTGGCCTCCTGGGCCGTGGGCCTCCAGCTTGGCCAAGGCCGCCATTGTCAGCTCTCCCACATGGTGACCCCTCTTTGCTTTCTTTTGTTTTGAGAAAGAGATGAGTGGTGATCAAAGGGAAATAGGAGCAACAAACAAAAAAAGAGCATCGATAAAACATTTTTAAAAATAAATAGAAAGTTCCAAGGGTAGAATTTAGTGATTAGATTTCAATATTTGTGTTTCTTGGTTTTTATCAATGCAAATAACCATAATACATACTTACCCATTGATATTCCTCATAGACACCGCAGCTGTAATGCAACATTAAAAGTCTTCATAGAATTGATTTGGCTGGTATTTGGTATTACCAGCTCTTGCACAATGATTTTTGTGAAACATAACCGATGCACAATGCAGGTTTTACTGTTATTATGAGATTTCACCTGATCCCTCTGGTTGGTAGCACTCGGTCTCTTGACAATACTTTGTACATACACTTAATTTATTTAATTAAATATCTTTTTATCTTCTCAAGAGAATAAAAGTTCCCTGAGGATGTTTTTTATTTTTTTTATTTTTCTGCCCCTAGAATTTTACACAGTACGTGTTATAGAGTATTGCTTTGTATTTATCAAATACAGTTAAGATACTGAACAAAATACAAGAAATGACACTAATATTAATGTGGGAAACCTTGATCAACAATATATTCTATATAATATAGTCCTTTTTAAAGTTTCTTTGATGGGAATTAACATTTTATTGATTTATTTTTATATAAATCACTTTCATTTAATGTTATAGCAATCCTCCCTTTGTATAAAATAAAATTTCTCACTAGAAGGAATAGCTAAACATGACTAATCAATGCAGTGAATACAATTTGGCTTGATTTTATGGATTTATTATCTATACTAAGATTTGGTTGACAGTTTCTAGGTTAAAAGTTTCTTTACTTGTGTTACTGTTTTTAAGATGATATATTTTCTTTAGGTTTTTAGAATTGTGATTGAGTGGACCTGGCTAAAGTACATATACTAAGTATTTGAAGTACATTCAGATATCTTGAAGGCATTATACATTTACTACTTTTCCTGAGACCCAACTCTTTTGATGGTTTTAAAATTTATCTGAGGAAGGAATAAGACTGTTCTAAGTAGGTCACAAGCTTTAAAGCTGCATTTATGGTGGCTGAAAATAAGGTAACTCCATGATGCAGGTGTCTAAACCTAATCTCACTGAGAGCATAAGCAGAAGGTATTTTGTTTACCATGTAAGGAAATAGGAGAAAAACAGAAGGTACAGTAGCCCTGGAAACTTGCTGGGGATGGAATAATTTATCTAAATTTAGAAAAGTCCACATGTAAATTAACACCACCAGAATCACATTTTGGGACATATAGCCAACCCATTAATCCTCTCATAATTAAAACTATTTAAACACCAGAAAAAATATTTTTCAGTGTCTTGCATTTATATAACAGGTACAAACATATATAATTGACACCTCTCTTTTACTTTGGATTTGTAAATTTACATAGGATTCCTAAGAATATTTTTAATTGAAGTTTTAGTTGTTCAGTATATTCACTAGAGTTGGGAAGAAGTTTTGTTAAGTATAATTTTAGAATAATTTAGGAAATTGTTGCTCTAGCAAAGATTTTATGGACAATAGGCTATTATATTTGCAAAATCTAAGACAGTGGCCAAAGAAGACATCTATTAATTGCTGTTGTCCTTCTAAACCTCACTATATTTTTGTAGGATGCACAAGTTATTCTTCAAGTATGATTGCAAGTCCAAAATATGCTGATATAAAATCTGGCATTGCAGATTGATACCAACTCCTTAGGATAAGAGTATTATACTTTCTTCAAATGGACCAAAAGACACTCCAATATAACAGACTGTCTTGTTTAAATCTATTAATTGACATTCTATTTTTGTCACATAAAAGCAATGAAAATATTTCTGAGATATAGAGCACATTTATAAAGCATTCAAAACAAAATCAACATGTCCTCAAAGTTCTTTTTATTGCATCACCAAATTTCTTATTCATGAAGTCTGACCTAATTGCTTCAGCATCACAGTATGTTATTTTTATGGATGATAATGATGCATGAAAATAATTACATTTGTGATTTCAGAATATTAACAAAATAATGATAATATTGGGCAGTTAGGTGGCACAGCTCGAATCTGACCTCAGACATTTATTTACTAGTTGTTTGACTTTAGGTAAGTCACAACCTCCATTTACCTCACCTTTCTCATATTTAAAATTGGAAACAATAATAGCATTTACTTCTCAGGGTTGTTGTGTAGATAAAAAGAAATTATAAAGCAATTTTCAAACTTTAAAGTTGGGGTGTCCTAGGGGCAGCAAATGAGCCAATTGTTAAATTTTCAGCTGTGCAACAGTTATTACTAGACCTATATCCCAAAGACATAAAAAGGGTGGGGCAGGATCTGTTTGTACAAAAATATTTATAGCATTTCTTTTTGCGGCATTTAAGAATTGGAAATCTAGAATGAAACTTCTGAACAAACTTCTTTCTTTAAAATTTTTATTCATCTTGAAGTTAAATACAAAAGAGACCAAAAAAAGAGGATATTTTCACCTACATAGCACAACATAAAAAGAGGATTCAATATAAAAACATGAATTTCTATTTCACAATATTTATTTAAAAAAAACAACTATGGAATAAATACTATACATATCTTTTTCAAAGCTATCCTGCTTTTCTGTGCTTCTTTCTAAGTTTTTAAAATGTTCTCTATGGGGGGCAGCTAGGTGGCACAGTAAATAGAGCACTGACCCTGGAGTCTGGAGGACCCAAGTTCAAAAGTGGCCTCAGACACTTAACACTTACTAGCTGTGTGACCTTGGGCAAGTCACTTAACCCCAATAGCCCTGCTTCCCCCCTCAAAAAAGACAAAAACAAAATTTTCTCTACTGGGAATTTAATTTGTTTTTTCTCCTTCCCTCCCTACCCACCCCATAGAAGGCTACCACAACAGTGACACAACAGTGTGTGTATGTGTGTATGCATGTGTGTACACGCATAAAACCATATTATGCATACTTCTATTTATCAGTTCTTTTTCTGCATATGGATAGCATCTTTCTTCATAGATCCTTTGTAGTTGACTTAAGTATTTATAACACTCAAAATGACTGAGTCATTCAAATCTCTTCTTAGAACAATATTGCTATTTCTATGTACAACATTCTTTTGGTTTGCTCTTTTTACTCTTCACTATTTCATACAAGTCTTAGCATTTTTTTTCTAAATTCAACTATGTCAGCATTTCTTATTGCATCACAATCATATAGCACAGATTTTTTAGCCATTCCCCAATTGAGAGGCATCCCCTCAGTTTCCAGTTTTTTTTTTTTCCACCACAAAGAGTGATGCTATAAATATTTTGGAACATATAAGTTCTTTTCCTTTTTTAATCACCTTGGGAAACAGACCTAGTAGTGGTAATTCTGGGTTGAAAGGGTATATACAGTTTTATATCTCTTTGGGGCTCTAATCAATACAGATTTCTTTCCTTGGTCCAAACATACAAATGGATGTGAAAAAAACACAATTAAGCAAGGTATTGGATACATGGCTGAAGATTAAAAAAACGTTTTCTAAGAAAGAATTAAAAATTCTCAAAAACCCTTTGGAGAAAAAAAATATTTCAATCACTAAAACTAAAATGAGCAAATAATAAAACAACTCTTAGATTTCTCCTGATATTCATAAAATTTAATTAGATGATAAAAGCCAGGAATATTCAATTTTTCTTGATTAGGATATAGGAAATCAAAGAAGCTGATACTCTGTTGATAGAGTTGTGAAGTAGTCCAAACATTCTGGCTATCAATTTTAAATTATGCAAGTAACTGAATTTCCCATACCCTTATACCCAGAAATCCTATTGCCTTTTGTTTGTCCCAAAGGTGCCAAAGACAGGAAAACCATGAACACATTAAAATATTCCATAGTATCATTCTTTGTGGTAGCAAAAGAATAGGTTTATATAAGTAAAGTGAAATAAGAATTTATAAATTGGAGCATAATTAAACAAATTGTGATACATGACAGTAAAAGCATATTATTTCGTTGGTAGCATGGGGTAAAGGAACAAATATGAAAAATTCAGAGAAATATGGAAAGACTTATATGAACTGATGTAGAGTTAGTATCAGAACCATGAAAGTTATATCCAGTGGCTACAAGAATGTAAGTAGAAAGGACAGCAAAAATTAAACAATGGAGACAATGTTGAATGAGTCTTGGGACAGCTGTGTTCATTGTAGAGTTTACTAATTTGAAAAAAAATGTGACTAAGAAATCTTTTGAAAAACTTCTGCTTAATTGCTGCCACTGTATTTACATGCTGTCAACACATCTTTCAAAATGTCCTTCAACATTTTCTGGAAATTTCAGGGTTTTAGAAGAATATTTTCCAGAAAATGCTGAAATATTTTATATTTTATGTTTTGGAGTTGAGGAGCACTCTTTAGAAGTAGTCTTAATTGGATGTTGGGCTTATATCCAACAAGACTTGGGTCCAAATGCTGCCTCAGAGACTTACTACATAAGTGACTTTTGGCACCATTTAATGTGTCTGAGTCTCAGTATCCCCTCAAATTCAATTGGGATAATGAAAATAACTTTTAGAGTGATTGTGAGTTATGAATGAATGAATGTTTCTGTCCAGCATAATAGGAAGAATATCTACCACCAGCACCAATACCACCATGTGGACTAGACTGCTTCTCTCACAAAAGGGCAAAGAAGTCGTATTCCAAAACTTTATTGGCCTAGCAATATAAGGCTCAAGACTCCTTGGAAATTTCCTGGTGACCTCAGGTAATTTTGACATGGTTTCTTCTTCAAATGAGAATGTAAAAAGTTCCACTCATATTTAATAACAGTTTTTGAAACTTGACAGATGTCCTAAAATCTAGTGAGTGTTCATAACCTGTTAAACTGAAAAGACGTTTTCAAATGAGCTAAGTGCTATATTCTCATTGAGTATCCTTTTTATATTATGCCTCAGTAAACTTTCATTTAGTACATACTGGATGACCTATATCCAATTTTGCTTTAAAATGGGACTTAAACTACAAATAGAATTTTTTGAGTTAGGCCCAGCCTACAATAAGTAATTTGCAAAATGTAAAATACTACATAAATTTCAGTTGTTGTTGATGTTCTCCTTCTCCTTCTTCTTCCTCTTCTTCTTCTTCTTCTTCTTCTTCTTCTTCTTCTTCTTCTTCTTCTTCTTCTTCTTCATACTTCCTCTTCTTCTACTTCTCCTCTTCACCCTCCTCTCCCTCCTTTTTCTCCTCCTCCTCCTCTTCTTCTTCTTATCCTTTCGCCTCTTCTTCCCATTCTTACCATTATAATCATAAAATCATAATTACTATGCTGCTACTTCTACTACTACTACTACTACTACTACTACTACTACTACTACTACTACTGTATCTAAATTAAATTTTGGAGTAAGAATAAAATCACTGAATCTAAAGTAAGAATACCTACATTTGAAACAATGTGCTACATGTAACCTTAGGCAAATCACACCTTTACCTCAGTTTCATCAATATAAAATGATATCTATGTCTATTTCCAGCTATAAATTCTATCATATTCTAAAATTGGAATGCTCACAACATTTGTATTTTATGATATGTCTTAGCAAAATACTATAACATCTAAATATGAAGCTAAGTACTTCAGAAAGCAAGAGTTCAGGAGCTCCTATTTAATCTAAGACAGGGAGAAGCACTTAGGTTGAAAAAATTCACATGCTGAAGTTAAACATTAAGGAGAGATGTGACTCATAGGTTATAGATTGTGTTACTGTGCATAATAGGTAGGTTGAGGTCATCTATCACTCCACTGTCAGCCTCATTGGTTAGCCTAAAGGGCCTGTGATGCTACATATCAAGTTCCTAATCCATTTGTGTTAAGAATGACATCTGGGGCCTTTTATCATAATGGATATGTTAGCATTCCTTCAGAACAGCTTTACAATACGTGACTAGGTTGTTATGGGATTATTATCTGGGATGAAAGCCAGTTAGCTGGGAGAGTATCTTTGGTCCAAATCAATAAAGCAGGCTTTTCAATGTATACTATTTTCTTTTTCTTAGCACTTCAGAAGTTAAATAACCAAAGATTCCTCTTAAGTTATGATGTCATTGTGGGTTACAATTCACCTATGATTGTTTGCACACACACACACACACACAAACACACACACACACACACACACAGAATGTCCCAAAAGGTTTAATTTAATACCTTAAAATTTCCTTTTATTGGCTTTAAATTGTACTTTAGTAGCTTAGAACTATACTAAGACTTGGGGAAAACCCTGTAAATATGCACATGTATGTGAGTATATGTTAATACACACATATATAGACATGCATGTGTGTATACATATAGATTTGTATATAATTAGCAAGTATTACCAATAAAATTTACATTGTATTATATAAATGTTAGTTGTTGTCAATGATTATAATGATGATGAAGAATGACCATGATGTGAAAAATTCCTTATCTTGATAGAATACTAATAGAGCTGCCCCCAACACCAATATCCTAGCTTCATTATATGTCCTCATGAACAGCAGGCCCACTGTACCTATCTAGTCCCCCTCCCCACGCCCCACCGTCGTCCTAACTTCTTCATATATGCCTCACTGCTCACTAGAACAACAGGTGTGTCCATGAACCCACAGAACAGCAGGTGTTCCCATGTGATGGGATCCTAGCCATTGCCTCTACCTAATCACTGCCCCCAGACCCATTTCCACAGAAACAGGTATGTTCTTGTACTCAACCACAATCATATCATCCTTTTAAGCCAAGACAGGACCACAATACCTAACTTTCCATCTTGACCAGACAGGACCACAATAGCTAGCCAATTGGTTGGCAGCATGACCAGAATGTTTAACCACTGAACCATAGATGGGACTCCTCCTCCATTACCTAACCTCTTAACAAACTCCTCTTGCCTTTTTAATATTAATTCTATTCCTCTATTCAATGTTAATTTTAATTTTGTAATCGGCATCTTTACCCTACAAAAATTCATCTTGCTCCCTATGAAGTTGCTGGTTCCTCTTGGAACTTATCCCTCCAAGAGAGGTGTCAATCTCAATAAATGCCTCTACTTCGATTAAAAGTTGTCTGAATCTGAATTCTTTAAGATGGTTCCACCATGACATAACATGAAACCACAACAGTTTTTTGGGTGAACACGTCCTCCACCACAACAATCTTTCCCAAAAACATAACTTGAACTAGTTCTCTAGAGGAGATACCCCAGACAACAGGAGACAGAGTCTAATTTTATCTGTGCTTAAATGTAATTTTTGTTATTTAGTTATTTCAGTCATGGCTGATATTTGTTATCCTGGTTGGGGTTTTCTTGGCAAAGACAATGAAGTGTTTTTCTATTTCCTTCTCCAGTTTATTTCATAGATAAGGAAACTGAGGCAAACAGGGATAAATGAATTGCCCGGGATCACACAGCTAAGATGAATCCTCCTGACTTCAGGTCCAGCACTCTAAGCACTGTGCCATCTAGCTGTGGGCCAGTTAAATTATGAGATAGTGTTCTTAATGCAGGAAGTTTCGGTCTGGTGAGTTACAGGAATGATGAGTGAAGCAATAGGGCAGTTGATTGTTATACCTTTTACAGTAGCAATATTAGCATTGATTTAATTATGGTTTCCAGACTGAGTTGGAAGCTGAAGTGGTGTTATATACTTACAGCTGCAGGGCAGATGGTAATGCCAGCAATAAATAGTTATTAGAAATTTATAGAGCAGTAGAGTATGATTTGAAAATAAGATATAAACAGAATGAGAGGAATGGAAGCCTTGAAGCAATTGAGACTGTTACAAGTGAAATGATAATGAATAATAATGAAGTGGTGGATGATTACATGGGATGTGAAGCATGGTATTGGGTAAGCTAGATATAATGGGTTGGTTAACTTTAGCATGTCCTCAACAATCAGGACAGCTTGGTCTGACAGAGATGTTCCAAAGCTGAGTGGATCATTGATATGAGAGGACACATGGTCTCTTTGAGTCTGAGTACAAAGTGTTCATCGATGATTTCAAGATGGCCTAGATTTCTTTGCACATGATTAGATGGAAAATGAAGCATGGTTTTCCTAATGGTAAAGGAATTTGAAGATCTTCCCTGCCCCTTAATAGGCCTCACTTGGAGTCCAACAAGACAAATTTGCTTAGGGGAGGGTGCTTTTTCAGGAAAGCCCACACCTTTTCTTACTTTGTAATCAGGCAGTAGTTGTGGTGTCCTTTGACCCTAAAGAAGTATATGTATGTGTGTGTGTGTGTGTGTGTGTGTGAGTGTGTGTGTGTGTGTGTGTGTATTTGCATGTATATACCCTGAGGTGAGGTTTTGCTTTGGGGCTCACTTAAGTGAAGAGTTGTGTGATTTGGTGATGAGACTCTGGGTAACCATTGAGCCTCCCGGTTTTGAAAATCCAGATGTTGGTGCTTTTCTCTCTGATAACTAGTTATGTATATATGTAATGGTCAGACAGCTAGAAGCCCTGTCTGTTGGTCTGTTGAATTGTGTTATTTTCTCTGTATTTTCTGCTTGTAATTTCTTTTTGTATTTTCTCTGAAGTTCAGCGTGCTGAATTTTTCTCCTGAGCTAAGTAAATTATATATACATATACATATATATACATATACATATACATATATATACATATATGTGTGTGTGTGTTTGATTAAAGTAAGATTGTTAACCCTTTCTGAGTTGCTTTCCTTTAGAAAAGCGGATCCAAGAACCTATGCTAGCAGCTATCCATGGTATGCTAGGGTATTTGCTGTTACAGTCTTGGGATCAGTTAAATAGTTGGGAGCTATGGGAAAGGGTATAGAGTCAGAATAGAAAAAAAAGCCTGAGAAAATATCAATTGATGGCAGGCATATGGGGCTGTCTGGCTCATCATAGACAATAATGGAGGATGACCCTGATGGTACAAGGTCTCATGGAGTTCAAGGGGAAGCTGGCTCCAAATTCTGGTTCATTGGATGGAGGAATTTTCATGATGCTTGCATCAATTATAACTATATAGTAATAAATTTGCTTTTAGGAAAGGAATCAAAACAGAAAGGGAAGGTGGATAGGAAGAGAAAACTTGTCTCCAAACTAAGAAGCACTGAGATCTGAAGGAGAGTAAAGAAAATAAAAAACAGCAGGTATGTGGCATAGTGGGTAAAGTGCCAGACCTGGAGTCAGGAAAACTCATATTCCTGAAGTCAAATCTGGCTTCAGACAGTTACTAGCTGTGTGACCCTAAGCAAGTTACTTCAATTTTCTTACCTGTAAAATGAGTTGGACAAGGACATGGCAAACCACTCCAATATCTCTGCCAAGAAAATCCCAAACAGGGTCACAAAGAATAGGACACAACTGAAGTGAGCAAACAACAACAAAATAAACTGTTCTATTAGGATAGGAAGTTTGAATTTCATAGAATCAGAGAAAAATAGTCAAAAGCACCCTCAGCAGTCTAGTTCATGGCATATATAAATATATATCTATGGAATCCACCAAAAGTTAATTGAATACATCAAGTAGGTGGCTGAGAGGCTCTCCCTCTACTGGCCTATTCACTCATTTCAGTTTTGGATAGTTCTAATTATTAGACAATTTTACCTTATACTGAGCTGAAATCAGCTTCTCTGCTACTTCCACCCATTATATCCAGTTTTATCCTTTTATGACCAGCAGAACTAGTCTATTACCTCCCCTATATTACAACCACACAAATATTTAAAGAAAACTATCATTTCATCCTTAAGTCTTTTTTTCTTTGTTTCCTTCTAGGCTAAATATTTCATTTCTTTCCATTGATCTCATGCAGCTTAAAGTACAGTCATCCTGATAGCCCCCTTTTCAAATTACTTCTTAAAATGTGCCACCTAGAAAAGAATGGGATTCTAGATGTGGTCTGACAAGGGTAAAGTATATCAGAATTATCATCTTACTAATTTTAAACACTGTACCTTCCATTATAGTTCATGATCATACCAGCTTTATCTATCATGGCGTACTCTTGACATATTCTGAGCTTGCACTCCATAAAAACTTCCACATCTTTTTAACATAAAAAAATTCCACATCTTTTGTCTAATCACACTTTGCCCACATTGTACTTTGGAAATTGTTTTTTTTTTAAATCTAAGTGTAGATCTTTACAATTGTTATTAGTAATATAATTATGGACATCTAGATGGCTCAGTGAGTAGACCTGGAATCAGGAAAATCTGAGTACAAATTTGTCATCAGAAGCTTATTAGCAGGATGACCCTAGGTAAGTCACTTAACCTCTGTTTTCCTCATACATAAAATGGGGATAATAATAGTAACTATCTCCAGGCTGTTATGAGGATCAAAAGAGATAAATAAAAGACACTTATCACAGTGTGAAGCATATAGTAAGTGCTACATAAATGTTTGTCCATTATAAGGTTGCTAGATGGTGCAGTGGATTGAGTACCAGCCCTGGAGTAAGGAAGACTCATTTTTGTGAGTTCAGAACTGGCCTCAGATACTTACCAGTTATATGACCCTAGGCAAGTCACTCAACCCTGTTTGCCTCACTTTCCTCTTCTCTAAAACATACTGGAGAAGGAAATGGCAAAGCACTCCATTGTCTTTGCCAAGAAAACCTCAAATGGGGTCATGAAGTGTTGGAAACAATTGAAGAACAATTTATCTTCTTATTATAAGATGACATTACAGATCTTCTTAATAGATTTTTTTTCTATTTTGCTGAGGTTTTTTGGGACCCTTAAATCTATCATCCATTAAGATAGCTATTCAATCCAGTCTTTCACTATCTGAACACTTGATCCAAACCAATGAAAATTATTATAAAGTACAAGGCCCAAATACAGATCTGCAGAATGCTACATAAGATATCTCTCTTCGGGTTGATATTGAACCCTTAGCAAATATGCTTTTGGCATAGCCACTCTACCACTTTTCAACCTGACAAATCTTGTCTGTCTTATCATCTAGCACACCTTTCTCTATTTTTACACACACACACACACACACACACACACACACACACACACACACAGAGAATTTCGTATTTTTTGTGTCTTCAGTGCTTAGCACATGCCTTGTACAAAAGAATAGCTTAATAAATGCTTGATTAAAAAAAATCACAAAATTCCTTCAAGCTGCCAATCAAGTACTCCTTTAAAAAGGAAATAAGATTAGCATGATATGCCCATGTCTTGATGAAGTCATGTTGACTTCCAGTGATCATCACTTCCCTTAGAAGCCCAGGGGATATTTCTATATCTGTGATCCCCTTGGAAAGGTACAACTTTAAGATAGAAAATATCATGTCTATACAGAACTGTAAAAATATCCAGGGTCCTTATGAATCAATATTGATAAAGGGAATACACAAACGAAAGGATTTCTAGAGACTAAAATGGCTGCCCCTTGTGTGGTCCATCTTGGCTAAAACATGGTCTTTTTAGTGCAAGGGTTCTTGTCCTTTGTTTCATTGACACCACCGGCATCATTATAAAGACTATGGAATTTTCAAATAAATATTGTAAATGTATAAAATACAAAGCAAAGTATTATAAAGGAGAATAATTACTTTGAAATGTTATCACTTTTTTAAAATAAATTCACAGAACCCAGATTAAAAATCATTGCCATAGAATAGCTATGTCATAGTCTATACCTGACAGTCCCTTCTGGAAAAGCATGTGTTTTAGGGTATTTTTCTGTAATGGTGATGAATTTTCACTGATTCAACTTCAGTCTTTTTTTTTCCTCCATTTTGTCAAATTTACTTTTTATTTTATTTATTTTTCATGCTTTATTAACTTCTGTTTTACATCATTCATTACCTCCAGATTTTGAGTTACAATCATTTTCCCCCCGTTATTCCCCTACCCAACCTCCCAGAATAGTAGTCCCACAAGATATTGCTTCCTCCAATCTGCTCTCTCCCATACCTTCTCCCATACCCCCATCAACTTTTCCATTAGAGGAAGGTGAGTCTTTGTGTCCCAATGCCTGCACATCTTATCTCCCAATTACAAGCAAACGAGTATTAACAATAGTATTTATATATATTTGAAATATTTAATCTTAAGACCTTGAATTTCAGATCCATTTCTTTCCTCCCTTGTCACCCATTCCCTCTGGGGAGATAAGTAATTCAGTATATGTTGTACATGTCTAGCTATGCAAAACATTATCATAGTAGATATATTGTACAAGGCTGCTTATAATACCCTCCCACTCATCCCACCCCCGACCTGGTCCATTCCCTACATGATCCTGTACTTCTTCTATAGTGGGTACTTCCAACCTCCCCTCCTCCCAAGGATGCCCTCCCATCCACCATCCCTCCTCTCATCACCCTTCCCCCTATCCTGCTGCAGGTTGAGATGTCCCATTTAGTATGTATGTCATTTTCTCCCTGAACCAAATTCAATGTGAATGTGGTTTTGCCTTTTTAGCCTTCCTTATTCTCCCCCTCCTTTGCAACCACTTCCCCTTGCTTCTTCTACATGGGATAGTTTACCCTACCCTGTCTCTCCCCATCTCCTCTTGCCACTTTCCTCTCTCACCTCATAACTTCATCCCTTGAGTATTCTCCCTTCCCAACAAATTCAACCTATGCCCTCTGTCCATATATAACTGTAACCATATACACACACATTCACATATGTATTCATATGACCACACCCCCTTCCATTATTTTCATAGTGAGAAAGATATAATCAGTCACAGTTATTACTTTTCCATATAGGAATGTAAATAGTTCAACTTTGATGAGTTCCTTTTGACTTCTTTTCCCTGATTACCTTCTCAGGCATTTCTTGCTTCTTGTGTCTGGATGTTAAATTTTCTATTCAACTCTGGTTTTTTTCCTCAAGAATGCTTGAAAGTCCTCTATTCCACTGAATGACCATATTTTCCCCTGAAACAAAACACTCAGTTTTACTGGGTAGGTGACCCTTGGGTTCATTCCCAGCTCTTTTGCCCTCTGGAATATCATATTCCATGCCCTTCTATCCCTCAGTGTAGAAGCTGCCAGGTCCTGTGCTATTCTGATTGTGTTTCCACAATATTGAAATTGTTTCTTCCTGGCTGCTTGTAGTATTTTCTCCTTGATCTGGGGATTCTGGAACCTGGCTATAATATTCCTGGGAGTTTTCTTTTTGGGATCTTTTTCAGGAGGTGATCAGTGGATTCTTTCAACCTCTATTTTGCCCTCTGGATCTAAAACATCAGGGCAGTTTTCCTTGAGAATTTCTTGAAGGGTGATTTCTAGGTTCTTTCCTTGATCATGGCTTTCAGGTAGTCCAATAATTTTTAAATTGTCTTTCCTGGATCTATTTTCCAGGTCAGTGGTTTTTCCCATGAGATATTTCACATTGCCTTCTAATCTCTCATTTGTTTGGATCTGCTTAACAGCATCTTGATTTCTCATAAAGTCATTAGCTTCCATTTGCTCCAGTCTAACTCTGAAGGAATGAATCTCCTCAGTGAACTTTTGAGATTCTTTTTCCATCTGGCAAATTCGACTTTTTTAGGCATTCTTTTCCTCATTGCCCTTTTGGGCCTCCTTTGCCATTTGAGTTAGTCTATTTTTTAAGGTGTTGTTTTCCTCAGTCAGGCTGTTGACCCTCATTTCATACTTTTCCTGCATCCTTCTCATTTCTTTTTCCAATTTTTCCTCCACTTCTCTTATTTGATTTTTAAAGTCCTTCTTAAGGTCCTCTATGGCCTGCAACCCGCTCATGTTTTCCCCTGGGTCTTTTGGAGCAGGACTCCTGACCTCACAGTCCTTTTCCTGCTCTATGCCCCCAAAATAGGAGTCTAGGGTTGCATTTTTCTGTTTCCTTTGCCTTGGCATGTTGCCACTTAATTACTTGACTTTTGGGCTTGTTGCCACACTATGGCTTTAAGGCCAGCTAGAGGAATTTTCCTTCCGAACGTGTGGGGGGCAACTTCCGTTTCTGGCAAGCTGTAAACCCACCCACGACTTCCACCCTAGATCACAATCCAGATACAGGGAGGTCAACTTCAGTGTTTTAAAAATAATTGATTTTTGACCAGTTGTTTTGTTATGACTCATACTGCTCTTTGCCCTTCCATTCCTTACGCCAATCAGTTCTCTCTACTTTGTAATCTTAACTCCTACAAGCTAATCTCCTCAAGCTTGGAAATTTGTTCCTGCCTTCACAGTGAAAACCTTTGTAGCCACTTTCCTAAAAGAGAAGATATTGCAGGATCTTGTGCAGAGATTTGGGGTTAGGGGGAGACAAGAATTTCTCAGCACTGTGAGTTTTGCATTAAGCAAATGTCCTGGCAGGTAGTAGTGAGCTAAGGGAGGAATACAGAAGAAGCTGAGGTTGAATTCATCTCTACTGACAATGAGGAGAGGTACTAAACTCCTTCCTTCTCCACCTCATCTTTTCCATCACTTTTTCCTACTGGAAGATCATGTGCAAAAATCCGAAGTATATCTATTTTTTAAAGTTCATTTATATTCATGCCTCATTTTTAATTCACAGGCACTATAAGGTAATTGATTCTAAATTCCCTAGTGTGTTTCATTATCTGTGAGTAAAGTATTGCAAAAGAAGAAGGGGAAAGAAAAAGAGACAGAAGATGGAGGAGGAAGAGAAAATGAAGGAAGAGGAAAGAGAAGGGGGAGGGGGGAATCTGGACCTTCCTGCTTAAATCAACAGGATTGTGTCTTGTCTGGGAGATTGAACTAAATAAGAAAAATTTTATTGATTTTTACAATTTATAAATATTGTCAAAACAAAACAGAATTGCACCCTAGTTTTGTTTTTGGTTTGGGGGCATGTGTGTGTATGTGTGTGTGTGTGTGTGTGTGTGTGTGTGTGTGTGTGTGTGTGTGTGTGTGTATGTGTTTTTTTCTGTGTTTTACTTCTTTAGGTTAAGAGCAAGCCAATCATGATGTCTCTCTAAGGCTCAGGCCTGGAATACTATACTTTGACCATTGATCACCCTTCTATACATATGTAGACATTTCTGTAGCAGTAGAGCCAAGTGCAATGACCAAAAAATAAGTCATGCCCAGTGGGAAACTGAAAGTAGTTTCTTGCAAAGTTTGGTGATGACAAAATTCCAAGGCTTGGGACTTTCAATGAAGTGGTTAGCCTCCCTTTACCTCCCTTATATAGCCTACCCTCAAACAGACCTCAATTTACAGGAAACTCAGAAAAAATCCATAAATTGAGTTAAAGAATTGACTCACCTTCCGGGGGCAGAGCGAAGATGGCAGAGTAGAAAGAGCACTTCCGTGGCACTCCAGCCCACACCACCTCAAAATTATGTAACAGGGGAACTCTGAACAACCTCTGGAGCTCCAGCATATACAGAACAAAACAGAGAAGCAAACTTTCCACTGAGGAAAGCCCAGGAGCCTGGCAGGGAGCGGCCAGCACAGCACTCAGGGAGCTGACAGCGCACTGCTCTGGGAGCCAAGCCCAGGACGTTGTAAGTTGGAGGTTTTAGCCCCAGGGCAGCCAGACCAGCAGCCAGCTGGAGGGACTGCAGAACACTAGAAGCTGTAGCAATTCTAGAATTATCAACACATATATGCCTAGGATTAAGTGAGTGGTTAGTGCCCTATAGACTTTGGGACCAATATTTGGGAATGCATCGGCTTCTTCCCCTGAGGGTGAGAAGCCACTGAGAAGCTGTGGCACAGCCGCCATTTTGCAGCTTCAGTGGCAGCTTCAACTCCTGGCCTGCAGATTGTAGGGGGATCCGGCAATCAGACTGGGGGGGATAATTGCTCTTGCTTTAATCTACCTGGATCAGGACTGTGATCTGGGGTGGAGGTCATGGGGTGTGTGTCCAGCTTGCCAGAGTGTGTGGGTGCTTCATAGAGGGCACCCAATTAATACCTCTGGCAGTTGAGAAGACCCCAACATTTGGGACAGAAGCTCCACTGTCTGGTGGCAGAGTCCTACTATGGCAACAAGCCCATAAGTCAAGTAATTAAGTGGCAACATGGCTAGGCAGACGAAACAAAATCAACAGAAAAATTCAACATTAGACTCCTATTTTGGGGGCAAAGAGGATGAAAGCATGGAGCAGGAGAAGGACTGTGAGGTCAGAAATCCTGCACCTAAAGCCCCAAATGAAAATACGAGCGGGTTACAGGACATAGAGGGCCATAAGAAGGATTTTAAAAACAAAATAAGAGAAGTAGAGGAAAAATTGGGAAGAGAAATGAGAAGGATTCAGGAAAAGTATGAAATGAGAGTCAACAGCCTGACTGAGGAGAATAACACCTTAAAAATAGACTAACTCAAATGGCAAAAGAGGCTCAAAAAGGCAATGAGGAGAAGAATGCCCTAAAAAGCGAAATTTACCAGATGGAAACGAATCTCAAAAGCTCACTGAGGAGATTCATTCCTTCAGAGTTAGACTGGAGCAAATGGAAGCTAGTGACTTTATGAGAAATCAATATGCTGTTAAACAGATCCAAACAAATGAAAGAATAGAAGACAATGAGAAATATCTCATGGGAAAAACCACTTACCTGGAAAATAGATCCAGGAGAGATCATTTAAAAATTATTGGACTACCTGAAAGCCATCAAAGAAAGAACCTAGAAATAATCCTTCAAGAAATTCTCAAAGAAAATTTCCCCGATGCTTTATACCCAGAGGGCAAAATAGAGGTTGAAAGAATCCAGAGATCACTTCCTGAAAAAGATGCCAAAAAGAAAACTCCTAGGAATATTATAGCCAGGTTCCAGCATTCCCAGATCAAGGAGAAAATACTACAAGCAGCCAGGAAGAAACAATTTCAATATTGTGGAAACACAATCAGGATAACCCAGGATCTGGCAGCTTCTACATTGAGGGATGGAAGGGCATGGAATATGATATACCAGAAGGCAAAGGACCTGGGATTAAAACCATGAATCACCTACCCAGCAAATCTGAGTATCATGTTTCAGGGGAAAATATGGTCATTCAGTGGAATAGAGGACTTTCAAGCATTCTTGAGGAAAAAACCAGAGTTGAATAGAAAATTTGACATTCAGACACAAGAAGCAAGAGATGCTTGAGAAGGTAATCAGGGAAAAGAAATCAAAAGGTACTTATCAAAGTTGAACTATTTATATTCCTACATGGAAAAACAATAACTGTGACTGATGAAACCTTTCTCGGTATGAAAATAATTGAAGAAGGGTATATGGGCATATGAATACATACGTGAATGTGTGTATATATGTTTACAGGTATACATGGATAGAGGGCACAGGTTGAATTTGGTGGGAAGGGATGATACTTAAGGGGTGAAGTTAAGAGATGAGAGAGGAAAGTGGCAAGAGGAGATGGGGAGAGACAGGGTAGGGTAAACTATCTCATGTAGAAGAGGCAAGGGGAAGTAGTTGCAGGGGAGGGGAAGAACAGAAAGGCAAAAAGGCAAAACCATATTCTCATTGAAGTTGGCTCAAGGAGAGAATGACATACATACTAAATGGGATATCTCACCCTGCAGGAGAGTAGGGGAAAGGGGGATGAGAGGGGGGATGATGGAGAGGAGGGCATTCTGGGGGAAGGGGAGGTTGGAAGTACCCACTATCAAAGAGGGACAGGATCAAAGTAGGGAATGGACCAGGTGGGAGGTGAGATGGGTGGGAGGGAAATATAAGCAGTCTTTTACAATATATCTACTATGGTAATGTTTTGCATAGCTATACATGTACAACACATACTGACTTGCTTATCTTCCCAGCGGGAGTGGGTGACAAAGAATGAAGGGAATGGATCTGGGATTCAAAATTTTAAAATTAAATGTTTCAAATATATTTAAATACTATTATTAATACTAATAATAAATAATATCATTAATACAATATTTTGCATGTTATTGGGAGATAAGATGTGCAGGCATTGGGGCACAGAGATTCACCTTGCCCTAATGGAAAAGTCAAAGGAGGTATGGGAGAAGATATGGGAGAGAGCAGATTGGATGAGGGGATATCCTGTGGGACTGCTATTCTGGGGTGGTGGGTAGGGGAAAAACGGGGAAAAAATTGTAACTCAAAATCTAGAGGAAATGAATGATGTAAATCCAAAGTTAATAAAGCATTTGGAAAAAATAAAGAATTAACTCAATATTAACTTTCCTTCTGGCTTCTGATACTGTATACCAGCTGCTCAGAATGCTTTAATGGATTCTGATTTCTTGTGGCCTAATCTTCTTGCCCATGTCCTTTACCTCTTGTTTCCCAATTCCTTTCTTTTTTCTCCCTCCCCACTCCCCTCTCTCTCCCTCTCTGTCCCTCTTTCTTTCCCTCCCTTCTCCCCCCACCTCTTGTCCTTACCATGCTTTCAGAATTATTTGACCAAGTTCTAGGATTAACAAATCCTAGTCTTTTACTCTTTTGAATATTGTCTTTTTTAAGCTTTTCCATGTAAGTCTGTCTTAAGGTTTCTCCTGGACCTGCTGCTTTTGTGACTCCAAACCAGATTACTGAGAGTAGAATGATTTTCAGTCTAGTATTAAGTCTTTTTATATTTATCTCCCTCTTCAGAGCTCTCAAAGGCTTCACCTATCCCCTTTACCATCTACAACTATGAATCATACATATATGCTAGGTCCTATCTTGAATTAAAATTTCAATTATGATCATAAAATGTTAATAACTTATATAGATGTACCAGGCTCATAATTCTATTTCTGTATCATCCAAGTGTAAGGTATGCATAGTGACTAGATATATTGCAGTATACCAGAAAATGCCTTGGAATGTAAAGATCTGAGTTGGAGATAAAGCTTTAACAAATAATACTCATGTGATCAAGGGATGGTCACTTCTCTACTCTGTCATTTAACCTTGCTGAATATGTTTCCTCAATTGTGAAATGGGGAGGGAGCCATTAATGGGGTTAACTACTTTATAAATTTATTATGAGAAAAGTGTTTTACAATGGTGACTGTTTGAATCTTAATTTTCACTAATTCACCAATTTATCATGTAGCTTTGGGAAAGATACTTTCTGTTCTGTGTCATAGATACTTCATCTTTAAAATAAGGGATTTCCACTAGAAATATAATTTTATAAATTCTCTTCCATGTGATTAGTCAACAATTCTTTTGATTCAATGTCCATGATAAAACAATGTATTAATATATTTAGGTTAAAATAATTCCAAAGAAAAGACATTGTGAAATTTTTCCAAGTTGCACTTCATAAACATGTATTTCTTACTTTTACTTAAAATAGATTATTTTTTTAAAGTGTAGCATGCCTACTCTCAAAATACCTGTTCTGCTTATCTCTTATGTTCATTTATCCCCCACAGTATTATATTTGTGTTGTTAACCCTAGAACAAAACTGTGGCAATCTGTCCCTACTAAAATAGAATGAAGAGAGACTCTGGTATATTTTCCCATAGGCAATACGTATTTTAAAAATACAAAAAATGAAAGAAAATAAACTTTTACTAATTCTTTGACAATTAAAATGTTTTTCCTCCTAAAAAGAATGAAGTACTTTGTTAATATCTGTAGTCTAGTTGCCTTACCCCAAATTTTAATTAATTTTGAAAGTTCATTCCAATCAGGTCTGGATTTGGAACTGAGAACATAGGTTCATATCCTAGTTGTGTATCCTTGGGCGAATCACTTACAATCAGTGGGCCTCATTTCCTTATCAATAAAACAAGGGGATTGGGCTAAATGGACTCTAAATCATATGGATAATTGTATGAAATATATCTAACAGCATATTTCATTTTTCTTTTTTTCTCTAACAACTTTTGTTGTTATTGTTATCCAGTTGTGTTTGACTTTTCATGACCCCATTTGGGGTTCACTTGGTAAAAATATTGGAGGAATTTGCCATTTCCTTTTCCAGTTCATTTTACAGATGAGAAAATTAAGGGAAAGAGGGTAAAATGACTTGCCCAAGGTAACACAGTTTTTAGTTCATATCTGAGTATGAATTTGAATTCAGGTCTTCCTAACTCCAAGCCCAGCAACCTATCCACTATACCACCTAACTGCCCTCGTTCTTATAATTAGGACATCTTAATACAGAGGAATATTCAGATATGTGAAATTGGAAGCCAATGGTTTGCCAGGAGATAGCCTTTGAATTTGGACAAATCATTTCATATCTCTTTACCTCAGTTTTCCTATTTGTAAAATGAAGATACTGAAAACAGATGGCAAAGTCACTTTCTGTCTCTAATCTTATCAATCTAAAAACAATTGTGGTAATTCTAGCCTTGTTGGAATGATTTTTTAAAATATCATAATCACCCATACTAAATAGAATTTTAGGGTAATAACCAATTTGGGGTATTTAGATTCAAATACCAACCTCTAAACACATTAACTTAGTTTTGAATAGTCATAATTGTAGAAGACATAGGGGTATCTCAATAGTCTTTGTGCAGTTTTAATATTAAAACTTTTGGGACAGCCTATATGCTAAGGCAAATAATTACTAATTATAATTATTAATTCAGTACACACAATGGGAAAGGTAAAATTGAAAAAAAAAATTATCCTGGTGATTAAAATGAAGAAAATCACATTTATTTTGCTTTTTTTTTGTTTTGAGTGTTTGCTTCAGTTCCTTGCCTAACATTTGGTATGTAAAATAAATCCATTATTTGTGAAATGATGCTTAGAAATTATTTCTCTTTGTGAGAATGTGCTGGGCATTTGAGTAGTAAAATAATTATTTGAGTGTTTAATTTTAGTGTCATCTACTCTGGATAAGTTTTTGTGTAAGTCACATGTGTTCAGGATCTTATGCAAATAGTTTATCTTGGGATTTTAATAAGCAATTGCACTTACTAAATTAAAATAAGGAAAGATGTTGTGATCACTTAGTCTCCATAATAAAAGATATCAGTGCCTAAAATTATATTCATTGTTTTGGCTGCTTTAATGTCTTATAACAGATATTTACTAAGCAATATAATCCATTCAAATAAGATAATTTTCTGTATTTTCTTCAATAATATTATGTCAATAGATAATAACAAGTCATTTGATTTAGACTTTTTTATGAAATAAATGTTGCCTATCTTTATTTTTCAATATTCAGTCTGAATTGACTATTTGTAGTTAAAAATGGATGCACACAAGTGGAAAATATATACTATGAATTAAATATTGAACACATAAACAAAACTAAGGAGCAAACAAATTATGATCTATTGCAATGCCTAATTTTGGTCCGCAGAGAGTAAATGATAAAACATTATCTTCTTCCCAGAAGAGAGTTGGGAAACTATAGGTATGGCATGTGCATACACATTCAGATTCAGTCATATATACGTCAATGACTTTGATTTAAAAACAAAAAGTGTAATAAAAATAAAATGTATACATGAATATGCATATATATTTATAATTTCTTTTTCCATTTCTCATGAAACTATACATTTAAAATGCATTTGCTATTTTTATCTACAGGTTAATCAGATTTTTTTTTTAAAGCAATTGGGGTTAAGTAACTTGCTCAATGTTACATGGCTAGTCATTATTTATGTGTGGGTGCTCATTTTCTGAGGCCGGATTTGATCTCGGGTCATCCCAACTCCAAGGCCGGCGCTCTTACTCACTGCGCCACCTAGCTGCCCCTTTATGGCAATTGGGGTTAAGTAACTTGCCCAAGGTTACACGGCTAGGTTTTTGTTTGTGTGGATTAAGTGTTGGAGGCCGGCTCGAACTCAGGTCCTTCTGACTCCAGGGCCGGCGCTCTATTCACTGCACCACCTAGCTGCCCCTTAATCAGATTTTTTAACCTCATCCTCATAATGGTTGAACTAAAATTATAACTCAGAATTCTCTTTGTACTTGTATCTGAAAATAAAAATTAATGAAAATAGCAATGGATGCCAAAAGTCTATCAAGTAACTGACATTACTCTGCTGTAGAGATTTCATATACATTATATCTAAACTCTAGCTGGGAGAAAAGGGTCATCTACCATAAAGACATCCATATGAACCTTGACACTCCTCCCTCATACTATTCAGTAATAAATCATTCAAGCAAAGCCCCCGTAGATGAAATATCCTTGAAATACTTCAATGTATGGGATGAAGATTGGATGGATAAAGAGCATTTGAAAGGAAGAGTTGCTCACCCTTCTTTCTTCCCATGTAAAGGTATCTTATATTTCTTTAAGTGAATCTTCTACTATCTGTTATCTACATTTTGATAGATGTGATAAATATTGGTAGAAAACATATTTCACTTATTTCTTTTAGGGTTCAACATCAGTTTATATATTTTTTGCTTTTGTTTAATCATATAGACCTATCTGATATGTTACAAACCATCACCTAAGCATTTCTGTCATCAAAGGTGTTTAGGAGAAATTGAACATAGTAATTAAATATCTGTATTCAAAACAATAGGCTCTTGAAATTTTGTGACTTCCTAGTAATATTTCATTTACAAGCTTAAGAACTGGACCAATGATTTCATTTGTACAGGAATCTCCAGGGGTAAGGAAACTTCCTTTACCAATGAAAACTTGCACATTTTCTACAACTTATGGTCTTAAAGAGTTATCTACAGCCCTAAATGGTGTTTATGGGGAGTTCAGGGAGGACTAGAACATATGGTCTGAGGGCTTGCTGAGCTCTTTTCATGGCTACTCACCTACCTTTGGTGTCCACCTGTCATTCAACTCTCATCTGTGTCTCCAAGAAGTTGTAGCATGTGCAGCAGTCACACACTGGTAAACTCTCTCAGCAGGCAAGCTTAAAAAGGATGAGGGTAAAACTGACAGGCCTCAAACCTGCAAGTGAGTTGGGGAGATGTCCACCCTGAGCATATGAAGACTTGCCCCAGTGGAGCAGGCAGATGAGAACAATTTGTCCCACAAAACTAGCTGAAGCTGGTGCTATGCAGCACTTAGAGTTTGGTCAGACATCTCAGGCTCCTCCTGGGCTATCACAATTCATCTTGGCTTTTGTCTTGCTACTAGACTCAAATAACTGGAAAAGAGAATGGAGTGATGACTTGTGCATATCTGCCTTACTTAAATCCAATTCACACATGAGTCAAGACATTATTACCCTCTGATGTCATTGATCCTATTAAAATGAAGGAATAATAGCCCTTAATATTTCTCATTAATAGAACTGTACAATATGATGTTGTGCAGAAAGGGGTTTATTTCTTTGACTTATATGACAATATATGTACATTTTTTGAAAAAATTCTGATATTTCTCCAGTTTCACTTGCATTTGACATTGGTAGCAAATCATTCATCTTAGATCGTGAGAACCATAGATAAAACATTTAATTGTTTTCAATTTCCCTGTCAGCATCATTAAGTTTGAATTGTATTGATGACATTATATGGCTCCCTCTGGTGTTTAATTCAACACCTGAAAAGTCATTAATTTGTTCAAAGATAGCTATGCTGAGAAGTAAACAAAGAACAAACTTGCCTCTAATGCAAAAAAGATTTGAGTTCAAGTTCATTAGAATTCTATTTACATTACATTGGAGAAGTAAGGAAGGAGGGGAGGAAGGAAGGAAGGAAGGAAGGAAGGAAGGAAGGAAGGAAGGAAGGGAGAGAAGGAGGGAGGGAGGGAAGAAAGAAAAAAGAGACAGAAGGAAGAACGGAACAAGGAAGGGAAAACTTTTTTTTTTCAGAATATGCAGAAGAGAAAGGACTTGAACCAAATAATAATGAGAAAAGCCCATAGATAACTTGGAGTGGGGTTGCAGCCACAAAATAAGTCAGAGGTTTGATTAAAGGAGGAGGAGAAATGGTGAAACTTTGGAGAAATTGAGGAAAATCTGGGTGATAATCTCTAGATTCAGGTACTAGTATGGATTCCACTTCCTATTTAAAAGCAGAGCTAGGACAAGGACAATTAAGGATAATCTAAATAGGATTAAAGATTTAAGTAGGATCAAGGAGGATTGAGGAGTAGAATCCAGACTCTCCACAGAAAAGGAACAGGTAGTTCTCAAGATGAAACAAATAAGGTAAGAAAATGAAAATAGAAAATTATAGAACAAAACAAACAGAGAATAGATTGACCAGTGGGACAACTTGGTCAAATAGACTCAATGCAGACACAAGCCTGATTTGGGGGTGGTGGTTGTACCTGTAAAGTTGTTGAAAGTTTGAAATGGAAGCTGGGTAAGAGTTTTCAGGTGATTGAGAGGTACAAATGATCTATAAAAGCATTAACCAAGGGAACAAGATTGGGCTCTAAATATCCATGAAAATTATTTTTAAAACCTGAAAAGCCTCCATGAGAATAGAGAAAGGAAAACTATCTTTATATTTCTCCCATAGTACAGTGTCTGCTATCTATGATACAATTCTAAGTTGATTTCCCTCCTGGAAGAGAAGGTAAAGGTACTCAAAAGAAAAAAAAAACTCTCCATACTCTAGGTTGTTAAAGGTAATGAAATCCCCTTCTATAGATCTGAGATTTCAATATTGGGAGATGGATTTTATGTATAGTAGGGAGGATAACCTTTGTCACAGTGTTGGAAACTGTAAATGTTAAACAGAGATGAAAGGAAGGAAAAGAATGTTCAATTAGTGTAAAAAACAAATGAGGTTCTTCCTGAAAAGGAAGCTACATTGTCTTAGAAGTCTGAAACTGCTTTTTCTACACAGAATAGTATGATAAAACGATAGAAGTTATATGGTGGGAGGGGGAGCCAAGATGGAGGAGTAGAAACAGCTAACCCAAGCCACTCTGCCCCCAGATTTCCTCCAAACTATGTAAAAGGGGACTGTGAACAACTTCTGGAGCCTCAGCACCCACAGAACGACACAGAGAAGCTGACCTCCTGCTGAGGACAGCCCAGCAGGCAGCGAAGAGAGCGCAGGGAGCCAGGCCGAGCTGAGCCCAGGTCCCCGGGAGCCAAGGTTTTAGCCCCAGGACGGCAGGGCCAGCAGCCGGCTGGAGAAACCCCAGAACACCAGCAGCTGTGGCAATTCCAGAATTATCAACATAGACATGCCTAGGACAAAGTGAGAGGTTAGTGCCCTATGGACTTTGGGACCAGTATTTGGGGAATGCATCGGCTTCCTCCCCTGGGGGCTAGAAGCCGCTGAGGAGACACTCCATTTTGTAGTTTGCAGAGGCAGCTCCAGCTCCTGGCCTTCGAACTGTAGGGAGATCCATCGATCAGTCTTGGGGGGTAATCGCTCTTGCTTTAACCTCCCTGGATCTGGATTGTGATCTGGGGTGGAGGTCGTGGGTGGGTTTCCAGCTTCCAGATACAGAAGTTGTCCCCCACAAGTTCAGGACGAAAATTCCAGTCTGGCAGGAGAGCCATAGTGTGGCAACAAGCCCAAAAGTCAAGTAATTAAGTGGCAACATGCCAAGGCAAAGGAAACGAATTAAACAGAAAAATGCAACCCTAAACTCCTATTTTGGGGGCATAGAGCGGGAAAAGGACTGTGAGGTCAGAAGTCCTGCTCCAAAAGCCCCAGGGGAAAACATGAGCGGGTTGCAGGCCATAGAGGACCTTAAGAAGGACTTTAAAAATCAAATAAGAGAAGTGGAGGATAAACTGGAAAGAGAAATGAGAAGGATGCAGGAAAAGTATGAAATGAGGGTCAAAAGCCTGACTGAGGAAAACAACACCTTAAAAAATAGACTAACTCAAATGGCATAGGAGGCCCAAAAGGCCAATGAGGAGAAGAATGCCTAAAAAAGTTGAATTTGCCAGATGGAAAAAGAATCTCAAAAGCTCACGGAGGAGATTCATTCCTTCAGAGTTAGACTGGAGCAAATGGAAGCTAATGACTTTATGAGAAATCAAGATGCTGTTAAGCAGATCCAAACAAATGAGAGATTAGAAGGCAATGTGAAATATCTCATGGGAAAAACCACTGACCTGGAAAATAGATCCAGGAGAGACAATTTAAAAATTATTGGACTACCTGAAAGCCATGATCAAAGAAAGAACCTAGAAATCACCCTTCAAGAAATTCTCAAGGAAAATTGCCCTGATGTTTTAGATCCAGAGGGCAAAATAGAGGTTGAAAGAATCCACTGATCACCTCCTGAAAAAGATCCCAAAAAGAAAACTCCCAGGAATATTATAGCCAGGTTCCAGAATCCCCAGATCAAGGAGAAAATACTACAAGCAGCCAGGAAGAAACAATTTCAATATTGTGGAAACACAATCAGAATAGCCCAGGACCTGGCAGCTTCTACACTGAGGGATCGAAGGGCATAGAATACGATATTCCAGAGGGCAAAAGAGCTGGGAATGAACCCAAGGGTCACCTACCCAGCAAAACTGAGTATTTTGTTTCAGGGGAAAATATGGTCGTTCAGTGGAATAGAGGACTTCCAAACATTGTTGAGGAAAAAAACAGAATTGAATAGAAAATTTGACATCCAGACACAAGAAGCAAGAGATGCCTGAGAAGGTAATCAGGGACAAGAAATGAAAAGGAACTTATCAAAGTTGAACTATTTACATTCCTATATGGAAAAACAATAACAGTGACTGATGAAATTTTTCTTACTATGAAAATAATGGAAGAAGGGTGTATGGTCATATGAATACATATGTGAATGTGTGTGTATATGGTTACAGTTATATATGGATAGAGTGCATAGGTTGAATTTGTTGGGAAGGGAGGCTACTCAAGGGGTGAAGTTGTGAGGTGAGAGAGGAAAGTGCCAGGAGGAGATGGGGAGAGACAGGGTAGGGTAAACTATCTCATGTAGAAGAAGCAAGGAGAAGTGTTTGCAAGGGAGGGGGAGAATAGGAAGGCAAAAAGGCAAAACCACATTCTCATTGAATTTGGTTCAGGGAAAGAATGACATACATACTAAATGGGATATCTCAACCTGCAGCAGGATAGGGGGAAGGGGGATGAGAGGAGGGATGATGGATGGGAGGGCATCCTTGGGGTGAGGGGAGGTTGGAAGTACCCACTATAGAAGAGGGACAGGATCATGTAGGGAATGGACCAGGTGTGGGGTGGGATGAGTGGGAGGGAATTATAAGCAGCCTTGTACAATATATCTACCATGATAATGTTTTGCATAGCTAGACATGTACAACATATACTGAATTACTTATCTCCCCAGAGGAATGGGTGACAAGGGAGGAAGGAAATGGATCTGAAATTTAAGTCTTAAGATTAAATGTTTCAAATATATATAAATACTATTATTAATACTCTTTTGCTTATAATTGGGAGATAAGATGTGCAGGCATTGGGACACAAAGATTCACCTTCATGTAATGGAAAAGTCGAAGGGGGTATGGGAGAAGGTATGGGAGAGAATAGATTGGAGGAAGTGGTATCTTGTGGGACTGCTATTCTGGGAGGTTGGGTAGGGGAATGACAGGGGGAAAATGATTGTAACTCAAAATCTGTCGGAAATGAATGATGTAAAACAGAAGTTAATAAAGCATTTGTTTAAAAACAAAGAAGTTATGTGGTGAAACATCATTCAATAAGGTCCAAAGGAAAAGAGGAGTAGCTGTAGTTGGCAATTCCCTGCTCATTGAGGAAGCAGTCTGTTAACCATATAACAATGAGAGGTTGTAGTAGTCATCAGAAGTAATGGGGAATCTCCCAAGTCTCATCAAAAAAGATAACTATGGACTTCCAGGAATTAATTTGGACACAAATAACACTGTTGAAAGATTTATAAAAAGAATTGCCAATGATTATGAAACCTTACACAAAAGATTTAAAAGCAAAGGGGCACAGTCTATGTTTTCTTGACTGAGACAAGTTTTAAAATATAACAATCACATATTCCTGGTCAAAGATGAAATACTCCTAACATAAATTGGTAAGAATGTATTTAAATCGGGGTGGAGCCAAGATGGCGGAGTAGAACCAGCTCTTCCAAGCCTCTCTGTCCCCAGATTCCCCTCAAACTATGTAAAAGGGGACTCTGAACAACTTCTGGAGCCCGAGCACCCACAGAACGACACAGAGAAGCTAACCTCCCGCTGAGGACAGCCCAGCAGCCCTGCAGGAAGGACCAGCGCAGTGGTCTGGGAGCCGGCATCGCGCAGAGCTCAGGAGCCAAGCCCAGGTCCCCGTGAGCCGAGGTTTTAGCCCCAGGGCGACAGGGCCAGCAGCCGGCTGGAGGAACCCCAGAACACCAGGAACCCTGGCGACTCCAGAATTATCAACATAGACATGCCTAGGACAAAGTAAGAGGTTAGTGTCCTATGGACTTTGGGACCTGTATTTGAGGAATGCGTCAGCTCCCTCCCCTGGGGGCTAGAAGCTGCTGAGGAGACACGCCATTTTGTAGTTTTCAGAGGCAGATCCGGCTCCCAGCCTACAAATCGTGGGGAGATCCAGCGATCAGTCTTGGGGGGTAATCGCTCTTGCTTTAACCTCCCTGGATCTGGATTGTGATCTAGGGTGGAAGTCGTGGGTGGGTTTACAGCTTGCCAGAAACGGAAGTTGCCCCCCACACGTTCGGGACGAAAATTCCTCTATCTGGCCTTAAAGCCATAGTGTGGCAACAAGCCCAAAAGTCAAGCAATTAAGTGGCAACATGCCAAGGCAAAGGAAACAGAAAAATGCAACCCTAGACTCCTATTTTGGGGGCATAGAGCAGGAAAAGGACTGTGAGGTCAGAAGTCCTGCTCCAAAAGCCCCAGGGGAAACCATGAGCGGGTTGCAGGCCATAGAGGACCTTAAGAAGGACTTTAAAAATCAAATAAGAGAAGTGGAGGAAAAATTGGAAAGAGAAATGAGAAGGATGCAGGAAAAGTATGAAATGAGGGTCAACAGCCTGACTGAGGAAAACAACACCTTAAAAAATAGACTAACTCAAATGGCAAAGGAGGCCCAAAAGGGCAATGAGGAGAAGAATGCCTTAAAAAGTCGAATTTGCCAGATGGAAAAAGAATCTCAAAAGTTCACTGAGGAGATTCATTCTTTCAGAGCTAGACTGGAGCAAATGGAAGCTAATGACTTTATGAGAAATCAAGATGCTGTTAAGCAGATCCAAACAAACGAAAGATTAGAAGGCAATGTGAAATATCTCATGGGAAAAACTACTGACCTGGAGAATAGATCCAGGAGAGACAATTTAAAAATTATTGGACTACCTGAAAGCCATGATCAAGGAAAGAACCTAGAAATCACCCTTCAAGAAATTCTCAAGGAAAACTGCCCTGATGTTTTAGATCCAGAGGGCAAAATAGAGGTTGAAAGAATCCACCAATCACCTCCTGAAAAAGATCCCAAAAAGAAAACTCCCAGGAATATTATAGCCAGGTTCCAGAATCCCCAGATCAAGGAGAAAATACTAGAAGCAGCCAGGAAGAAACAATTTCAATATTGTGGAAACACAATCAGAATAGCCCAGGACCTGGCAGCTTCTACACTGAGGGATCGAAGGGCATGGAATATGATATTCCAGAGGGCAAAAGAACTGGGAATGAACCCAAGGGTCACCTACCCAGCAAAACTGAGTATTTTGTTTCAGGGGAAAACATGGTCGTTCAGTGCAATAGAGGACTTTCAAGCATTCTTGAGGAAAAAACCAGAGTTGAATAGAAAATTTGACATCCAGATGCAAGAAGCAAAAGATGCCTGAGAAGGTAATCAGGGACAAGAAATGAAAAGGAACTTATCAAAGTTGAACTATTTACATTCCTATATGGAAAAGCAATATCTGTGACTGATGATATCTTTCTCACTATGAAAATAATGGAAGAAGGTGGTGTGGTCATATGGATACATATGTGAATGTGTGTGTATATGGTTACAGTTATATATGGATAGAGGGCATAGGTTTAATTTGTTGGGAAGGGAGAATACTCAAGGGATGAAATTATGAGGTGAGAGAGGAAAGTGGCAAGAGGAGATGGGGAGAGACAGGGTAGGGTAAACTATCCCATGTAGAAGAAGCAAGGGGAAGTGGTTGCAAAGGAGGGGGAGAATAAGGAAGGCTAAAAAGGCAAAACCACATTCACATTGAATTTGGTTCAGGGAGAAAATGACATACATACTAAATGGGACATCTCAACCTGCAGCAGGATAGGGGGAAGGGGGACGAGAGGAGGGATGATGGATGGGAGGGCATCCTTGGGGTGAGGGGAGGCTGGAAGTACCCACTATAGAAGAGGGACAGGATCATGTAGGGAATGGACCAGGTGGGGGGTGGGATGAATGGGAGGGAATTATAAGCTGCCTTGTACAATATATCTACTATGATAATGTTTTGCATAGCTAGACATGTACAACATATACTGAATTACTTATCTCCCAAGAAGGAATGGGTGACAAGGGAGGAAGGAAATGGATCTGAAATGTGAGGTCATAACATTAAATGTTTCAAATATATATAAATACTATTATTAATACTCTTTTGCTTGTAATAGGGAGATAAGATGTGCAGGCATTGGGACACAAAGATTCACCTTCCTCTAATGGAAAAGTCGATGGGGGTATGGGAGAAGGTATGGGAGAGAGCAGATTGGAGGAAGCGATATCTTGTGGGACTACTATTCTGGGAGGTTGGGTAGGGGAATAATGGGGGGAAAATGATTGTAACTCAAAATCTGGCGGAAATGAATGATGTAAAACAGAAGTTAATAAAGCATTTGTTTAAAAAAAAAAAGAATGTATTGAAATCTTTGCTCTTAATAGAGTAACCAGGGATATGTGTTCCTTATATTTTAAGCATTGTACTGGAATGATTAAATCCATTTTCAGAGAGGAATTTAGCCAACTGTTTACTTCCCATATTAATTTTTCTCTTCTGCATTCTATGCCTGGGAAGACTTTTGTGAACTGATGCAAAGTGAAGTGTGCAAAATCAGAATAATTTGCTTAGTAAGAGCAATACTGTAAATAGAATTAACTGTGAAAGACAATAACTCTGATCAACACAATGAACTGCAATAATTCCAAATTATGAATTGTGAATGAAAATGATGAAATTATGAAAAATGATCTAAAGATATAGGCTAGACTTACAGTATAGCTTAAAACACATTTTCTCTCTCTTTTTAATTTTCCTTTTCTCTGAAAAATTGCTAATGTAGAAATTTGTTTTGCATGACTTAATATTTATAATAACTTTGGTATTTCTTGGCTTCTCAATGGGTAGGGAGGATGTGAGAAAGGGAGAAAATCTGGTAGTGAGAATAAAATTAAATAAAATTTATAAAAATGACTCAGTAACTAATCAATACAATAACCAACAATAGTTCCAAAAACCTTATGGGGAAACATGCCAGCTCCCCCCCCCAGATAAAAATGATTGTCTCATAATGTAGACTGAAACATATTTTCTTCTCTTTCATTTTATTGTTTTTTGGGGGGGGTTGATTAATATGGAAATTACTTTTGCATAACTACAAATTTTTAATATTTTACTTACTTTTTCAGTGTGTGGAGGAGGGTAAGGAAAGAATTCAGCAATGAAATAAAATTGAATTTAAAATAAAAAATATAAATAAAATAGATTCAATATTCCCTCCCCATGGAAAGCCCACCTCTGAAAAAGGTTTTTTGGAAGTATCTTCTCATATGTCTTCTTTGGGGCCATGCTTATTCTTTGTAATTGCACAAGTCTGAGAAGAAGAAAGAAAAACAGGAGGTGGAGGAGGAGAGAGAGGGAGAGGAAAGGGGAGAATGGGAAGGGGAAAGTGAAGAGGAAGAAGGAGAAAAAACAAAGAAAGGAAAAGAAAGAAAGAGAAAGAGAGAGCAGTGTTTCTAAAAATTACCTTTGAGGTGACAACTCAAAAAAAGCTAATGCTATATTGGCCTGCTGTAAGAGAAGCACAGATTCCATGATGAGAAAGTTCATAGTACCACTGTATTCTGCCTTCTTGACCTCATCTGGAGCTTTGTCATGACCCACATAATGATCCAAATTATTCTAGATAGAAGTTTAAAAATATTACACTGCTGAACAGTTTCCAGAAAAAAAGAAATCAGAATAATCAAGGACATTGCCTCCACATACTATGAGGATCACTTGAAAGAAACAGACATGTTTAGCTTGAAGAAAAAAAAGAATCATGAATCATGACCCACATTATTTTCTGATCTATAAGTCTCTATCTTTTCTTCAAGGTTTTGAAGGGACACCATGTGGAAAAGTAATTAATTTTGTTCTACTTGGACCAAAAAAAAAAGAAAGAAAGAAATTGGGAGCCAAAGATGGGAGTTTCAAAGAAACAACTTTTACTTTGGTATCAGGAAAAACTTCGTAAAATTCAAACTACCCATGAGTAGAAGAATGCAGCCATTCAAGGGTCAGTCATTTCTCTTTCCTTAGAAATCTTTAATGCTTTTGTCAGCATAGCATGTTGGGAATTCTTTTCACATATGGGTTGAAGTAAAGGGCCTCTGAAATCTTTCCAACTGTCAGTCTGTCACAATATGATTGTGTGGTTGTGATTCCTGACTGTTATTGCCAATTCCTGATGAGCTGGAATTTTAAAATGATCTCACTTCTATTATCAGAGATTAGAACAGGTCACCAGAAAAGTATTTATAAACCTCTTCAATTTCCACTGTATTTATTGTCCTTACAGTTGCATTCATAATGCTCTTGGTATAACTGGGTTTAGTTCAGTCTCACACTATGGGGGGGGGAGAGAGAGGGAGAGAGAGAGAAATTTTATTTGAAGTCACTAAACATTAAGGTCTAAGTTGACTTCACTTTAAAGAATTTTTTCACTTTCCAATGCTCTGCAGTAGATGGCAGATAAGTTGTAATTATTGTTTCAGTGGCCATGTTGTTTATGTCATTATAAGAATGATCAAGAACATGTTCAAATATTTCTTAATTTTTTTTCTATTGCTTTTGAGCAAACAATAAAACTAATGCTACAAATTCCTTTATTTGCTTCTCTAAGGGTAGTCCTGTGAAACATCTTTCCATTCAGCTAAATCATTCATATCTGCTCTATTTCCTTTGTTAACAAAAATTGCATATTCACATGATTCCATTCATCCAGTGGTCATTGGGTAAAAATATTGAATATAAAACTTGAATTATTAGATTATTGATCATAGATACTCTAAAAACTACATAATTATTATTTTATGCCTCCTTTTATGTGACTTTATGGCAATCTGTAAATAATTAGAAGCTAGCAAAAAGGTTGAGAACCATTTTTAAGGTTTGTTTATATATTCTTGGTTGCCATGACTAAAGGATTCCTACTGACAATAAACCATCAGATTAATTTCTCCATACTTAACTAGGATGGCCTTGCAATGAATATATAAACTATAATCAAAACCATACTTGTCTTTCTAGCATTGTAGTAATTTCCAGGTTCTATACTATATTCACACACCATCTTAGAAACCACATAAAACAATGAAACAGTACTTTTATGATGATGTCATGGTAAGGTAAAATAAAAATAAATGGCACTCAAGTAATGAAGAAGACTGCCCCATAAGGTTATACAATGGATTTCAGAATTAATTATATAATTATTAGAAAACTTAATTTACATTTTATCATGTGATATTATCCTTGATATATTTAGTTTTAATAAAGATTTACATTTGTAAATTTAATTTTACTAACCTTCCTCTAGTTTGTTATACATGGCATATGATTATATGCTGTTTTAAACTTTTATATGGTGTTTAAAGATTTTTAAATTATTGAAATACATCAACTTATTTGCTCTTTGCCTTGGTATGAGCTAATTTGCTATTCATTTTGCAAATGGGAAGACTAAAACTTAGACAATTTAACAACTTGCCCATGGTGGTGATAATAGTGATGGAGTTTGGGTTTATACTTTATTAACTCTGAAACCAGCACTCTTCCCAATAGGATATGCTTTCCTTCTCTCCCAGCAACTAGGTGGCACAGTAGTAGATAGAGGACTGGAACTGGAATCAGGAAAACTTGAGTTTAAATCTTGCCTCACATACTTATTAGCTCTGTGACCCTGCATATCTTATGAAACTTCTTTCACCATATCCTCAGCTTTAAAATGAGGGTTATATAAACCTACCACCAAAGATTGTACTGAAAATCAAATTATATATTTGTAAAACTTTGCAAAAAATTCATGCCACATAGTAGATGTTTAATAAATGCTTCTTTCCTTCCTTATTTCCTAATGGTAAATGACCTTGATGCTAATTGTTATAAAATATATTATAGTGTATTTTTTTGTGCTTTTGATTAATAGTAAAGTGCCCCAAGTTCAGTTAGAAACAATCAATCTGGGGCGGGTAGTTGGCACAGTGAATAGAGCACCAGCCCTGGAGTCAGGAGGACCTGAGTTCAAATCCAGCCTCATACACTTAATACACACACACACACAAAACTAGCCATGTGACCTTGGGCAAGTCACTTAACCCCAATTGCCCTCCATAAAAAATAAACAATCAATCTATATAAAAGAAATTGTATAAGTAAACACTTAATTGAGAAATCCTGGGTTTTAGTTATTCGATTTTTCCAAGGTATAAAATTAAATGTAAATATTTTGAGTACCATTTGATGCAACTTAATGAAATCTATAGTTCAGATGAGTGTTTTAAAAGCCAATAATTATTTGACATGACTGATGTGTTATGTTCTAAAAATCCCTAACCCATCTTCTTTAGTCATTATAGGAAAGATGCAAAATTAATTTATTTTTGTAAGTCTTGTAATATATCAGTAAATCTTTCTTTTGCCCCAAGCTCATATTATCTTCTAATATATTTGAAGTGAGACCAAGCAAGGCTTACAAAGTGAACAAAGATTGAAATAATTTCATGTTGTCATCTTTATCATTATCACCACCACCACCACTGTATTATGTAATACCCATATATTGTTAAGTATTTTCAACTACACTACATCATTTGGATGAAAATTCTTCCCCCACCCTTCCTGAATCACTTATTCATGTGGAAAGAAATTTTAAAAAAAGAATGGGAAGTATTCAGAGTCAAATAACACAGAAGTAATAGGATAACTATAAGAGTTAAGACTCAGGTAACATGCAGAGTGACTTTAGCCATAATTCTTAACTGAACAACAAATATTATCAGACAACCAAACTGACTCTGGAGGTCTTAGTATCATTAGAAGGAACACTTGTCTGAGAAGCAAAAGATTTGAGCTCTAGTCACAGATTTGACACTATGTGGCTTTGTGATCTTTGAAAAGTCCCTTCATGGGTATGGGTATTAGCTCCAGAATCTATAAAATAATGCAGTTAAACTAGATGAGCCCTAAACTCCTTCACAATGCTGTATTCTTATAAATGTTAATGATGGTTTCAATGGTGCCATTAGCCACTGAAACATGAAAGCTTAAAATTTCAGCCTTCAATCTATCAGACATACAGAAAAAAATAGTTTAATTGATACATAAGCTGACCAGATCCTGCAACAGAAATCACTGTAATACCCGTGGAAAAAAATCATCTCTTAGCTCTGTGAGTCTGTATTTTCACTTGTATAATGGAAATTCCTCATAGGGTTATTGTAAAGAACTGCTTTACAAAATATGAGGTGGAATTGTACTCAAAATGATGGAGTGAGAGGAAGTACATCAGTCCAACTCTTTTACAACTCTTCTAACAAGGACAAAAAAGCATTAGACTGAGCCATGAGCAAGTAATCTGAGGGGGAAAATTGTTTAATACATTTTTCAGGATTTATCTGCACAAAGAGACAGGAAAGAGGTTCAGTTCAAAAATGATGACTGGGAAACTTATATAAGTCTTCCATTCCACAGTTCAGGTTCAAGCCTGAAAACCTGGAGCCTGGAGCAGTGTTCCTTTTAGCTTGAATCAGGGTCAAAAGTATAGGAGGATAGAACTAAGAAGAGATCAATAAGGGTGAATCCTGAATAGAATGCCTCACCATACACTCAGTTTCATAGTATATCCATATATAGACTGACCTTGCTTTTCATAGTCCACTGTGGCTTATGGTGCTTACTGGACCTGCTCCTGAGGTCCTTGAAAAACACTTTGATCATTGCTGAGACCCAAGATATTGTGAATCAGTACAAAAGAAGACTTAGCCTCACCATTCCTTAAAGAAGTACACAATAGGGGCGGCTAGGTGGTGCAGTGAATAGAGCTCCGGCCCTGGAATCAGAAGGACCTGAGTTCGGAGCCGGCCTCCGACACTTAATCCACACAAACAAAAAACCTAGCCGTGTAACCTTGGGCAAGTTACTTAACCCCAATTGCCCTAAAGGGGCGGCTAGGTGGCGCAGTGAGTAGGAGTGCCGGCCTCGGAGTTTGGATGACCCGAGATCAGATCCGGACTCAGAAAATGAGCACCCACGCATAAATAATGACTAGCCGTGTAACCTTGAGCAAGTTACTTAACCCTAATTGCTTTAAAAAAAAAAAGAAGAAGTACACAATACATGGAACCAATTCAGAAAGTAAGGCCATAAAACATGAGAAAACTCAAGAATATAGATATGTTCAAGACACAGAGTCATATAATAGAAGATAATGAATTCACATGATCTATAAACAAATACTCCAAAAACGTTCAAGATTTACTACAAACTATACTGGAATTCTCAGAAGAAGTAGCAGTTCAAAATTGGAACTATGAAATAAATGAGACTCCTAGATGAAAAACAGCAGCTAGGTGGCATAGTGTATAGAGGGCTGGGCCTGGGACCATAAAGAGTTGTCTTCCTGAGTTCAAATCTGTCTTCAAGACACTATGTTTGTGCCCTGGCAGGTCACTAAATAATATCCCTGATGAATATGAAGTGGAAGGTAAGAATAGATTTAAGGGATTAGATGTGGTAGACAAGAGTGCCTGAAGAACAATGGATAGATGTTTGCAATATTATGCAGTAGGCAGCAGCAACAACAAAAACTTCCCCAAGAAAAAGAGCAAGAAAACAAAATGGCTGATGATTAAGGCTTTTAAACAGTTAAGGAAAGAAGGAAAGCAAAAGGGAAAGGGGGAAGGGGGAAGGGAAAGATATACCCAACCAAATGCAAAATTCCAGAGGACAGCAAGGAGAAATAAGAAAGTTTTCTTAAATGAGCAATGTAAAAAAAGTCAAGAGAACTCTTAGGGATTTAACAAAAGCAGAAGAGATTAAGGAGAAGTGGCAATAACATAAAAAAGAACTCTATAAGAAAGATCTTAGGGCTTGCTAGGTAGCTCAATGAATAGAGCACTAGCCCTGGAGTCAGGAGGACCTGAGTTCAAATCTGACCTCAGACACTTAATACTTACTAGCCATGTGACCTTTGAGAAGTCACATAACCCCAATTGCCCTCCCCTCCCCACTTCAAAAAGAAAAAAAAAGAAATTAAGAAATATCTTAACATCACAGTCATCTAGAGCCAGACATCTTGGAGAATGAAGTCAAGTGGGCCTTAGGAATTATTTCTAGCAATAACACTAGAGGAAGTTATGGGATTTCAATTCAGCTATTTAAAATTCTAAAGGATGCTTCCATTAAAATGCTACACTCAATATGTCAACAAATTTGTAAAACTCAACAATGGCCACTCAATTAGAAAAGAATGTCCAAATTACTGAATTATTACACTCATTTCACATGGCAGAAAAGTTATGCTTAAGATTCTCTAATACATGTATATATGAATAGATTTCTACAATATGTGAACCAAGAATTACCAGAAAACAGGGTGGTTTTTGAAGAGGCAGAGGAATAGAGACCAAATTGCTAAGATTTGCTGGATAATAGGGAAAGCAAGAGTTCCTGGAAAACATCTACTTCTGCTTCAATAACTACACTAAAGCCTTTGCCTAGGTGGATCACAAAATTATGTGGCAAGTCCTCAAAGAGATGGGAGTACTAGCTTATCTTAATTGTCTCCTGAGGAATATGTATGTGGATCAAGAAGCAACAGTTATAACTGAACAGGGATCAACTGATTGGCTTAAGATTGGAAAGGGTATACAAGGCTATAGATTGTCACATTATTATTTAGCTTATAAGCAGAACACACCATGCAAAATTTCAGGCTGGATGATTCAAAAGCCAGAATTAAGGTTGCTAGGGATAAATATAAACAATCTCATATATACAGGTTATACTACTCTGATGATAGAAAATGAAGAATTAAGAAGTCTCTTCATGAGGATGGAATAAGAAAGTGTAAAGGTTGACTTGAAGCTTAACATATAAAAAAAAAACCTAAGATCTTGGTAACTGGTCCTATCACTTTCTGGCAAAAATAGGGAAAATCAATGGAAGTGGTGTCAGATTTTATATTCTTAGGCTCAATGATCACTGCAGACAATTACTACAGCCATGTAATGAAAAGATGTTTTCTCTTGGAAGGAAAGATATGGTAAATCTGGAAAACATACAAAAAAGCAGAGACATCACCTTAATAACAAAGGTATGTATAGTTACAACTGTGTTTTGTTTTGTTTTGTTTTTTCCCAGTAGAAATCTTTGACTATGAGAGTTCAACTATAAGGAAAACTGAGAACTGCAAAATCAACATTTTCTAACTGTGGTTCCAGAGGGGACTTTTAAAAGTCCTTTGGACAGCCAGGAGATCAAATCAGTCAATATTTAAAGAAATGAATTCCAACTATTCACTGGAAGATCAAATATTGAATCTGAAGCTTAAATACATTGGTCATATAATGAAAAGACAGAATTTATTGGGAGAAAAGAAAACACAGATTTTGGAAAAGACTGAAGGCAAAAGGAGGAGAACACAGATTATGAGATAGAAACAATGAACAAGAACTTAGACTTTGAGAGATAATGGAGGAGAAAAAAGGATATTATGCTATGATCCTTATTATGAAGAGTAAAATATGACTAAATGACTGTATAACAACTAAAGGAAAGAATTGGAAAAGAAACAAGAGTTCTAGAGTAAATAATTGGAAGAAGACTAAACAATTCAGTCCTCACACTAAGTAGCTTAGGTCATACACTCCTTGAAAATTAGTTTGGAGAAGACAACCCAGTAATTCCATGTCAGAGCGTGAAGTGTTTTATAGTTGAAAAAGGAAACAAATGGATAGAATGAGGTCCCCAAATTTTTAAAAGTTAATTAACTTTTATTTTTCTTAAGTTTTATCAAGGTGTTTAGTTTTTGCTTTACCAGCATTTACAGATGGCTCCTACTTTGTGAAAGTTTTCTTTATTTCTGCTTTAAATAACTTTTATTTTTTAAAATCATTTTGCCTGATAGAACAAAATTCTGATTTGAAGAATCTTTTCAAATAAGTCAGTTCCAACAGTTATAAAAGTTATATTAAAGTTATACATATATGATAAAAGTAACTACAAAGATACTTTGATCAGTCACTCAATATTTACATCCATCATAGTATAAAACAGACAACCATATGTTCTTATAAAATATTTGCCACTGTCATAAAAGATACCCAGTGCAGAATCCAAAATGACAGGATTTTCTACCAATGACAAAGCTTATTAAAAAATTCTATTCATAATAAATTAATTGGGCAAAACATATACAGTGTGAATAGAAAGTCATCTCAGAACTGATTAGTGGCAAGGAGAGACTGAGAAATGTCTACTATAGAAAGTGGAATTTGAGTCTAATCTTGATGGAAATCAAATAAGCTATAAATCAGAGGTGAAGAGGGAGAGCATTTGAATGGGAAACATCCAAGTAGGATGGTGTGGGTGGAGAGTAGAGTTTGTATAGTGAAATATAAGAATGCTAGAAAAGTAGTAAGAGTCCAGGTTGTGAGTGATTGTAAATGCTCAATCAAGGATTTTACATTTATGCAGAGACATAATAAGGAACCAATAACATTTACTGAATTGGATAGTGACATGGTCAGACTAGCACTTAAGGAAAATTACCTTGAAGTTGAATGGGGTTTGGATTATAGTGGAGAAAGATTTGAGGCAGGAAGATCAATTAGGAGGTAACTTCTTACTGATAATAGTTGTATAATAATGTTAAAAGCCACAATGCAGAGGGTTTAGAAGTGAGTAGAGAGTGGAGTCAATATAATGTAAATGGTTTTCTCACATATTTTAGCTAAGAAAGGGAGGTGAGATATAAGATGACAACTAGAAAGATTGAGTAGGTTTTTTTTGTTTTTTTTTTTAAGTGTAACTTTCTTATTTTATTTTTCTCTTGCTTTTAAAAATTTTGACTAATACAGAAATATGTTTTGCATGATTGGATTTTGTTATGATTAACTATTGAAATAGCATGCTATTTGGGACTCTGTTCCTTGACTTTACACCCCTACAGTCTTCCTCCTTCCATGAAACTACCAAAATTTTCCCTATATGAAAATCTTACCATTTCCCCCCAACCTGGTACAAATCAATGAACTCCAGTGGCTCCATATTACCTGAATCATCAAATAGATAACTTTTCATCACTTAGCTTCTTCTCCATCACTAGTCAGCTTATGCATCATTCCTTTAAATACTCTCTGAATCCCTAGCATAATAATCTCCTTGCTTTTCCTTAAAATTGATACAGCACTTGTTTCTAGAATTATTGCTTTCTACACTGCTACTTCCTCTAATCCCTGCTTTTCTTTTTGTTTTGTTTTACTTTTAGTTTTCAACATTCATTTCCACAAGTTTTTTAGTTACAAATTTTCTCCCCATCTTTCCTCTACCCAACACCCCAAAATAGCAATCCTACTGAATACCCCTTCCCCAATCTTCTCTCTCATATATCCTCCCCCAATACCTCTCTGACTTTATAGTAGGCCAAGATGTATTTCTATACCCCAGCACCTATATATCTTATTTCCCACTTGCATGTAAAAATAATAATAATTAATAATGATAATAATAATAATTTTTTAACATTTCATTTTAAAACTTTGATTTCGAGATTCTTTCCCTTCTTTGCTCATCACCCACCCTTGCTGGGAAGATAGGCAATTCAATATAGGTTGTACATGTATAGTTATGCAAAACATTTCCATAGTAGATGTATTGTGAAAGACTAACTATATTACCCTCAATCCTATCCTGCCCCCCACTTATTCTATTTTCTACTTTGACCCTGTCCCTGTGCTTCTAACTACCCTCCCCCCAGTTCTGCCCTCCTTTCTATCATCCCCCCTCTTATCCTCTTCCCCCTACTTTCCTGTAGGGTAAGACACCCAATTTAGTGTGTATGTTATTCCCTCCATAAGCCAAATTTAATGAGAGTAATGTAGACACATTCCCTTATGGCTTCCTGTTCTTCCCCTCCATTGTAACAATTTTCTCTTACCTCTTTTATATGAGATAATTTACCCTATTCTGTTTCTCCCTATCTCTCTCTATCTATTCTGTCTCTCCCTATCTCCTCTCATTATATTCGTCTCTCACCTCCTAATTTTATTTCTTAGATATTATCCCTTCCTATTCAGCTGATCCTGTGCCCTCTGTCTATGTATATATGTACACATATGTATTTATATATCCTTTTACTTTCCTGTATAAATATATATGTATATGTACACACACACACACACACTTATGTGTGTGAGAAAAGTCTCATGAGTTACAATTATCATTTTTCCATGTAAGAATATAAATAGTTCAACTTTAATAAATTCCTTATGATTTCTTTTCCCTGTTTACCTTCTCATGGTTCCCTTGCTTCTTGTATTTGAATGTCAAATTTTCTATTCAACTGTTTATTTTTTCATCAAGAATGCTTGGAAGTCCTCTATTTCATTGAATTATCATATTTTCCTATGAAACATTATACTTAGTTTTGCTAGGTAGGTGATCTTGGTTTTCATCCTAGATCCTATGACCTATCATATTCCAAGCCCTTCAATCCCTTAATGTAGAAACTGCAAGATCTTGTGTTATCCTGATTGTGTTTCTACAATAGTAAAATTGTTCCTTCTTGGCTATTTATAATATTTTCTCCATGACCCGGGAATTCTGGAATTTGGCTATGATATTCCTAGGAGTTTTCTTTTGGGTATCTTTTTCAAAAGGTGATTTGTGAATTCTTTCAATTTATATTTTGCTCTCTGGTCCTAAAATATCAGGGCAATTTTCCTGGAGGATTTCTTGAAGGATGATTTCTAGGTCCTTTTTTTGATCATGGCTTTCAGGTAGTCCACTAATTTTTAAATTATCTCTCCTGGATCCATTTTCCAAGTCAGTGGTTTTTCCAATAAGATATTTCACATTGATTTCTATTTTTCATTTTTTCTATCTGTTTTATAGTATCTTGATTTCTCATAAAGACATTAGCTTCTATTTGCTCCAGTCTGTTTCTGAATGAATTATATTCTTCAGTGCGCTTTTGATTCCTTTTCCATCAGGCAAATTTGGGTTTTTAAGGCATTCTTCTCCTCTTTGGCTTTTTGGGCCTCTTTTGCTGTTTGAGTTAGGGTATTTTTTATGGTGTTATTTTCTTCGGTCAGGTTGTTGACTCTCTTTTCATGATTTTCTTGCATCATCTTCATTTCTCTTCCCAATTTTTCCTCCATTTCTCTTACTTGGTTTTTGAAATCCTTCTTGAGCCCCTCCATGGCCTGTAAGCAGTTCATATTTTTCTTCGAAGCTTTTGATGCAGGAGTTCTGTCTTCGTTGCCTCCCACCCATTCCGTGCTTTGATCATTTTCATCCCCCAAAAGAGGAATCTAAGGCTTGATTACTGTTTGCTTTGCTTCTTCTGCTTGCTCATATTGTCAGTCAATTATTTGACTTTTGAACTCCCTGCCCTGGTAGAACTCTGCCTCCAGAGAGGGGAGCTTTGTCACAAATTGCTGGGGTTTTGGCAGCTTCCAGAGTTATTAGGAGGGAGCCCCCTCTGCAGCCCCCACAAGCCCTGGCCCACTGGCCACCCCACAGGACCTCCATCAATTACAACTTTCCAACAGAGTGCCAGACTGACCTTTTACTTGCTCTTTGGTGTTTATAGGTTGAGGAGAAGGGAAACCACCACAGCTGCTGGTGATTCACTCTCCTGAAGTCTGTGCTGGCAGCTGCTATTTGGGGCCTCCCTGAGGCCAAAACCAGGGGGCTCACAGAAGACTTTGCTTGGTTCCCAGCATGCTGTGATGGACCCTTCCTGTAGGCCTGCTGGGCTGCCTTCAGCAGGAGATTTGGTTCTCTCTGTCACGTTTTGGGTTCTGTAGGCCTAAAATTTGTTTAGAGTCATAATTTATAGGTATTTGAGGTGGTTGTTGGGGGAGTTCATGGAATTTCCTGCTTCTATGCCACCATCTTGACTCCACCCCCTGTGAAAGCTTTCATATAATAAAGTGATACAGTTAAATAAGACTAGTAATACAGTGATCTCATTAGAAAGTGCATACATTTCACATTTGTAGCACCCCAACCCTTCATTTAAAAACTAACATTTCTTTTTTCTCCCTTCCAACATCCTAATTCATTGGAAAAGAAAAGAAACTAATTTATTATTAAAAGAATGCATAGCTTAAATTGTTTTCTTAATGGCTATACACAAAAATATACATAGTTGCATATATGCATGTATGTATGCATGTATATTGGACATATACAATATTTTGAATTATGTACACTAATTCTCTCATATCTATGTAATGGGTAGAAAATTTTATAATTAGATCTTTGGAATCTCATATGGTAACTTAATTGATCCTAGTTCTTACAGATTTTAGAGTTTTTATATTTATACTATTATAGTTATTGAATAAATATGCTCCTGGTTTTATTTCCTTATACATTAACTAATAGTACTCCTCAAAAATGTTGATTTTTATAGTATTGATACTATAGTATAAATTACTCTTCTGATTTTGCTTACTTCACTTGCCATCAATTCATAAGTCTTCATATGTCTTTTAAAATAACTCATTTCCTCCTTTGTTATTGCAAAATTATCCTCCATCACATTCATTCACCATACCTTATTTAGTCATTCCTCAACTTATGATATTTCCTTCATTTCTAGTTTTTGCCAGTGCAAAAGGAAGCTTCTATGAATATTGTGTGTATATATAAGTCTTTTCCCCATCCTTTGATCACTTTTGGCATTGGTATAATTTTATATGGGGTGTTATTTGACATTTGTCAAACATATGGAAGATAGACATTTTAACAAGGTCTACAATGTAATAGTTTTCTGGCCAAGGACTCTGATATGACATTTACAAAGATATCTATAATGCACAATATTACCATGTCAGGAGCATCAGAAGAGAAAAAAATTTCTATATGAGATTTAAGGTGAATATCTTTGTTAATCTAGTGGATGGAACATAGATATCCCAAGCTACTTTCAATGATTTATCATTGGTCTCAAAAATGAATAAATGTGATAATTCCTACAAATACTGGTGGAATATTTTATCTATCCACATAAAATGATAAAACTACTAATCCTAATGCAGATTATTTATATGTTGTAGTTGTTATTTTATAAAATGTTCTATTTCTGATCATTTCATTTTTCATCAGTATCATACCTTATTTTAAACATTCCTTAATTGATGGCATCCCCTTCATTTCTAGACTTTTTCTTTTTTTTGCCAACACAAAAAGAGCTACTATTAATATTTTGTACTTATGTCCTTTCCCTCTTTCTTTGATCTCTTTTAGCTATAGGACAAACAGTGGTATAACTGAGTCAAAGGGTTATAATTTCTTAATAATTCTTCACATATAATTACAAATTGATTTCCAGAATATTATATCCAATAACAGGTATATCAGCAGTGTAAAAATGTTCCAGTTTTCCCAAAGTCAGTCCAACATTTAAAGTTTTTGTCATCTTTATATTTTGATGGGTTTGAGATACAATGTTGAAATTATTTTAATTTGCATTTCTCTAATTAACAGTGATTTAGAGCACTTTTGCATAGTTTTAGATAGATTGTTGTTGGTTGTTGTTTCCCTTTAGAGACTGTCTCTTCATATCCTTAGATCTTTTAGAACTTGAGGAATGAATCTTCCTTATAAATGTGAATCAGTTCCTTAAATATTTTGGAAATGAGACATCTATCAGTGATTATTGCTGTGATTTTTTCCTAGTTGTTTCCCTTTTAATCATAACTTTATTAGAATTGCTTGAGCAAAACATAGTTTAATAATAGATAAATAATCCATTTTCCATTTTACCTTCTATCATTGTGTCTATTCCTTGTTTGGTCATGAACTTTTCTGCTGTTTATAGATGTTACTGGCAGCTTTTCCTGGTTATTTTTCTAATTTTTTCTAATTTGTTCATGATGTGGTATTTTACATATATATATATATATATATATATATATATAGGTCATATAACCATGTGGAGCTTTTCTTTAGATAAGGTGTGAGGTGTTAGTCTAAACTTGCATCTCCTTTCTTCTGTGTTCTTCCCCCCTTCCTCTATTTTTGTTTTTCTTCTTTTCCTTTGTCCTCTCTTCTACCCTTCATTAATCTTTCCTTAACACCTCTTTCTTAGTAATCATTTCCATTACTATAGTTTGAAATACTAGTACTATGCAAATGATCCCCAAATATCTATCTATGTCCAGAGAAGCAAAGTGTGTTTGTATTATTGTTGCATATTTATGAGTATCTGAATTAGTCCAAATGCCAAAACTTAACTAAGAAACTGTCAGTAATGATGTAGTGTCTCTTACTTATTCCCACTATAATTACTCTCATCCAGGAGTTCATAGCTTCTCATCTGAACTACTTTAAGATCCTCTTAAGAGTTTCCTCTGTCTTCTAGTCTCTACCGTCCCCAATCTACTCTTCATACAGCTATGGGCATAGTCTTTTAACACACAAGATTAATCATGGCACCCCTCATCAAAAAGGATTTGTTGTTTATTGTCAAATAAGGAAATATTAACCCTTTATTCTGAAGATGGTAAGGTCCAGGCAGCAACTTAACTAAACTCTTCCAACATTCCCTTCCAAACAACTTTAAAATAAGGCATTGAGTCAAATGCTGGAGTGAAACATGCAATGAAAGGTCAAAATGAGACATTATTTTTATTCTAAGACAATTCAGGAGGTTAGAAAGAGTCTTATGGCACCAAGATGAGAATGGGATGAGGGGCCTGTAACAGTAAAACCAGTTATGGGCCTATGAGGCTATTCTGTCAGCAGTGGCAGTGATGGCAGCTTTAGGAACTCTTAGTGCAGAGACGTTCCAGGACAGAGAGGAGTATTAGCACTATTGGCTTCAGGGAAACAGGGACCCTTTCTGGGTAAAGACCAAAGCACAGACTTTGAAAAATAACTGTGACCACACCCTCCCCAGAGGATGCCAATTTGGAAGCACTGAAAAATAAAAGACTCCCAGGACTTTTTGCAAAAACTCCTAAAAGTTATGCTCTATCACCTCACGGCCAGAGTCTAATATTAACTTAGAGTTGAAAGTCAAGAAACAGGCTGGAAAACTGAGCAAAGGAAAAAATATCATAAAAAGCTACTATAGTGAAAGAGAAGATAAAAACAAAATCTCAGAAGATGGCAGGAATGTGAAAACATTTGGAAGTAAAGCCTCAAAAGAAAAAAATTGCATTTTAGACATGAACTCAACAAGAATTCCTGGAAGAGCTAAAGAAAGAGATAAAACAAGTAGAGGGAAAATATGAAAAAAAAGTTAGAGTGATGCAAGAAAATTATGAAAAGAGAATTAAAAGTTTAGTAAAAGAGGAATAATAAAATGCCAAAGAAAATCACACCTTAAAAAAAAAAAAACAGAATTGGCCAAAAGGAAAAAGAAGCACAACAATTCACTGAAGAAAAGAACTCCTAATAAAGCAGAATTAGGCATGTAATAAAAAGGTACAAAAGTTAACCAAAGAAAAGAATCCTTAAAAATTAGATTTGGGCAAGTGTAAACATCAAGATAAAACAAAATGAAAGAAAGTCAAAATAATGAAAATTTGGGCAGAGTAGAAAGAGTACTTCCTTGGAGCTCCAGCCCACCCCACTTCAAATTATGTAAAAGGGGGAATATGAATGACCTCTGGAGCTCCAGAACCCACAAAATGACACAGAGAAGCTAACCTCTGGCTGAGGACAGTCCTGCAACGCGGCAAGGAATGGCCAGCACAGAGCTCTGGGAGCCACCAGCACAGAACTCTGGGAGCAGAGCCCAGGCCCTCATGAGTTGTGGTTTTAGCCTGAGGGTGGCCAGAACAGCAGCCGGCTGGAGGGACCCCAGAACACCAGCATCTGTGGAGTATCCAGAATTATCAACACATAGATGCTTAGGACAAAGTGAGAGGTCAGTGCCCTATGGACTTTGGGATTGGTTGGAAGAGCCATCAACTTCTTCCTCTGGGGGCGAGAAGCCTCTGAGGAGGAGGTACAGCTTGCACTACAATGCCTCATTGCAGCTTCAGCTCTTCACCTGTGAACTGTAGGGGGATCCGACGATCAGTCTGGGGGATAAGTGCTCTTGCTTTACCCTTCTTGGATCTGGATTGCAATCTGGGGTGGAGGTCTTGGGGTATATGACCAGCTTGTGTGGAGGCTTCACAGAGGCCACCCAACTAATACCTCCAGAATTTGAGAAAACCCCAAAGTTTGGGAAGGAAGTGACCCTGGCTGGTTCCAAAGTCCTACTGTTGCAACAAGCCCAAAAGTCAAGTAATTGAGTGGCAACATGCCTAGGCAAAGGAAACAAAATAAACAGAAAAAATGCAACATTAGACTCCTATTTGGGGGGCAAAGAGGATCAAAGCATGGAACACGAGGAGGACTATGAGGTCAGAAATCCTGCACCAAAGGCCCCAAATGAAAATACTAGCTGGCTACAGGCCATAGAGGACCTTAAGAAGCAGATAAGAGAAGTGGGAGGAAATTGTGAAGAGAAATAAGAAAGATGTAAGAAAAGTATGAAATGAGAGTCAGCAGCCTGACTGAGGAAAATAACACTTTAAAAAAATAGACCGACTCAAATGGCAAAAGAGGCTCAAAAAGGCAATGAGGAGAAGAATGCCCTAAAAAGCCAAATTTTCCAGATGGAAACAAATCTCAAAAGCCCACTGAGGAGAATCATTCCTTCAGAATTAGACTGGAGCAAAAGGAAGCTAGTCACTTTATGAGAAATCAAGACGCTGTTAAGTAGATCCAAACAAATGAAAGAATAGAAGGCAATGTGAAATATCTCATGGGAAAAACCACTGACCTGGAAAATAGATCCAGGAGAGACAACCTAAAAATTATTGGACTACCTGAAAGCCATAATCAAAGAAAGAATATAGAAACCATCCTTCAAGAAATTCTCAAGGAAAATTGCCCTGCTGTTTTAGAACCAGAGGTCAAAACAGAGGTTGAAAGAATCCACAGATCACCTCCTGAAATAGATCCCAAAAAGAAAACTCCTAGGAATATTTTAGCCAGGTTACAGAATTCCCAGATCAAGGAGAGAATATTACAAGTAGCCAAGAAGAAACAATTTGAATATTGTGGAAACACAATCAGGATAAGCCAGGATCTGGCAGCTTTTACACTGAGGGATTGAAGGGCATGGAATATGATAGTCCTCAGGTCAAAGGCTCTGGGATTAAAACCAAGAATCACCTACCCAGCAAAACTGAATATCATGTTTCAGGGGAAATTTTGGTCATTCAGTGGAATAGAGGGCTTTCAAGCATTCTTGAGGCAAAAACCAATGTTGAATAGAAAATTTGACATTCAGATACAAGAAGCAAGAAATGCTTGAGAAGGTAAACAGGGCAAAGAAATCACTATGAACTTATCAAAGTTGAACTATTTACATTCCTACAGGGAAAAACAATAACTGTAACTGATGAAACTTTTCTCAGTATGAAAATAGTTGAAGAAGGGTATATGGGCATATGAATACATGTGTGAATGTCTGTATACATGTTTTCAGGTATACATAGATAGAGGGCACAGGTCGAATTTAATAGGAAGGGAGGATACTTAAAAGGTGAAGTTAAGAGGTGAGAGAGTGATGTGGTGAGGGGGAATGGGGAGAGACAATGGGGTGAACTGTCTCATGTAGAAGAGGCAGGGGAAGGTGGTTGCAGGGGAGGGGAGGAACAGGAAGGCAAAAAGGCAAGACCTTATTCTCATTGAATTTGGCTCAGGGAGAGAATGACATGCATTCTAAATAGGGTGTCCCACCCTACAGGAGCATGGCGGGGGGAAGGGAAATGGGAGGAGGTGATGGAGGGGAGGGCGGGCTATGGGGGAGGGAAGTTGGAAGTACCCACTTTTGGAAAGGGACAGGATCAAGGTGGGATTGGACCAGGTGGGAGGTGGGATGGGAGGGAGGGAAACATAGTCAGTCTTTTACAATATATCTACTATTGTAATGTTTTGCATAGCTACATGTGTACAGCATATGCTGAGTTGCTTATCTTCCTTTTAAAATCAAAATTAAATATATATAAATACTATGATTAAAAATAATGAAAAACTGAAGAAAAGGTGAAATATTTCATCAGTAAAATGACTGACTTGTAAAACAGATTGAGGGGGGAGAAAGAAAGAGAGAGAGAGAGAGAGAGAGAGAGAGAGAGAGAGAGAGAGAGAGAGAGAAACAGAGAGAGAGACAGAGACAGAGAGACAGAGACAGAGAGACAGAGAGAGATGAGTAGAGGAATCTAACTTACTCAATACGTAAGTAAGAGGGGAAGAAGGGGTTAAGAGCAAGGAGTAGTGAAAAAAGGGAGGTCAGGTTAAATGATGCTGTGGTGAGAAGCAAAAGATACCTTTGAGGAGGGACAGGGTAAATAGAAAAAATGATAGAGTAGAGGATAAACATGAGAAAAAAGAGTACAGGGAAATGTACCACTAATATGGCTGCTATGAAGAGAATGAAGTCACCCATAAAATTGCAACAGATGGTACAATGGATTAGAAACCAGAATCCAACAATATTTTGTTTACCAAAAACACACTTGAAACAGAATGAAACACAGAGATTTAAAATAAGGAACTGGAAGAGAAATTATTATGCTTCCGCTGACGTTAAAAAAAAGGTAGGAGTAGGAATCATGTTCTCAAATCAAAAACAAAAATAGATCAAGCTAAAAGAGATAATCAAAGAAACTGTATTTTGCTAAAAGGTATACTAGATAAATGACTAGCATGAATACTAAATATATGTATGTACCAAAAGATAGAGCATCCAAATTCTTAAAGGCTTATACAAAACTAGTGCAGCCAAAATTAAAAGGAAATCAGGAAAGAAGGGTGAGGAGAAAGATGCTACATCAAGTTTCTCTGATACAGGTCCCAGTTCTCAAATATATAGGGAAAGGAATGAAATTTATAGCAAGTGCAATTCTCTGATTGTCAGCTGATCAAAGGATATGAACAATTTTATAAATGCTCTAAATCCCTGTTGATTAGAGAAATGCAAATTAAAACAATTCTGAGGTACCACCTCACATCTATCATATTGGTTAACATTACAGGAAAAAAAAGACAAGTGCTGGAGGTGATAAGGGAAAATTGGGACACTAATGCACTGTTGGTGGAATTATGAACTGATTTGACCATTTTAACTTGGATTTTAGTTATTTGTACGTGCTTCATCCTTCAATTAATGTTTAAGATTCTTTAAGATTCAAAATGTATATACACTATAATATATGGTAGATATTTTATGAATGTTTATTGAAATTAAACCTCTTCACCTACTTTTTTTTCAATTTATTTTTAGTTTTCAACACTCACTTCCATTAGTTTTAAATTTTCTCCTTCTCTCTCCCCCTTTGCTCCCTAAGATGACATGCATTCTATACATACACAATCTATACATACATTCCTATTAAATACATTTTCACATTAGTCATGTTGCATAGAAGAATTATAATGAATGGGAGAAACCATGAGAAAGGGGGAAAAAGCAAAACAAAAATAAAACAAAAAAGAAAATAGTCTACTGCACTCCAACTCCATAGTTCTTTCTCTGGATGTGGATGACATTTTCTATAATGAGTCCTTTGGGACTGTTTTAGGTCCTTCCATTGCTGAGAAGGGCTAAGTGTACCAAAAATCAGTCCTTGAATACTGTGGCTGTTTCTGTGAACAATGCTCTCCTGGTTCTGCTCACTTCACTCATAGTTCATATAAGTCTTTCCATGATTTTCTGGAGTCTGCCTATTCATAATTTCTTATAGCACAGTAGTATTCCATTATATTTATATACCACAACTCTTTCAGCCATTCCTTAATTCATGTGCATCCCCTCAATTTCTAGTTCTTGGCCACTACAAAAAAGAGCTGTTATAAATATTTTTATACATGTGGGTCCTTTTCCCATTTTTATGATCTCTTTGGGATAGGGCCCTAGAAGCAGTATTGCTGGGTCAAAGGGTATTCACATTTTTATAGCCCTTTAGGCATAGTTCCAAATTGCTCTCCAGAATGGTTGGATCAACTCACAACTCCAGCAACAATGATTTAGTGTTCCAACTTTCCCACATCTTTTACAACATTCATCATTGTCCAGTTTTGTCATGTTAGCCCATCTGATAGGTGTGATTTGCTGCCTTAGAGCTGTTTTGATTTACATCTCTTTAATCAGTAGTGATTTAGAGTATTTTTTCATATGACTATAGATAGCTTTAATTTCTTCCTCTGAAAACTGCCTGTTCATATCCTTTGACCATTTATTAATTGAGGCCTTCATCTACTTTTAAAGTTAAAGTGAATAGTCCCATAATGGGACAATAGGAATCTGTGATCAATGCAGATATTCCCATACTAGCTCTAGTTTCGGTTTTTAAATGTCCTCTCCTCCCATTCTGCCTGGTTAAAGGTAAAGGGAATCATATAATGGAAATTTGGGCATCTGTGAATATCTACACTGAGCACCCTTAGAATGAGCTCTGAGTATCCTCATCTATTGATACAGATCCTAGAAATCTTACAAAATAATCATAAGCCAAATGTCAGATCCTTACCTATGGATGGAATTACTTTAATTTGAGAGATATCCTTCTAACAATAATAACAATCTCCATGGTCCACTTTGGCTCTATACAAAGTATTTCCTGAAAACCTTAGAATCTGGCTGGTGTTTTTCAAAGGCTCACCAGGTTCCTGATGGTACTGAGATGTAAATAAATAAATAAAATAAACAAATGAATGAATGAATGATCATGAATAAGTATATTAAAGTCAGGGAGAAAAAAGAAGTTACTAGTTTCTGTTTAGCAAAAGAAGTTATAGTTCCTCATTTACAATATTTCATTTGCCTTCTTTACTGAATTTTAATTACAATCCCTGAAAATTCTCAATCTACAACTTAATGAAATCCCTGTTAAAGGAATAGAAGCCAATCCCTCAGTAAACTGTCAGTGTCTATGCCTGACTTCTCATTGCATCCACTTTTGAGTCTTATTGTTCCTTTCTCCAGTATATATTAACCAATTCCAACTCCTAAGCTCTCTTTCAGTCTTTCTATTTATATCCCAGTATAATCCTATGATCCCTACAACACTCACCACAGAGCAACTAGACTTTCCACCTCAGCATTAGCCAAGAAGGTAGATTGTTTCTTGCAAATAATTATATACTCTTTATGCACACTTTTTTTCTTTCTATGTTGTTCTTCTTCTATACCATACAGTCTAGTGAAGAAGTTATTTGAGTCCTTTGTTTGATACTCATTACATTACACTTAGAAAGTACCTAATTTATGCAAGGTGCTATCTGACATTCATCAAATATGTAGAAGGTAGTAATTTTGGCTAAGAAAGGATCCATGATGTAATCCTCAAAAAAACTGATAAAACATCCACAAAGATAATTATAATGCAAAATGTCACCATATTAGGAAAATTGGGGTGTGGGGGTGAAAGTGCTGTGTAAGATCTGAAGGAAACATCTTTGTTAACATAGCTGATGAGGTAGAGATAACTCAGGCTGCTTTTAGAGATTTTCCACTGAAAGAAGAGAATGGAAGAAGGTGATAATTCCCACAAATACTAATGGACTAGTTCCTCTATCTATGCAAAAGGATATCATTTCTAATTATAGTGTAGATTGCTTATACTATTCAATTTATATGGAATTATATATTTATCATATCTCATATCACATAAGGATATCTGTGAACATAAATAAAAATAATTTCCTTGTGTCCAGAAGTCTCCTTACAATTTAACAGCATTTATCTGTTTAAAGCAAACATTTTTTTCCTGGAATATCTCCTCCTGAGGATCTAGTTTGATTGTTTAACAAATAATTGCACAAATCTTCATGTGCCCCTTTATTCTTCACCAAAGTTTCAGTTTACATGCCTTGATTTTGCACTTCTTAACATATTATACATTCATTATCACTATATGTCTATGACTCCACATATATCTATATCCAGCTAGTTATATAGACAGCTATTTTGTATTCTCATCTAGATTTTAGGAAATCAGTTATGAGGAACCTGTCACTTTTTAGATGATTCTTATTTGTTCAGAGGAATGGAGTTCAGAAATTGGTAGAATTGTGAGCAGGATTCTAGGATCCTAGGGTCATAGATTGAAAGCTACAAGGGTCCTCAGAGGTCATGTAGTACAAATCACATATTTTACATTTATATACATATATGTGTGTATATGTAGCTACATGCAGCCATTGCTTGAAGTTTTAGATTATAAGTTGCTTGTGAATCATGTTATTTCAGGGTTTGTTTCTTCGTTTGTGTTACTCATATACAAAGCACATAACACTGTGTGACACATAGTAGGTGCTTAGCAAATATGTGTTGATTGATAGATTCAGATGAGGAAAATTAGTCCTAAAGAAAGTAATTTGCCCAATGTCATATAACGAATAAAAAGCAGATCTAGTATGTAAAACCAGGTTCTTTTTTTTTCTAAACGCTTTATTAACTGGTTTACATCATTCATTTCTGCCGGATTTCGAGTTACACTTTTTTCCCCATGTTTTCCCTACCCCCCACCCCAGAAGAGCAGTCCCACAGGATATGTGCTCATCCCATCTGCTCTCTACCATATCTTCTCCCATACCCCCTACGACTTTTTCAGTAGGACAAGGTGAATTTCTGTGCCCCAATGCCTGTATATCTTATTTCCCGATTATATATAAAATAGTATTAATAATAGTATTTATATATTTTTAAATATTTGATTTTAAAACTTTGAATTCCAGATTCATTACCTTTCTTCCTTGTCACCCACCCTTACTGGGAAGATAAACAATTCAGTATATGTTGTACATGTGTAGCTATGCAAAACATTATCATAGTAGATATATTACAAAAGATTGACAATATTTCCCTCCCTCCTATCCCATCTCCCACATGGTCTTTTCCATACTTTGATTCTGTCCTTTTTCAAAAGTGGGTGCTTCCGGGGGGCAAAGCCAAGATGGCGGAGTAGAAACAGCTCATCCAAGCCACTCTGCCCCCACATTCCCCCCAAACGATGTAAAAGGGGACTCTGAACAACTTCTGGAGCCCCAGCACCCACAGAATGACACAGAGAAGCTAAACTCCCACTGAGGACAGCCCAGCAGCCCTGCAGGAAGGACTAGCGCAGTGGTCTGGGACCTGGCAGCGTGCAGCGTGCAGAGCGCAGGAGCCGAGCTGAGCCAAGCCCAGGTCCTCAGGAGCCGAGGTTTTAGCCCCAGGGCGACAGGGCCAGCAGCCAGCTGGAGGAACCCCAGAACACCAGGAGCCGTGGAGACTCCAGAATTATCAACATAGACTTGCCTGGGACAAAGAAAGAGGTTAGTGTCCTATGGACTTTGGGACCTGTATTTGGGGAATGCGTCGGCTCCCTCCCCTGGGGGCTAGAAGCCGCTGAGGACAAACGCCATTTTGTAGTTTTCAGAGGCAGCTCCCGCTCCCAGCCTGCAAATTTGTAGGGAGATCCAGCGATCAGTCTTGGGGGGTAATCGCTCTTGCTTTAACCTCCCTGGATCTGGATTGTGATCTAGGGTGGAAGTTGTGGGTGGGTTTACAGCTTGCCAGAAACGGAAGTTGCCCCCCACACGTTCGGGACGAAAATTCCTCTATCTGGCCTTAAAGCCATAATGTGGCAACAAGCCCAAAAGTCAAGTAATTAAGTGGCAACATGCCAAGGCAAAGGAAACAGAAAAATGCAACCCTAGACTCCTATTTTGGGGGCATAGAGCGGGAAAAGGACTGTGAGGTCAGAAGTCCTGCTCCAAAAGCCCCAGGGGAAAACATGAGCGGGTTGCAGGCCATAGAGGACCTTAAGAAGGACTTTAAAAATCAAATAAGAGAAGTGGAGGAAAAATTGGAAAGAGAAATGAGAAGGATGCAGGAAAAGTATGAAATGAGGGTCAACAGCCTGACTGAGGAAAACAACACCTTAAAAAATAGACTAACTCAAATGGCAAAGGAGGCCCAAAAGGGCAATGAGGAGAAGAATGCCTTAAAAAGTCGAATTTGCCAGATGGAAAAAGAATCTCAAAAGTTCACTGAGGAGATTCATTCCTTCAGAGTTAGACTGGAGCAAATGGAAGCTAATGACTTTATGAGAAATCAAGATGCTGTTAAGCAGATCCAAACAAATGAAAGATTAGAAGGCAATGTGAAATATCTCATGGGAAAAACCACTGACCTGGAGAATAGATCCAGGAGAGACAATTTAAAAATTATTGGACTACCTGAAAGCCATGATCAAGGAAAGAACCTAGAAATCACCCTTCAAGAAATTCTCAAGGAAAACTGCCCTGATGTTTTAGATCCAGAGGGCAAAATAGAGGTTGAAAGAATCCACCGATCACCTTCTGAAAAAGACCCCAAAAAGAAAACTCCCAGGAATATTATAGCCAGGTTCCAGAATCCCCAGATCAAGGAGAAAATACTTCAAGCAGCCGGGAAGAAACAATTTCTTTTTCGTTTTTTTTTTTTTTCTTTTGGAGGGCAATTGGGGTTAAGTAACTTGCCCGAGGTCACACGGCTAGGTTTTTTTTTTTCGTTTGTGTGTGCATTAAGTGTCTGAGGTTGGATCCGAACTCAGGTCCTTCTTACTCCAGGGCCGACACTCTACTCACTGCGCCACCTAGCCGCCCCTAGGAAGAAACAATTTCAATATTGTGGAAACACAATCAGAATAGCCCAGGACCTGGTGGCTTCTACACTGAGGGATCGAAGGGCATGGAATATGATATTCCAGAGGGCAAAAGAACTGGGAATGAACCCAAGGGTCACCTACCCAGCAAAACTGAGTATTTTGTTTCAGGGGAAAATATGGTCATTCGGTGGAGTAGAGGACTTTCAAGCATTCTTGAGGAAAAAACCAGAATTGAATAGAAAATTTGACACCCAGACACAAGAAGGAAGAGATGTCTGAGAAGGTAATCAGGGAAAAGAAATCAAAAGGAACTTATCCAAGTTGAACTATTTACATTCCTATATGGAAAAGCAATAACTGGGACTGATGATATCTTTCTCACTATGAAAATAATGGAAGAAGGGGGTGTGGTCATATGAATACATATGTGAATATGTGTGTATATGGTTACAGTTATATATGGATAGAGGGCATAAGTTGAATTTGTTGGGAAGGGAGAATACTCAAGGCATGAAATTATGAGGTGAGAGAGGAAAGTGGCAAGAGGAGATGGGGAGAGACAGGGTAGTGTAAACTATCCCATGCAGAAGAAGCAAGGGGAAGTGGTTGCAAAAGAGGGGGAGAATAAGGAAGGCTAAAAAGGCAAAACCACATTCAAACTGAATTTGGTTCGGGGAGAAAATGACATACATAGTAAATGGGATATCTCAACCTGCAGCAGGATAGGGGGAAGGGGGATGGGAGGAGGGATGATGGATGGGAGGGCATCCTTGGGGTGAGGGGAGGTTGGAAGTACCCACTATAAAAGAGGGACAGGATCATGTAGGGAATGGACCAGGTGGGAGGGTGGGATGAGTGGGAGGGAATTATAAGCAGCCTTGTACAATATATCTACTATGATAATGTTTTGCATAGCTAGACATGTACAACATATACTGAATTACTTATCCCCCAAGAGGGAATGGGTGACAAGGGAGGAAGGAAATGGATCTGAAATTTGAGGTCATAACATTAAATGTTTCAAATATATAAAAATACTATTATTAATACTCTTTTGCTTGTAATAGGGAGATAAGATGTGCAGGCATTGGGATGCAAAGACTCACCTTCCTCTAATGGAAAAGTCGATGGGGGTATGGGAGAAGGTATGGGAGAGAGCAGATTGGAGGAAGCGATAGCTTGTGGGATTACTGTTCTGGGAGGTTGGGTAGGGGAATAATGGGGGAAAATGATTGTAACTCAAAATCTGGCGGAAATGAATGATGTAAAACAGAAGTTAATAAAGCATTTGTTTAAAAAAATAAATAAATAAAATAGACTTGAAAAAAAAAGTGGGTGCTTCCTATTTCCCTCCCCTCTTCCCTTCCATCACCCCCTTCCATCACCCCCCTCAGCCCCTTCCCCTCTATCCTCCTTTAGCGTGAGATATCCTATTGAATATGTATGTCATTCTCTCCCTGAGCCAAATTCAATGAGAATAAGGTCTTACCTTTTTGCCTTCCTGTTCTTCCCCTCCCTTGTAACCATTTTCCCTTGCCTCATCTATATGATATAGTTTACCACATTCTGTCTCTCCCCATCTCCTCCCATTATATTCCTCTCTCACCTCTTAATTTCACCCTTTAAGTATCATCCTTTCCTATTAAATTCAACCTGTGCCCTCTATCTATGTATACCTGAAAACATATATACACACATTCACATATGTATTCAAATGCCCATAATCCCTTCTTCAACTATTTTCATACTGAGAAAAGTTTTATCAGTTACAGTTATTGTTTCCCCATGTAGAAATATAAATAGTTCATCTTTGATAAGTTCATAATGATTTCTTTTCCCTGTTTACCTTCTCAAGCATTTCTTGCTTCTTGTATCTGAATGTCAAATTTTCTATTCATCTCTGGTTTTTTCCTCAAAAATGCTTGAAAGTCCTCTATTCCACTGAATGACCAAAATTTCCCCTGAAACATGATACTCAGTTTTGCTGGGTAGGTGATTCTTTGTTTTAATCCCAGCTCCTTCAAAGCTCTGGAATATCATATTCCAAGCCCTTCAATCCCTCAGTGTAGCAGCTGCCAGGTCCTGTGCTGTCCTGATTGCTTTTCCACAGAAACAATTCAAATTGTTTCTTCCTGGTTGCCTTGTAATATTTTCTCCTTGATCTGGGAGTTCTGGAACCTGGCTATAATATTCCTAGGAGTTTTCTTTTTGGGATGTTTTTTTCAGGAGGTGATCTGTGGATTCTTTCCACCTCTATTTTGCCCTCTGGTTCTAAAACATCAGGGCAATTTTCCTTGAGAATTTCTTGAAGGATGATTTCTAGGTTCTTTCTTTGATCATGGCTTTCAGGTAGTCCAATAAATTTTAAATTATCTCTCCTGCATCTATTTTCCAGGTCAATGGTTTTTCCCATGAGTTATTTCACATTGCCTTCTATTCTTTCATTTGTTTGGATCTGCTTAACAGCATCTTGATTTCTCATAAAATGACTAGCTTCCTTTTGCTCCAGTCTAATTCTGAAGGAATGATTCTCCTCCTCCCTTTTATATAAATTTGGAAGTGGTGGGCCCGGAGCTGTTTGGAAATGCTGATATTACTCTGCCATCTTGACTCCGCCCCCTGTAAACCCAGGTTCTTGATACAAATGCAACAGGTTCTTGATACAAATCCAACACTCCTTCCACTATGCTTTATGCTTCCTTTACAGAGAAACAATGCAGAGCAGTAACTAAGGGAAAGTAACCAAGATTTTGCTCCATGTAGTAAATATCTGAAAGTATACTTCCTTCCTACACTGGACTTTTGGCTCCCCATCCCTGTGTATTGTGAACCTCTTATGTCCCTCTATTGTGTCACTCTGGCCAGGAGGGGCTTGCTCTTTTTCTGAAGCCTACCTTCCACCATAATCATACTATCTAAATCCCAACCCTGTCTCTCCTATGTACACACATTTTCACCGATTCTGAAAGTCAGTAATTCTGCATCTCTATTTGGCCCCACATACCCAAATGATCTTGTCCTGGAGACCAGAATTACATATTTTACCTGTATTTCTGAATCAGTAAGTGATAAAAGCAACCAAGTACAGTTTAATTTACCTATCCTTACCACTTGCGTGTATTGCCTCAGTTCAAACACAACAATAACAATACCAGCAGGAGGAATAACAGCAAAAAGAATAGCAACAGTAGCATTTTATATAAGTCTTTAGGGTTTACAAAGCACTTTAAATATATTGACTTATTTGATAATGAAAACAACATGGGAAGGTCGGTATCATCATCACCACCAAAATAATCATCTTCACCATCAGTGTGGTCATTAGCATCATCATCATTCTTCTTCTTCTTCTTCTTCTTCTTCTTCTTCTTCTTCTTCTTCTTCTTCTTCTTCTTCTTCTTCTTCTTCCTTCTTCTTCTTCTTCTTCCTTCTTCTTCTTCTTCTTCTTCTTCTTCTTCTTCTTCTTCTTCTTCTTCTTCTTCTTCTTCTTCTTCTTCTTCTACAAATGGAGAAACTGAAGTTCAAAAACGTAATTTGATTGACCAAGGATCACATAGCTAAAAAGTGTCTAACATAGTTTTTTAATTCAGGGTCTTCCTGATTCCAGGTCCAGCCCTCTGAACCCTGAACTGCCTAGATGGCTTGGTGTTTACTGTTGCCTTCAAAATGGTAACCAAAAAGACCATGAAGAAAAAAATAACATAATCACAAGCACACATTGCCATGTGTGATTTTTTTATTTTTCTCTTTCATGTGTCTACTAGGCTAAAGAGGAGCTAAATTTTAAAATGAGGCCCTACAATTAAATGGTTAAAATTAACTTCATGATTTTATGACCCAAAAAATGAGAACAATTCAAGAGACAGTTACAAGGCAGCTTTTGTATCTTCATAATAGTGTTGCAATGGCTATTAATCATGTTTTAATTAAATGTTTCCTGATAGAAATCAGATTCATTAAGCCACCCACAGATCAGTTAAGTGAGACTTAGCCATTACATAACTAATTCTGCTGAATATGTTACAATGAATTGGATCCTGTACATTTTTATAATGAAAAAAACAAATGTTTTTTCCTGAGCTTTTTAAACAAATGCATTTAAAAAGCCTTATCCACAGAATCATCTGCATTAGTTCTGAGTATGCAAATCTATTTGTCATTCACAGCCAATTTTTTAATGCAGTAATAATCATCATAGTGACTACAAGAAATGTGGCAGGAGTGTAGTTTGCCAAATTAATATTTCACAACAAAGGTTCATTTTAAAATTATATATTAAAGGTGGCTCTCTGTCAAAGTACTCTTTGATAGCTTTTGCCAATACATATTTTATTTGCATTTGGGACTTGGGAGGGGTGCAAATTTAGTACTGACATTTTCAGGCTAATGGGATTTAATCTTTTGGATTGGGTGCTTGGTTGGAAATTCTGGGCCCTTAGTCAAGTCATACCCATGAACAGGTCACATCTGATGATAATCATAGTTACCCACAGTTGTGGGTAATCAATGAAAAGTAAATATTCTATTTCATTGCATTTCAACTCCAATTTTATTTAATCAACTCTAGGTGAAGATAATTTCTAAACATTATGTTTTCTTCTAGATAATTTTTTTGCCACCTAGTTAATACTTTTAAAGAGGTGGGAAAGTATGAGAAATAGACCCATGGTTTCAATAATGTAGGAAATTCTCTAATGAAAAAACTCCCTCTCCCAGATGAGCTCTGCATTAATCTGCAAAACTGCATAGGAAATTGAAAGATTAAGACTTGCACAGGATTGGGGCGGCTAGGTGGCACAGTGAGTAGAGTGCCGGCCCTGGAGTCGGAAGGACCTGAGTTTGGATCCGGCCTCAGACACTTAACACACACAAACAACAACAACAACAAAAAAAACCTAACAGTGTGAAATTGGGCAAGTTAACCCCAATTGCCCTCCAAAAAGCAAAAAAAAATGACTTGCACAGGATTACACAAAAGGAATTTTTAAAGTTGAGATTTGAATCCCAGCTTGAATCCTAACTCCAAGACAAGCTCTCTATCCACTATTAGATGTCTCCTTACCACTACCACCACCCCATTTGATGTTAACTTGTTTTAAGTTTGTCCACTTTCTACTTAATTACAAATTCTAATAATAATTAGATAGATAGATAGGTATAGATAGATAAATAGATAATGTCTATCTATGTGTGTGTGTATATAGACATAAATAGAAATATAGATAGATAGATAGACACACACAAGAGTTCTCAATTTTGAAAGCAAGGAAATTTCTTAATTTTTCTGTTCATCAGTTTCTCCATCTTTAAATTTGGGAAATGCCTGTAACATTTATCTCCTGGGGTCACTGTGAGGCAACATAAGAAAATATATATAAAGTGTTTTGCAGACTTGAAAACATTAAATTACATAGAGTGATTATGCAAACTTTATATCACTCAATAATAAATTGTATTGTTTTTTACCACTATTATCACTATTATCTAATTCTAATCTTTTAAATGGAATACCAATAGAGGACAAGTAGCTAATATGCTATTATTCTTTTATATTTAATATTCAATAACTATTAAAAAAGGCAACTGAAGAGGGATAATAGAAGTATTTTTTTTAAGGCAATTGGGGTTAAGTAACTTGCTCAAGGTTACACGGCTAGTCATTATTTGTGTGTGGGTGCTCATTTTCTGAGGCCGGATTTGATCTCAGGTCATCCCAACTCCGAGGCCGGCGCTCTTACTCACTGCGTCACCTAGCTGCCCCTAATAGAAGTATTATGATCCTCTTTTTGCCAACAAGAAAATTAAAGGTCAAGGAGTCAAATTGCATAGTCAACATAGCTAACAAGAGATTCAAATAAGGTATTCTCCTCAAAATCCAGAGTGCCTTTATCCATATTATAATGCATTAGGGTAGCAAATGCAGTTAGGTGCTAACCATAGCCTTGAGTCACCTTACACTGAACAGCTGCTAGGCATGTGATGGGATGAAAGTGAGCACTTTTCCTACTTCTTTACTTCTCCACACCTAGCCATTAAGATCTATTGTAATATCTAGAGAAAGGTTGAAGCTACAGTCATATGTTTAATGGCAGCAGCACGTGTGGTGGTCTAGAGACTAAAAGCTGTAGCCCTTTACTTGTTATTGGGTGAGTGTTATGGGTCCTTTCATCACAATGTGTCTTGATGAAGTGACTAGGCAAAAAGTTTGATTAGTAACTAATATTTAGATTAACACAATTTCTTTTTAAATTCAGCAAACAGCAAAGAGATAAGTGGAAAACAAGTATGCCTAAATTAAATAAATAAATTTTAAAAGGAATGTACCCAAGGTACTATGGACTTTTAGAGGGTAGAGAAATCCTTTGGTAATTAATTCAATAGGAACCTTGTATTTCAACTCAAAGTCACAAAGGAAAACTCTTACTATGTACTAGATACTGAGCTAAGAGCAAGTAATAGATAGTACCCACCTTCAGAGAGTTTACATTCTGACAGGGAAGAGAGGAAGACAACACATAAAAGGAAGCTGAAAGAAGAGGTTGTGATAAGGTGCCCGTGGTCGAGGTGGAAGGTGGGGAGGGAGAGAGACAGAGAAATGATGGAGAAAATTTACAGTCAAAAGTGGAAGCAAGAGATGAATGAAGATACGACTGGCCTAAGCACTTTCCTTAAAATGAAGGTTCTGGGAGGAAATAACCAGTTAGAGGAAAGGATTGGAGAGTGAGACTACATTTCCAGTTTAAGAAGTTTAGGGACAGAGTGAAAGTCCAGGGTGAGGAGGTTGCAGGACTTGAGTGAGTTTTCAGGTTGGGAAGACTGCTTTGGCATTGTGAAGAAAATCTGAAGAATAAAAATTACAACTTGGAGAGAAATGAAGATAGTATCCCACATATGTTGGTACATAGTGGGCACATGAAATGCTTGCTGACTTGACTTGAAGCCATTATTTAGGAATTAGTTCTTTGGGAGAATTCTAAAGCAAACATGTCTGGGGGTTATTAATGACACTCTTTACTTTGTCTTTTTTATGTTATTGCTATCACCAAGGTAGCACCTGAAGAGCTCCTCAGAGAACTTCTGCATGACATTTTATAACTTCTTTTACAGTCTTCAGTCATATCTCCTCCTTGGTTTTCATTACAAGCTGCCTAATGGACATTTTAGTATGTCCAAAATAGAATTCATTTATTATCTTTCTGTTAAAACCCTCCTTTAATGTTTTTTTAAATTTGTATTTCTGTCATGGGCACCATTATCCTCCCAGTTGCCTAATCTCTATATCATCCCAAAATGAAACTCTTCATTCTCTTTCATGCCATGTATCCAATTAGTCCATTAACTCTTGTTATTCCTACATCCACAACACTTCTTTGTCCCTTTTTCTTCCTTTGCATCGCTACCACCATAGTTCAAGTTGTCATTGTGTCTCATTTGAATTACTACTACAGCTTCTTAAATTGTCTTTGCCTCAAGTCTTTCCCTATTCTAATGAATCTTTCACATAGCTGCCAAAGAGATTTTCTTAAAAGTGGCCCTATGTCACCCCTCAGACCCAGTTTTGTTCAAGAGTCAAATCAAATGCTATCTAAATTAATTTACTTATTCAGTGTCGCACCAATCAAATTACCAAAAATTATTTTATGGATGTAAAAAAAATAACTAAATTCATCTGGAAAAACAAAACATCCAGAATATCAAGGGAATTAACGAAAAGAAATGCAAGGGAAAGTGGTCTAGTTGTACCAGATCTTAAATTGTATTACACAGCAGCAGACATCAAAACTACTTGATACTGGCTAAGAAATAGAGTGGTAAATCAGTGGATCAGGTTAGGTTCACAAGACACAGTAGTCATTTACAATAGTAATCTACTGTTTGATAAACCCAAAGAATCCAGCTTCTGGTATAAGAAGTCACTATCTGACCGAAACTACTGGAAAAACCTGAAAATAGTATGATAGAAACTACACATAAACCACCATCTTACACCATATACGAAAATAAAGTCAAAGTGGGTACATGATTTAGATATAAAGGCTGAAGCAAACTGGGACAGAAAGGAATAGTTTACCTGTCAGATTTATGGAGAACAGAAGAATTTATGACCAAACAAGAGATAAAGAACATGATGAAATGTGAAATAGATCATTTTGATTACATTAAATTGAAAGTATTTTCACAAACAATGCCAATGCAACCAAGATTTGGAGGGAAGCAGAAAACTGGAAAAGAATTTTTACAGGCAGTGTCTCCAATAAAGACCTCATTTCTAAAATATATAGAGAATTGAGTGAATTTTTTTAATTTATTTATTTTCAGTTTTTAGCATTCACTCCCACAAGATTTTGAATTTCAAATTTTCTCCCCATCTCTCCCTTCTCCCCACCCCAAAACAGCATACATTCTGGTTACCTCTTCCCACAATCAGCCTTCCCTTCTATCATCCACCCTTATTTTATTCCTTTCCCTTCTATTTTCCTGTAGGGAAAGATTGATTTCTATATCCCTTTGCCTAGTTTCATGTAAAAACAATATTTAACATTCATTTTTAAAGCTTTGAGTTCCACATTCTCTCCCATCCTCCCTCCCCAAACCACCCTCATGGAGAAAGCAAGCAATTCAATATAGGTAATGTATGTGCAGTCATGCAAAACACTTCCATAACAGTCATGTTTTGAAAGAGTGCCTACATTTCCCTCCAACTTGTCCCACCATCCATTTATTATATTCTCTCCTTTGACCCTGTCCCTCCTAAAAAGTGTTTGCTTCTGATTACCCCTTCCTCCAGTATGCTATCCCTTCAACTACTGAAACACTGAAAAAGGTCTCCTGAGTTACAAATATCATCATTCCACATAGGAATGTAAACAGTTCGAATTTAATAAGCCCCTTATGGCTTCTTTTTCCTGTTTACCTTTTCATGTTTCTCTTGATTCTTGTATTTGAAAGTCAAATTTTCTATTCAGCTCTGGTCTTTTCAACAAGAATGCTTGGAAGTCTTCTACTTCATTGAAATTCCATTTTCAACCCCTGAAATATCATACTCAGATTTGCTGGGTATGTGATCGTTGATTTTAATTCTCTGTCCTTTGACCTCCAGAATATCATATTTCAAGACCTCTGATCCCTTAGTGTCAAAGCTGCTAAATCCTGTATTATCCTGATTCAGTTTACACAATCCTTGAATTGTTTCTTTCTGGGTGTTTGCAATATTTTCTCTATGACCTAGGAACTCTAGTATTTGGCTACAATATTCCTAGGAAATTTCCTTTTGGAATCACTCCCAGCCCAGTGTGATAGGCCCTTCCTGTTGGCCATCCAGATTGTCATGGGCTGGAATTTTGTTTCAGTCTGTCATTTTGTGACTTCTGCTGCTCTATAATTTGTTTGGGGTCATATTTACACGTATTTTTAGGGATTTGAGGGAGAGCTCAAACAGGTTCCTGCTTTTACTCTGCCGTGCCATCCCCCAAGTCAAATTTATAAAAATACAAGTCATTCCCCAATTGATAAGTAGTCAAGGATATGAACAGGAAGTTTTGAGATGAAGAAATTAAAGCTATCTATAATTATATGAAAAAATGTTTTAAATCATTATTGATTAGAGAAGTGCAAACCAAAACAAATCTAGATGCTACATCACACCTATCAGATTGGCTAACATGACAAAACAAGAAAATTATAAATGCTGGAAAAGATATGGGAAATTGGAACACTAAATCATTTTTGGTGGGGTTGTGAATTGATCCAACCATTCTGCAGAACAATTTGGAACTATGCCCAAAGGGCTATAAAATATGCATACACAGTACACAAAGAAACCATAAAAATGGGGGGAAAAAACCTACCTGTGCAAAAATATTGATAGCAGCTCTTTTTGTGGTAGCCAAGAATTGGAAATTGAGGAGATGTTCATCAATTAGGGAGTGGCTGAACAAGCTGTGGTATATGAATGCAATAGAATACTATTGTGCTATAAAAAATGAGGAGTAAGTGGACTTCAGAAAAACCTGGAAACATATATGAACCAATGCTAAATGAAATGAGCAGAATAAGGAGAACATTATACACAGTAATTACTACCACACTGTCTAATGACTAACTTTGACATTCTTAGCTCTTCTCAGGAATTCAAGGATCTAATAAAACACTCAAAGACACATGATGGAAAATGCTATACACATCCAGACAAACAGCTTTGGAGTCTGAATGCAGATGGAAGCATACTATTTACCCTCCTTTTCTTTTGTTGCATTGTTTTGTTTCTTCTTCCTGGTGGTTCCTCACATTAGTTCTTATTCTTCTTTACATCATGACTACTGTGAAAATACGTTTAATGTGAAGAAATAAGTAGAGCCTATATCAAATTGCATGTCATCTTGGGGTGGGGGGAAGAGATAGAGGGTGAAAAAATTTAAAACTCAAAATTTTATGGAAGTTCATGTTAAAAACTAAAAATTAATTAATTAATTAAAGATAAAATAGAATAACTAAAAAATAAAAGTACATTTAAAAAGTCAAAGTAAATGCCACCTTTTACATGAAGCCTTTCTTTATCACCCAGTTGATAATGCCTGCACCACCCAAATTATTTTCTGTCCATTTTGTATGTATATACATACATACAATATCTTCCCTTGCTCAACTGTAATTTCATTCTGAGAAGAGACAGTTTTGGCTTTGCCTTCCTATCCCTGTCACATAGGATAGTGCCTCACACTTCTTTCACAAAGAGATGAAAAAATAACATCTATCCATTGAAAAATTCATTCAACAAACTTGATTAACTATCTCCTATGTTCAAAATAGATTTTCTAGGCATTGTGTATATTAAGGTAAAAATGTGGCATTCCCTACTCTTAAGCAGCCTACATTTCACATGTTGTACCATATAAACACACCAACTTATCTTTTCCCAGTTCATATAAGTGGTTCCTTCAGCCAGTACTTATAGGGTATGAACTTAAGACTCTCTACCATCCTAATCATCTACTGCATTATTCCTAGATAATCAATATTATTCCTATTAGCTTTTGGAACTGAATATACTCCAGGTATAGTCTGACTAAAGTTATGTATAATAGAACTTTTGCTTCTCTAGTCCTAATCATTTAAGCTTCTTTTAACACATACTGATGACGTGTATGGAATATTCAGGGAGGACTAGCACCTCTGGTGTTGTTGTTGTTGTTGTTGTTGTTGTTGTTTTCCTTTCAGATAAAGTATTATACAACTCTCTTCCATATTATACTCATGACATTGATTTTTTGAAAGTAAGTATGAGACATTATACATGATCCTTTTTCTTTTAATTTCCTTAGATTTGGTCTAGTATTCGACCAGGTTGAGACCTTTTTGAATCTTGACTCTCAGCAATTTGCTGTCACATACACTTTGGTGTCAAGTTCAAATTTAATAAGCACACCATCTATGCTATTGACCAAATAATTAATAAAATTTATCAAATAACACTGTCATCATGGACAACATAAGTTTGTCTCATAGAAAAGTTGGTATATGCCTAGATCTTTAGGAATTTGGGGTGAATCTATTTTATAGAGAATTCTATATCATGGTAAACAAGTTCCAATGATTTTACAGAAGCATCACAATTCTAATGTCAAGCTTTTCTAATGTATAGTTGTAAATATCCAATAATTTCCATTTATATTGTCTCCTCAGTGACAATGAATTTTTCAATGCATTCTCTTGTCTCATGCATGGATTCATTTCTGAAATGCAATGAGAATGATTTGATAAGTATGTGTTTGGAAGAGATAAAAGTTTATAAATCCACCATAGAATTTAAAAAGCTACATATACCTTTTCACTTCTGTAAGGTACAACATAAATACTGGATTTAATTCAGTTAAGTCATTACTTGCCTCCAAAAGTATTTTCCTATATGGTACTGCTGTCATGCTTAGGAAACAAACTTGTCTTGCTAAGTTCATTGCTCAGATTAATGTCCCCAAAATATCTGTGATTTTCAATGAATAGTAACCTTAATGGTTTAAGCTCCAGACATTTATAGAGATTGCCTTCCAGAAAGAAATGATGGAGTAGCAAGTATGCTTAATGCAGTTTTATCTCTGTATATAAAATCTTTGTATAAAGAACATCATAACTTTTTTCATGTCATAAAGCAAAACAAAAGCACAGTAGTCAAGGCCCAAGGTTACATAGCAAACTTTCGATGGAACAAAAAAATAGAATATGGTTTTGCATGTTGTTCATAACTCTTGGATTACTTTCTACTGACTCTGTCTACTTAATAGTATCTACACTTTAGAATGGTGCAATGATGGTCATTATAATGGAAGGAAAGAAGGAAGGAAGGAAGGAAGGAAGGAAGGAAGGAAGGAAGGAAGGAAGGAAGGAAGGAAGGAAACATATTTAGCATCTACTAGACTAAGCATATATTAAGTACCTACTATCTGCCAGGTATTAAAATAAGGCACTTTTACAAATATATTATTAGATCCTCACAACTCTGTGAGATATGTGCTACTATTATCCTTGCTGCATAGTTGAGGAAACTGAGGCATTACCCTTCAACACTTTGATCTCCAACTCCCTTACATCCTTCAGACCCTTGTCTTGTCATTATGGTCCTTTTTAATTAAACCATCTTTCCCTTTGCTAAGAGAATTTCCAGTGAGTCAAGCGACTGTCCCTTTTTTGAAAAGTAACCTCATGTCTACATAATGCCAATCAATAATGCATCACACAAATGATCTTAAATACAATAAGATGATTTTCTATGAATACAATAAGTACATTGGGAAGAGCCCAAGATTTGGATCTTGAAAACCTGAGTTTGAGTGCTTGAAAACTTACTGCTTGTGAGTGTTTCTAACCACATCATTTCATCTTCCTAAGCCAAAGTTCCCTGTTTTAAAAGGTCAACCAACACGTACTTCTAGATTCCTTCCAATTCTTGATCCTATGATTTAAAAGTATTCATGACTTTTTATTGAGATATTATTTCTATGTTCCATTTTGGAAATGGAAACACTGATTTATGGTTTTCTGTAGTTATTTGAAACAAGCCTTATGATACTTTGTTTGGAAATAGTTAAATCTAACTAACTAAATAAATAATGGGTCTAAAAACAGAGACTGGATGATCACTTGTCATGCATGTTATGGTAGAGATTTCTTTTGGGTGTATATTCAAATAGATGGCTGCTAAAGTTCCTCCTAGCTCCCAAATTCTTTGATTATTTGATGGTGATATATTAGCAAAGAGGAGGAATCAGTTGTAATCATTAAACTTTATAACTTTATTAGAGAGGCAACATGGTAGAACAAATGTATTATTGAATTTGGAGTCAGGAATACCTGGTGTTAAATCATTTCTCTAACATTTACAAGCTATGCTACTTTGGAAAAGTTACTTAATTTCTATGAGCTTCAGTTTTCTAATCTGTAAAATAAGAGAGAAAAAATAATACTTCATTCTTGGGGGTTTTGTATGACTCTGATAAGGTAATATATAAAAGGAAGATTGCAAACAAAACTGAAAGCACAATACTAGCATTTATAAAAATTACTTAGGGGACATGACTTCTTTGGTAGACATGAAAAGAACTAAATAGGCAAACCTAGCCTTCTCTAGAAACAAGTGAAAATTACTCAAATCTTTCATCTTGAAGAAATGGTGTAATTTAAAATAAAATTCATGTTAAGAATTTCTGATCAGTTCATTTAATATTTGCATTTTATTGAAATGTAACCTATTCTAATAATAAAGTTAATTATATTGAATTATACTTGATACTTTTAGTCTTTTTACCTACAGAAAGGAATTAAAAATTATTTCTCCCAAATATATACTGTAAAAGATTACTTAAAGTTCATTTTAATGTAATATTGGATATGAAAATAACACAAAGTATCAGCACAGACATATTTTTCAGTATTTTTAACTCTTAAAGAGTAACATCTTAATTTTAAGTTAAATAAAATATGTAGGACCCACTGAGAGATCAGCATTTCTAGAATACCGTTAAAGAACCTACTATAAGAAATATCTCCAAAATCGATTGTCTGGAGCTTAACATATTATTCAACACACTTACCAGATGTTATCATAACAGCTGATATAAATTGAGATTTTATTATCCCTAACTATTCATAGCACAGAAAGTTTGTAATGTGCCATGAATTTGAAAAACAATAATTATACTGAGTTTATATCTTTGGCAGATAAGCTCCTGAGTTTATAATATTCATTCATGAGCATGAAAGTTGGATGGGGTAGTGGGATTTAGTTGGAATGAATAAAAAATATATACCTTAGGTTTAAAAAAAAACAACTATTTAATTTAAAGATACAGAAGACCCACAATAAAAGTACTTCATTTGCAATGGGTATGAGCAAATTAGGTTGACCAAAATCTTAATATAAGTGAACATTATAATAAAGTTGACACAAAATAAATAATCTATGTTTAAAAAAGCACATTGTGTAGAAGGAATGTAAGACTCAATCCCACTACTAGATTCATTTTTTATTTCACTAAAAACTTGAGTGCCTTCTAATTGAAAGTTACAATACTGTTGAAGATTATACCCAGAAGAGAGCAACTAGGACAACAAAAAATCTGGAAATCATTACATATAATGAATGGTTAAGGGAATTGGGAACATTTAGCTTCAAAGAGAAAAATTATGAACAAAATATAATCATAGAATAGGCAAGAACCCAAGAGGTCACCTAATCATCCTATGCCTAAATAGGAATATTTCTTATGAAATCCCTAAGGAATTTGTACATAGTCTTAACTTGAAGGTGTCCTATGATGAAGACCCTACCACCTACAAAGGCACCCCATGATACATTTGAATAACTCTAAATTCATAAAGGCTCAAGCAATGTCTTTGAAGCTTGTTACCAGTATAACCTTGGACAAGTCACTTAATTTCCCTAGTCACCTGTTTTCTCATTTTTCAAATGAAGGAGATGGACTAGAAAGCCTCCTGGGTCCTTTCCAGCCTTAATTCTATGATCCAAATTGTTGGAAATGTTTTCCTTAAATCATAGAGTTTTTGTGAGGATCAAATAAGATAATGTTCTTTTTGCAAAATAATTTGAAATTATTAAAGGGCTATATTAATGGGAGCTATTATCATTGTTTTGTGTTTGTCCTTTGTTTTCGAAGAGGACTGTGGCATCAGGGAAATGATGACATGATTTGTAGTTGACTTTGATTTGAGTGAGGGAGGGCTGTGCAAGGTCACCAGCCTTGCTTTCTCCTCCAGAGCCATCTGGATCCAGTGACCCCATATTCATCAGGATGATTGGAGATGACCCAGAATGCAATGGGAGATCTTGGCACCTTTAGGCTAAGGTGTACTCATTTAGAGTGAAGTCACTTCTCAGCATTCTCCCTTTTCCTTTAAGTCTCAGCTCACATTCCATATTGTTTGTGAAGTTTTCCCTTTCCCCCACATTTGCCAGTCCTCTCCCCTATTTCAAGCCACTTTGAATTATATTTAACTCTGTACATACAGAATTCCTTCCCTCAGTAAAATGAAACTTTGTGAAGGACGTGGATGGTTTTTATCTACCAATGTCTATAACCTCTTACTAATTTTTGATGAAATTGTGTTAAGTTCCATCTTGCAGGCAGTGCAGAAAGTATATATCTGTGGTCATGTAGATGTCCATATTTAATTATATTCCTCTGAGAAATCAAAATATTAAATAAACCACAGGATATTGGAGAGATACAAAGGGAAGATAAATGAGCTATAGTATATTATCAATAATGAATTTTGATCAAAAAGTGAAATCAAATATATATTAAACAAATATAAGAATGGAAAATAAATTAAGATATATAGAATGAATGAAGGATAACAGATAGACAGCCCACATTCTGTGTCAATGTCCTGTACCATGTATTATTTGATCTAGAAAAACCTCACTGGCTGGATCCCATGGGAAGATGTGAATAAAAGTCATATAGAGTAAGAAGATGTCAAATTAATGTAGGGTATACATTTAGAAGGTTTATAATGATGAGATAACAAGGCCATTGAACTATTGAGTCTTTGTATATATACATATACATATGTATATATGTATATATATATGTATATATGTATATACATATACATATACCATATGCTGGTACAGTGTCTTGTATATAAAATATATTTAATAAATAATTATTGATAAATTGAATATAACCAATGATTACAATGAATTGTAATTGTAAGAATTGTGGTATATATAATAACAGGGTTTTGGTAACTACTTAACTTGAGGAAATTATTCCTTGAGAAGACATTACTTTTGCTCTATTTTCTTACTCACCTAAATTGATTTAATGATTTACATGGCTAAATTAACCCTGTCCACTAGGAAACCCACCATGAAGAACTACTATAGGATCATGAATTTAAAGGTTGAAATTTCCCTAGGGAACACTAAATTTAATCCTTTGTTTTACATATGAGGAAACAAAAGGAAAGCATTTATTAGGCACCTACTATGTACCAGGCACAGAGCTAAGTTCTAGGGATACAAAAAGAGGCAAAAACCAGTCCCTGGCCTCAAGGGACAACTCTGACTTCAGGTTCAGCAATCTATCCTCTGGACCCCCATGCTGCCCCTTATTCTCATTCTGGCTGGCTTACTCATCTCAAAGAAATAACTAGTGTCCTGGTTTGCCAATCTGTTCTTTATGTAGCATAAATTAATTTCTCAAAACCTTAATGTCCGTAGGAGAATTGATAAAACCAAGTTCCCAAACATACAAATATCAGTGCTAGCTTCTGGACTTGGTGTTTTTATCATCCAAATATACACATCCCAGGAATCTTTGTCTGAGCAGCCAGACAGTCCTTCCTGCATTAAGGGTTTCCATTTGATTGTGAATTGTCCTTTTCTAACCATAGTTTTCCATGATACAAAGGCTTTCCATAACCTCAAAAACATGTTTAGTTTCACAGAGATTGTGTGAAAAGATCAGGCCCATCTGAAATTTTTTCAAAAATTATAATTCTAAGATAGTCACATGCCTTATTTTGTGTGTGTTCTGATATTTTGGTTATAATGTGTGTGTGTGGGGGGGGGGTCAACTAGAGTGGAGATAAACCCCAAATAGAGACCAAAGAGTTCAGCTCACAGTAGTTTTCAATGAATGATTTTCAGTGACTCTTAGCTCTAGGAAATATGCAGAATGGAGGGAAAGATATATTTCCACCAATCGTCTCTTGAAAAAGACCCCAAAAAGAAAACTCCTAGGAATATTTTAGCCAAATTCCAGAATACTCAGGTCAAGGAGAAAATATTGCAAGTAGCCAGAAAGAAACAATTCAAGTATTGTAGAAACACAATCAGGATAACATGAGAACTAGCAACTTCTACATTAAGTAATTGAAGGGCTTGGAATATGATATTCTGGAGGTCAGAGGAGCTAGGATTAAAACCAAGGATCACTTACCCAGCAAAACTGAGTATAATCCTTCATTGGAGAATATGGACATTCAATGAAATAGAGGACTTTCAAGCATTCTTGATGAAAAGACCAAAGCTAGACAAAAAATTTGACTTTCAAATATGAGAATCAAGAGAAGCATGAAAAGGTAATCAGGAAAGAGAAATTATAATGGAGTTATTAAAGTTGAACTGCATACATTCCAACATGGAAAGATGATATTTATAACTCATGAAACTTTTCTCAGGATTAGGGTAGCTGAAGTTAGTTGAAGGGAATACACACATATGTATACCTATATATGTATATGTGTATATATATATATATATATATATATGTGTGTGTGTGTGTGTGTGTGTGTGTGTACATATATATATATATATATATATATATATATATATATATATATATATATTTGTCTATACACACACACTTATATATGTCTCTCTTGGGAGAAGGAGAAAGGGAAAGATAGAATAGGGTATATTATCTCAAATAAAACAGGGAAGAACAATCTGTTACAATGGAGGGGAAGAGAGGAGAGGGGAAAGGGGAGTCATCTTTACTCTCACTGAATTAGGCATAAGGAGGGAATAATATAAACACTCAACTGCATATTTTACCCTATAGGAATGGAGGGAGGAAAGGGATGTTGGGGAGATAGAAGGGAGGAAAAATTAGGGGAGGGGTAGTCAGAAGCAGACACTTTTGAAAAGGGACAGGGTCAGAAGAGAAAACAGAATAAATGTGGGGTGGCATAAGATGGCAGAAATATAGTTAATCAGGGGTGGCTAGGTGATGCAGTGAGTAGAGTGCTGGCCCTGGAGTCAGAAGGACCTGAGTTCGAATCCAGCTTCAGACACTTAACACACACAAGCAAAAAAAACCTAGCTGTGTGACCTTGGGCAAGTTACTTAATCCCAATTGCCCTCAAAAAAGCAAAAAATATATATATATATATATATATATATACATATATATATATATATATAGTTATTCTCTCATAATATGACTATTATGGAAATATTTTGCATGACTACACATGTATAACCTATGTTAAATTGCTTATCTTCTCAATGAGTATGAGTTGAGAGGGAAGAAGGGAGAGAATATGGAACTTGAAATTTTAAGAACAAATGTTAAAAATTACATGCAACTGAGAAAAAGGATATACAGGCAATGCAAGAAAGTGAGGCAGAATGGAATAAGAGGGAGGGGACTGATAGAAGGGAAGGCAAACTGAAGGAAGGGTAAACATTATGCATACCATCTTGGGCTGGGGACTAGGGGAGAGATGAGCAGAAAAAATTGAAAAAAAAATCTTATGGAAATGAATGTTGAAACTAAAAATAAATTAATAAATTCTGATTTTTAAAAGAAGAACAACATGATTCTTAACTTTGCTCAAATCGCTTAAATGTGACCCAACAGAAAGAAAAATCTAAATGAGATTTACCTTAAAGGCTTGTAAAACTATAAATCTGTTCAAGAATTCATAACTATTCAGAGCACAGTAATTTCTGAGACAACCTCCACACTTAGGAGGAGTTAGAATATGTAAAAAATAGGGAAAGAGGGGGCGGGAGCCAAGATGGCGGAGTAGAAACAGCTCATCCAAGCCACTCTGCCCCCAGATTCCCCCCAAACTATGTAAAAGGGGACTCTGAACAACTTCTGGAGCCCCAGCACCCACAGAACAACACAGAGAAGCTAACCTCCCGCTGAGGACAGCCCAGCAGCCCTGCAGGAAGGACCAGCGCAGCGGTCTAGGACCTGGCAGCACGCAGAGCGCAGGAGCAGAGCCGAGCCCAGGTCCGTGTGAGCCGAGGTTTTAGCCCCAGGGCGGCAGGGCCAACAGCCAGCTGGAGGAACCCCAGAACACCAGGAGCTGTGGCGACTCCAGAATTATCAACATAGACATGCCTAGGACAAAGTAAGAGGTTAGTGTCCTATGGACTTTGGGACTGGTATTTAGAGAATGCGTTCGCTCCCTCCCCTGGGGGCTAGAAGCCACTGAGGAGACAAGCTATTTTGCAGTTTTCAGAGGCAGCTCCAGCTCCCAGCCTCCAAATCGTAGGGAGATCCAGCGATCAGTCTTGGGGGGTAATCGCTCTTGCTTTAACCTCCCTGGATCTGGATTGTGATCTAGGGTGGAAGTTGTGGGTGGGTTTACAGCTTGCCAGAAACGGAAGTTGCCCCCCACACGTTCGGGACGAAAATTCCTCTATCTGGCCTTAAAGCCATAGTGTGGCAACAAGCCCAAAAGTCAAGCAATTAAGTGGCAACATGCCAAGGCAAAGGAAACAGAAAAATGCAACCCTAGACTCCTATTTTGGGGGCATAGAGCGGGAAAAGGACTGTGAGGTCAGAAGTCCTGCTCCAAAAGCCCCAGGGGAAAACATGAGCGGGTTGCAGGCCATAGAGGACCTTAAGAAGGACTTTAAAAATCAAATAAGAGAAGTGGAGGAAAAATTGGAAAGAGAAATGAGAAGGATGCAGGAAAAGTATGAAATGAGGGTCAACAGCCTGACTGAGGAAAACAACACCTTAAAAAATAGACTAACTCAAATGGCAAAGGAGGCCCAAAAGGGCAATGAGGAGAAGAATGCCTTAAAAAGTCAATTTGCCAGATGGAAAAAGAATCTCAAAAGTTCACTGAGGAGATTCATTCCTTCAGAGTTAGACTGGAGCAAATGGAAGCTAATGACTTTATGAGAAATCAAGATGCTGTTAAGCAGATCCAAACAAATGAAAGATTAGAAGGCAATGTGAAATATCTCATGCGAAAAACCACTGACCTGGAAAATCGATCCAGGAGAGACAATTTAAAAATTATTGGTCTACCTGAAAGCCATGACCAAAGAAAGAACCTAGAAATCACCCTTCAAGAAATTCTCAAGGAAAACTGCCCTGATGTTTTAGATCCAGAGGGCAAATTGAGGTTGAAAGAATCCACTGATCACCTCCTGAAAAAGATCCCAAAAAGAAAACTCCCAGGAATATTATAGCGAGGTTCCAGAATCCCCAGATCAAGGAGAAAATACTAAAAGCAGCCAGGAAGAAACAATTTCAATGTTGTGGAAACACAATCAGAATAGCCCAGGACCTGGCAGCTTTTACACTGAGGGATTGAAGGGCATGGAATATGATATTCCAGAGGGCAAAAGAACTGGGAATGAACCCAAGGGTCTCCTACCCAGCAAAACTGAGTATTTTGTTTCAGGGGAAAATATGGTCATTCAGTGGAATAGAGGACTTTCAAGCATTCTTGAGGAAAAAACCAGAATTGAATAGAAAATTTGACATCCAGACACAAGAAGCAAGAGATGCCTGAGAAGGTAATCAGGGACAAGAAATCAAAAGGAACTTATCAAAGTTGAACTATTTACATTCCTATATGGAAAAGCAATAACTGGGACTGATGATATCTTTCTCACTATGAAAATAATGGAAGAAGGGGGTGTGGTCATAGGAATACATATGTGAATGTGTGTGTATATGGTTACAGTTATATATGGATAGAGGGCATAGGTTGAATTTGTTGGGAAGGGAGAATAATCAAGGGATGAAATTATGAGGTGAGAGAGGAAAGTAGCAAGAGGAGATGGGGAGAGACAGGGTGGGAAAAACTATCCATGTAGAAGAAGCAAGAGGAAGTGGTTGCAAAGGAGGGGGAGAATAAGGAAGTCTAAAAAGGCAAAACCACATTCACATTGAATTTGGTTCAGGGAGAAAATGACATACATACTAAATGGGATATCTCAACCTGCAGCAGGATAGGGGGAAGGGGGATGAGAGGAGGGATGATGGATGGGAGGGCACCCTTGGGGTGAGGGGAGGTTGGAAGTACCCACTATAGAAGAGGGACAGGATCATGTAGGGAATGGACCAGGTGGGGGGTGGGATGAGTGGGAGGGAATTATAAGCAGCCTTGTACAATATATCTACTATGATAATATTTTGCTTAGCTAGCCGTGTACAACATATACTGAATTACTTATCTCCCCAGAGGGAATGGGTGACAAGGGAGGAAGGAAATGGATCTGAAATTCGAGGTCGTAACATTAAATGTTCCAAATATATATAAATACTATTATTAATACTCTTTTGCTTGTAATAGGGAGATAAGATGTGCAGGCATTGGGACACAAAGATTCACCTTCCTCTAATGGAAAAGTCGATGGGGGTATGGGAGAAGGTATGGGAGAGAGCAGATTGGAGGAAGCGATATCTTGTGGGACTACTATTCTGGGAGGTTGGGTAGGGGAATAATGGGGGGAAAATGATTGTAACTCAAAATCTGGCAGAAATGAATGATGTAAAACAGAAGTTAATAAAGCATTTGTTTAAAAAAAATAGGGAAAGAGCTTTTCAGAAGTGAAATAATTTACTATTAGAATATAAATAACTTTGTGAAAATTATTATTATTATTACTATTTATATCATAAAGTTAATTCAGATTAAAATATCTTGATTATTACTGTTGATAATAATTAAATATCATATTTTTGGCCAATGTCTGAAGTAATCAAACAGACTGATATGCTTTGCTTTAAAAATACCTTCCTATGTCAGCAACTTCAGAGACCAGTTAAGGCTGGAAGTGGGATTTCCCTTTATCTTGGGACCTACTCCATATGGGAGGAAAACAGAGACATCCTGAGACCATAAATTCCAAATGGACCCTGCTCTGTCCATAATATTGTCAATTTGTATTTACAACCGAGAAACTTCCATTCTCATGATATGGATAGTAAACATATAGCAATCATAAAATTGTGTGACACAGCTACCCTGAATTGGGATGGTTCTAAGCTTTCTCAATTCTTTTGTTTAGCAGTCAGACTTAGTCTGGCTCCTTGTATAAGTTCACTAGTTTTAAGGGAATAAAATGAAATAACTGTATACCATTATGTTTGTCTCCTTTAACCACCTTTAAAGTTTAACATTGTGTAGCAGGTGGAATTAGAGATGACTACTCTCTTTAGCTAATCCCCACCTTCAGAATGTGGGCTTTCCCCAACTCCTCTCTTAGGTGACCCCACATGTGTGAGTGTCCTTTAGTCATTGCCCAAAACCCACCACTAACTCAGAAACAGATATTTTAGAAGGAATGTGAGGCATTAAAGTTCCTGCATCTGAGAAAAGTACAGGCATTTAACATAACTATCATATCTCCATCACTTAAACATACTTTTTCACAGCTCAGACCTCACCTAAGGTTAACATTATGAATTCACATGGTTTGCTGTCCCACTTGGGAGATTTATAAAAATTAAGAAGTCACTAAGATTCTTTCTCATACAGAGAGTTCAGAGACCCCAGCTAGAATTGAATCTGAATGTTTTAAATAGTTTTCAGACCTAAAGCCCCTCAACTGTCCATGGGGTTTTCTTCGCAAAGATACAGGAGTGGATTAAAGCAGACAGAGATTAAGTGACTTGCCCAGGATCACACAGCCAGTGAGTATCTGAGGCCAGATTTAAACTCAGGTCTTCCTGACTCCAGACCCCAAACTTTATCCACTAAGCCATCTAGTTACTCCAAGTAATTAAACAGAGAACACATAATGAAGTGAATGGTCAGATTGTCTTTGGGGTACTTGCCTAACCATGAATCATCAAGAGATTCATAGAAGAAAACATTTTATAATCATTAATTGAAGAACTGTATTCAATCTCTAGAATGCTTAAATACAATCAAGAATAAAGAGGATGTGAACTATACATTTCTCCAGTAGTATTGGTTTATAGACTTGTCTAGGCAATCTTTCATTTTACTGTGTTTGTGTGCCTAAATTTATTTTTATTAACCTTTTAGTGATTAGAAGTAGACTTCCTTTCAAGTAAATTGTTTTTCAATGAACAGAAAATCAATGCTTTACACCAGTCATGAGTCTTTACTAACTCATTTACAAATACGCTGACAAGACAAATTGTTTCATCACTAAAGAATTACTGTATTAACAATCAGTAATTCTAATAAAAGTCTAATGTAATACAAAATAAGCACACTTGACAGACTAAGCAAAAAAGCAGCTATTTCCTGTTGATGAGAACTAATTGTGTTGAAACAGAAATGAATTTGTCCAAGGATGAAATCAATGCTCTTAGTCCTTAATCAAGAGATGAATAATTGATAATTGTATTGCCTTGGATATTCATTATATAAGAAATTTTCTGAATTGCAAATCTTATGTATATAAACCCTTCTAACTCCAGACCTAAAGGTTATTGTAAAAGGGCAAGCCTTGGGGAAAGCCCTTTTGGAAGGCATCACACCTCCCTATTTTATTAGAATGAATTTATAATAATATTTAACTACAGGACTATACTTAAGCCAATAATGACATAGATAGCTCTAGATTCATTCTAAAAAGAGAAGAGGAAGTCAGTTCTGTATGCAGAATAATATTTTCCCATTTGACTTTCTGCTAGCATCTTTTTTTCTGTTTGATCCTGTCCTTACAAACCTGTAATCATAAAGTTTCAGGCAGCTAGTTCTTTAATGTGAAAATTGAAATAGGCTGAAAAGATTACTTCCAAATTCAGGTAACACAGGATTGTGCCCTGCAGGGTTGTATGATACAATTCAGAGAGACTTGTAGGGCTGCTTAAATTATGGACATATGGATTGGGATCAAAACCATCCAGCAAGCATTATGGGATGGCTGCCAAGAGGATCTTACAGAAGAGTGTTTCATTGTCACCTTCACTTCATGGAGATAAAAGCTTAACAGGGAGCAAGTGAATCGTTCTGGTGCTGATTACAGAAGGTAGGAAGAGCTTCTGAAGGGAAGCCTATAAAAATAGTAGGCTGGAGGTCTTCAGTGACATACTGCTAATTTGGAAGCTTTCATCCTCCCAAATTTTCATTATTGATTACACCACTGAGAGGCATGTGTTTGTGCAAGGAGCTGTCCATGGTTGTCTACAGAACACCAGGAACTCAATTACCCTCTACATTAATGGAGGATGATTAGGTAGTGGCTTTTCAAAAAAAGATGCAACAGTCTGGGTCATTTTTCACAACATTTGGATGGACAGGTCCTGCAGACATATTGTCTGTGTGTGAGACCATGGGCTGCAAACGTCAACATCAACAAAGGATTTCTGGCTGTGGCTTCATTTTTGATTCTGTCAAATGTGTAAGTTAGTTTAAAGAGAGAGTGCTAGCACCCTGACATCAATTCCCCTACTCAGAATATCCCATTTTCTTGCTACTATAAAAAGATGCTAGATACCATTTTACTGTCTGATATGGTGGGAAACTATGCAATATAAGGAAAATAATGAGCGAAGTGGTACATATTGATCAATAGATTTAGAGTCAGGAAAACCTGGCTTAAATCCTTCCTCTGACACTTGTTGCATGATCCTTGGTAAATCAAATAACCTCTTTTCCTCTGTTTCCTAATCTGTAAAATTAATGGTTTGAACTTGATGACAAGTAAGGTCAATTTCAATTTGAAATCTATGATCCGCTGATGTCATATTCCACAATTGTTGAAGGCTTATAAAGTTATCTCCACAATGACCACAATGGTCAGTTGACCAAAAAGAGATAAAAAGCAGAAATATATTAATATAGCATTTGCTGTGTTAAATTTTACTTTTTAACAATTAAATAAAAATAAATATGAAAAAAGAAGACCATGTTTTATATTCATATATTTACTGGACCCAGCATTGTGAGAGGTTATACAGTGATAAATGAACTGAGATGAGGCCCCTGCCCTCATGGGTTTATATTATGGTTTGGAAGATGAGACAGGCTTTAGAAAAGCCCCAAACCAATGAAACTCTAAGCTCTATAGTGGTACCTATAACTATAATGGCAACTCAGAGAATGGAGGGATTTAAGCTCCAAAATTGATGGGGCAGCTAAAGGAGTTAAGAAGATTTCATGGAGGACAGAATTTCAATGGCAATTTTTTTAAGTAAGAGTGGAATTTACATGGGGAAAAGGAAAATGGGACTTCTGAGTGGAAATAGGGAAATAAATTTGTAAATAGTATAGAATGACTCTGCCAGATTTAGAGGAAATGGACTTGAGGTATTTTGTCCAAGTAGAAAAACAGAGTTTAACATATATTTAGTCCAATATTTCAAACATAAAAACACCAGATGGTTAGTTGGAATGAAATCATCCCTTGTCCTTCCCTGCTCCCCACCCCAAAATAGGGGTCACTTCATATTATTTGCACCAAGTGAGATTCATAGTTTTTTCCTAGGCCCCAAAATTTTAACTTAAGGCTCTTGGGAGTGGGGGGAGAACCTAAGTAAGGTATGGAGACAGAAATGATAACATATGAAAGGGCATAAATATAAAGGATCAATCATCCTAGGGATCAATGACAGAAGAAGCATAACATAATAATTCTAAACCTGTAGTGAAGTGGAAAGGATTTAAGAATAGTAATCAGGAGACTGTAGTTACTTCCTGGTTAGTGGGTTACTCCTACTAAATATTAGTCTGGATTTAAAATGGCATTTATCTTGAGTCCCTCTGTTCTCAATCAAATGTAAAGAGTGAATATCTCTAATATTGCCTCCACTTAAACTTAATTCAACATGATTAAGTAAACGCCCAGTATCTATAAGGCATTGTGCTAGATGAAAAGGGTATAAAGATAACAATAAAATAATGCATACCTTTAAGGGAGTTACATTCTATTTCTACCAAGATGTACACCTTTGGATTTCTCTATCATCTCCCAGGAATTTTGGAAGATCATTTCAGACTTAGAACTCATGGAAATACCCTCTGCCTTTGGGGCACTCGCTACTGATTGGAGGGTGGAAGGCTCAGGCTCTTCTTCTATGTCCTCTGTTACTGTAGAGATTCACACCATCCTCTTAGTTCCTCAGGCTCACAAAGTAGGAGTAATTCTGTATTCCTCACTATCTTTCACCCTTATACCTTCTCTACCCCCATATCAAATCTGTTGTCAGGACCTGCTGATTTCTCCTTTGTAACATCTTTCCAATACACTCCCTGCTATAACCTACTGGAGGGCCTACATGCTTCAAGTCTCAACCTACTCAAATAGATCTTCTGTTCAGTTACTATATCGATTTTACTAAAGCATGAGTCTGATCATACCACTCCTTATTCAAGAAATGCTCATGGCTTCCTATTGCCTCTAGTATCAAATGCAAAATTCTCAGTCATTTAAAACCCTTCATAAATTACCCTCCTTTCCAGTCTTCTCATATTTTACATGCCCCACTGCTATGTATTCTTTGATTTAGTATCACTGGCTTCCTTGCTTTTCCAAAAATAAGACACTTCATCTTTAAGTTCTGGACATTTTCTCTGGCTCCCCCAACCCCCATGCCTAAAATCCTCTTCTTCCTCTGCCCCAGCTACTGACCCCCTTTACTTCTTTCAAGTCCTAACTAAAATCCTATTTATTACAGGAAGCCTTCCCAACCACTCTTAATTTTAGTGACTTCCCTCTGTTAATTGTTTCATAATATATATATATATATATATATATATATATATATGTGTGTGTGTGTGTGTGTGTGTGTGTGTGTGTGTGTGTGTGTACATATACATATATATCTTACTTTCTGTGTGTATGTGTATATGTGTTTAGCCAAAAGATGCCATTAAGCTCATTTTATTTTTATGATAAAAAGTATAAGGTTTCTCTAGTATGCACTTTTAAATTGCTTTCATTGATTTAATCCTTGGTGTAGCCAATGCTTCTTCAACCAAAGAATCAACTTCTTCATTCTTGTGTTTTTTTTGGTAGCTGATATTTTTCTTCATCTAACTGTATACTTTGCTGTTTCCTTCAAGAGTAAAAAAAATAACTAATGAATCTTTCTGCTCTTTTAGAGATGTCTTTTCTGTGTTTGTAACATATTCATTTTGAAGTCTGAGGCTTTCCTAGCACTTCTCTTGACAGTAAAGCTTTTAAATAAGGAGAAAAAAGAAATTGAATGAACTCTAGTTGCCTGAGCTTGTGACATCTTCTAAAATCAAATGGGATAGCATTACCTTCCTGAATGCTTTTATGGGAGTTAAATATGGTTCTCTTTTCTTTTCACACATGGGTACTAGAGTATCAGTAAATTTGCCAGGCCATATACAATATAATAGGTGCATATTAATGCATTACATGGATATTTTATGAGGACCACCCTTGTTAAATTCAGAGTAAATCATTGCCAGGTTGACTTAAGGGGGATGGATTTTTCATCTGCAGAAACTCATGATTGTCAGCTAAGTCACAAAGTAACATGCATCACAGCGAGGAAGGAGGCTCATACCAAGGAAATTACAGATCCTTGAAGGTCTGGACTAAGTAGAAGGTCTAAAGGGCATCTGGGCCAGTGAAGATAAGCCAGAGCTCAGGATCATGTGACTTCCACTATAACTGACTCTTTAGTAGAAGCATAGCAAAGTTCCTATTCCAGTAACCACAGAGGTGAATATAATTGAACTACTATCCCAAAAGCCATACAACTATGTATGCCAGAAACTCTTGGTTTGTTACTCTCATCTAAAGATGCAAGCTTGTTTAGGAGAAACATACTCTATTTGCCTATTCCTTGTCATTCCTCCACAGAGTTGTGAAATTTTCATGCCAAAAACACATGATCCATGATCCTCGTTAGCTCCCTATTTCCTTTAGGATTAAATACAAAATCCTTAGTCTATCATTTAAATCTCTCTACATTCTGACCTCCACTCTTCTCCCTAGACTTCTTTCATATATTATCCTTTCACATACTCTCTACTATGGTGAATTTGAACTGCTAGTTGTTTCCATGCAAGATATTTCCTCTTCAACCTCTATACCACCCCAGCTTATTTACTATTCCTACATGAGGGCTTTCCTCTAGTTATTATAAATCTCTCTGTCTGGGATGGCTAGGTGGCACAGTGAACAGAGCACTGGCCCTGAGGTCAGAAGAACCTGAGTTAAAATCCAATTTCAGACATTTAATACTTACCAGCCATGTGACTTTGGACAAATCACTTAATCCCAATTGCCCTGCATTCTCCCATCCAAAAAGCTAAAAAAAATTTACTTTAAAAAAATCTCTCCCTCTTAAAATTAGTTTGTCCAGAATAAACATCTCTGTCTTTTACTTCAAATGTACCCCTGATCTAAGCATTCTTATCATTGTCAAGAGAAGCACCATCATTCCAATTATCTAGGTCACAACCTTAGAGTCATTCTTAACTGATTACTCTCTTTCACTCCACATATCCAGTTCAATTACCAGGTCCTCTCAATTCTATCTACACAGCTTATATTACATGTCACCCTATCTCTCTATGCATGCACAATCCCTTATCACCTCTTACCTGGATTTCTTAACATAGATGACTGAGGTCTATATAGCTAGTCCTAGCCTCTCTACAAAGCTCTAGTGACTGATCATAAAATTGCCTTGGGATATTTTCAACTGGATATAGTATTGACATTCGAAATTCAGTATGTTCCAGAAAACTCATTATCTTCCATACCCTTTTCCAAACTTACCTGTTACTACTGAGTGTATGACTTTCCTTCCAGTGTCATGACTAATTTGTCAATGTCTAAAAGCCATCTTCACTCTCAAGCCCCTCACTTATCCAAACAATTGATAAATCTTGTCAATTCTATGTCCATAAGCTCTCTTATGTACATCCCTTTCTCTATATTCACATAGCTGCCATCCTTGTTCAGGTCCTCATCACCTCATGCCTCGAAAAATGAAATAGTTCTTCCTGGTAGTTCTTCCTGTCTCAAGTGTCATTCCATTCCACTGCAACTTCCAAATCACTGTTCAATTGGTTTCTCTAAAGCACAGATATAACTGTGTCAATGATCAACTGAGTCAACTTCAATGATATCTTTAGGATCAATTATTAATTCCTTTTTGTTATTAAGAATCCTTTACAACCTGATTCCTATAGAGTTGGGCTTTTTAAACTTTTATTGATATCTTTTGTTGGTACATTATAAATGTTTACAGATTTGTCTCACTCTCGTGAGAGGTCTTGCAATAAAGTAAAATAGTAAAGTGAAACTAATTTCCCAGTGACCTCATCTAAAAGCGCAACATTTCATATCCATACCACATCTCATATCTCTTATTTTAATTAAAAATCTATTTTATATATTTCCCACCCTTGCTACATTAGGAGAAAAGACAAGAAAAACAATTTTTGTAACAAATGTACATAGTCAAACAAAACAAATCCCTTCAATAACTGTAAGCAAACATACATATATTTCATTCTGCACCCTAAATCTATCACTTCTCTGTTCAGGATGGGAATTATTATCATCAGTCCTCTGGAATCATAAATTGTCACTATGTTGATTATATTTCTTATAAATTTTAAAGTTGTTCATCTTTATAGTGTCAATTTAATTCATATATTGTTTTCCAGGTTTTGCTAATTTCATTCTTTCCTGGCTTCCTTTAATTTCCAAGTAAAACACCATTTTTTATAGGAATCCTTTTCCAACTACTCTTAATTTTAGTGCTTTCATTCTATTTTTCATTTATTATTTAGTCTATATGTAGCTTGTTTGCACACATTTGTTTGCTTATTGCCCCCTCAATTAGGTTGTGAAACCCTTGAGAGAAGAGGTGATCTTTTACCTCTCATCATATCCCCAGCATTTAACACCTTAACAGGGCATGTAGTTAGATGCTAATTGGTTGGTTTATATCCTCAGAATCCAGATATCTTACACATGGCTAGAGCTTAATAAATACAAGCTGAATTTCTTTAACTGCTTTGAAGGGAGTAAGTAGATCTTCCATAAACCTTCTATGTCTTTCTAACTTATAAGATTCTGCTCCATTTCTTTTCTCAAATCATCCTTAAAGGATCTACTCAATGAAATGGAAGCAAACTTCTGGTTTTTCAAATTAGCAATTGCACAATACATCAATAGCTCACTTCCTTTTCTTATTATGGATATACTCAATAATTCATTTTATGCAGGATATCATGGAAAATATGCCTTGTACTCACCCCATATCTTTCAACTACAATTTGTCTAAGCTCTACTTCTCTTCCTTCCAGGTCCTGGTGTTCCATTTTTCAGAGACATAATTGTTCAGTGGGAGAACATTGGTCAGGATGCTTTATTACATAAAATTTCAGTTTAACAAACATAACTTGAACACCTTCTGTACACAAGATAATTTTGCTGATTCCTCCAAACACAGATATGAAGGAATAGATTCAGGAAGCCAAATCCAGGCCAAAAGTTTACTCAGGGTCCATTAGAAAGTGAATAGAAGAACACTGTGGAGTAGAAACAGCACTTCCATGGCACTCTCCCCCACACGACTTCCAAACCATGAACAACTTCTGGAGGTTCAGCACCCACAGAACGACAAAGAGAAGCTAACCTCGAGCTGAGGACAGCCTGGTAGCCCAGCAGGGAATGGCCAGCGCAGTGCTCTGGGAGCTGAACCCAGGCCTGCATGAGCCTCAGTTTTAGCCCCAGGGCGGCCAGGCCAGCAGCCAGCTGGAGGGACCCCAGAACACCAGCAGTTGTGGCAATTCCAGAATTATCAACACAAATATGCCTAGGACAAAATGAGAGGTTAGTGCCCTATGGACTTTGGGACCAGTATTTGGGGAACATGTCAGCTTCTTCCCCTGGGGGCAAGAAGCAGCTGAGGAGCTGAGGCACAGATGCCATTTTGCAGCTTCAGTGGCAGCTTCAGCTCCTGGCCTGTCAATTGTAGGGAGATCCAGCAATCAGTCTGGGGGTTAACCACTCTTGCTTTAACCTCCCTGGATCTGGATTGTGGTCTGGGGAGGAGGTCATGGAGTGTGTGACCAGCTTGCCAGAGTGTGTGGGAGCTTCAGGGAGGGCACCCAAATAATACCTCTGGCAGTTGAGAAAACCACAACATTTGGGATGGAAGCTCCCCTGTCTGGTGGCAGAGTCCTACTGTGGCAACAAGCCCAAAAGTCAAGTAATTAAGTGGCAAAATGCCTAGGCAAAGAAAACAAAATAAAGAGAAAAATTCAACAATAGACGCCTATTTTGGTGACAAAGAGGATCGAAGCATGGAACAAGAAGAGGACTGTGAGGTCAGAAATCCTGCACCAAAAGTCCCAAATGAAAATATGAGTGGGTTACAGGCCATAGAGGACCTTAAGAAGGATTCCAAAAGCCAAATAAGAGAAGCAGAGGAAAAATTGGGGAGAGAAATGAGAAGGATGCAGGAAAAGTATGAAATGAGAGTCAACAGCCTGACTGAGGAAAATAACACCTTAAAAAATAGACTAACTCAAATGGCAAAGGAGGCCCAAAAGGGCATTGAGGAGAAGAATGCCTTAAAAACCCGAATTTGGCAGATGGAAAAAGAATTTCAAAGGCTCACTGAGGAGATTCATTCCTTCAGAGTTATACTGGAGCAAATGGAAGCTAGTGACTTTATGAGAAATCAAGATGCTGTTAAGGGGCGGCTAGGTGGCACAGTGAGTAGAGCGTCGGCCCTGGAGTCAGAAGGAACTGAGTTCGGATCTGGCCTCAGACCCTTAACATGCACAAACAAAAACCTAGCCGTGTAACCTTGGGCAAGTTACGTAACCCCAATTGCCCTCCAAAAACAACACCAACGGCCAAAAAAAAAAAAAAGGTGCTGTTAAGCCGATCCAAACAAATGAAAGAATAGAAGGCAATGTGAAATATCTCATGGGAAAAACCACTGACCTGGAAAATAGATCCAGGAGAGATAATTTAAAAATTATTGGACTATCTGAAAGCCATGATCAAAGAAAGAACTTAGAAATCATCCTTCAAGAAATTCTCAGGGAAAATTGCCCTGATGTTCTAGACCCAGAGAGGGAAATAGAGGTTGAAAGAATCCACAGATCACCTCCTGAAAAAGATCCCAAAAAGAAAACTCCCATGAATATTATAGCCAGGTTCCAGAATTCCCAGATCAAGGAGACAATACTACAAGCAGCCAGAAAGAAATAATTTCAATATTGTGGAAACACAATCAGAATAGCACAGGACCTGGCAGCTTCTACATTGAGGGATTGAAGGGCATGGAATATGGTATTCCATAGGGCTAAGGACCTGGGATTAAAACCAAGAATCACCTACCCAGCAAAACTGAGTATCTTGTTTCAGGGAAAAATATGGTCATTCAGTGGAATAGAGGACTTACAAGCATTCTTGAGGAAAAAACCAGAGTTGAATAGAAAATTTGACATTCAAACACAAGTAGCAAGAGATACTTGAGAAGGTAAACATGGAAAAGAAATCAAAAAGGAACTTATCAAAGTTGAACTATTTACATTCCTACATGGAAAAACAATAACAGTGACTGATGAAACCTTTCTCAGTATGAAAATAATTGAAGAAGGATATATGGGAATATGAATACATATGTGAATGTGTGTATATATGTTCACAGGTATACATGGATAGAGGGCACAGGTCGAATTTGGTGGGAAGGGATGATACTTAAGGGGTGAGGTTAAGAGGTGAGAGAGGAATGTGGCAAGAGGAGATGGGGAGAGACAGGGTAGGGTAAACTATCTCATGTAGAAGCAGCAAGGGAAAGTGTTTGCAGGAGAGAGGAAGAACAGGAAAGCAAAAAGGCAAAACCATATTCTCATTGAATTTGGCTTGGGGAGAGAATGACATACAAACTTAATGGGATATCTCACCCTGCAGGAGAGTATGGGGAAGGGGGATGAGAGGGAGCATGATGGAGGGGAGGGCATGCTAGGGGGAGGGAATATTGGAGGCACCCACTTTTGAAGAGGGACAGGATCAAAGTAGGGAATGGACCAGGTGGGGGGGGGGTGTGGGATGGGTGGGAGGGAAAGATAAGCAGTCTTTTACAATACATCTACTATGGTAATGTTTAGCCTAGCTATAGAAGTACAACACATACTGAATTGCTTATCTTCCCAGCTGGAGTGGATGACAAGGGAGAAAGGGAATGGATCTGAAATTTGAAGTTTTTAAATTAAACATTTCAAATATATATATATATATATAAATACTCTTTTGCATGTAATTGAGAGATAAGATGTGCAGGCATTGGGCATAGAGATTCACCTTGCCCTAATGGTAAAGTCAAAGGGAGTATAGGAGAAGATATGGGATAGAGCAGATTGGATGAGGGGATATCTTGTGGGACTGATATTCTGGGGTGGTGGGTAGGGGAAAAATGGGGAAAAATTTGTAACTCAAAATTTGGCAGAAATAAATGATGTAAACCAGAAATTAATAAAGCATTTGTTTAAAAAAAAGTTTGCTCAGGTCTGCATATGTCATCCAAGGCTGAAAAAAGTATACCTAATATTTGAATCTAAGATAGAGAAAATACTAAAGCAAAAATTACCTAGACCAGTCACACTTTGAGCCAAGTCTCCCTCTGTATGATCTTTTGTGTAGAGACCCTAATGAAATAAGTCCTCAAAGGGTATAACTTCCCCAGTTTCTATCTCAGTGGAGGAAACACAGAACATATCCATCATATCCTCAAGAACTGACACCTTCCCAGGGGAATTGTGTAGATCATTTATGACTGTAAAGAACAGTAATGCAACTAATATTTTCTATCCTTTTATAAACTCTAATCAAGGCTATTCAAATAGAGTAGTATCCCACCCATATACTTCTTATAATATTTTCATCTTCACTATTAGGTTGCCACCTATCTTAGTACTAGCAGAGGCATTTCCCAACCCCTAGATAATTTTTTTAAAGGAAAAGAAAATCATTTCTCCCTCTTGAAAAGGAAAGCCTTTTCCCTACAGAAGTCCCAGATGACCTGGGACTGTCCTCATAGGCATTAGGGAAATCCTAAATCATTCTCACTAGTTGAGAAACCAAATGACTTTGTTTTAGTGATTGTATAACAACATAGGACTATTTGCACAGGGGATCAGTAAGAGGTCTGACATGCTCTCCCACTCCTTTTTCCACTGAGGTGCCGCTATATTCTCAAACTGGTACCAAGTGAAACAACCATTATGGTACAAGGTTGGGTGGAACATTCTTTGTCTCCATTTCCAGGAAGAATTCCCTTTCCTTTGAAACCACATGCATAACCAGTTTGTTTGTTTTTTTAATTCTGGAGAGGTTAAAATTCCTGAAATATTTAAGGCACCAAAATGTCTCCAGAGATCCATGAAGTACATAGGGAATTGAACTTTCTGTATAAACTTCCCATTATATCCCCTCCATAGCAAATATTAATTTCCCTTCCCTTATAAGGATAAGCAGTTAATTTAAAAGGGCAAACAAACACAGACAAGCTCCAAAGAGCTGTAGAGATCCCACAAATAGATTAAAAGCTTGGGGTTAATCACTCAGGGTTTCTAGGCCACCAGTCAACCTGTTCCCATGTTCCTGGCATACACAAAAATTTCAATCTGCCTAGTCCTGTCACAACAAGGCAATGATTGATTAAAAATGAACAAAAGAAAATAATGTGAATGAGCTCCCATAGTACATTCTAGGTAATTATTAGGCACCAGTAGTCTACCATGTTCGCTATGGGTCTAGTCTATTACAACATAAGTATCCAATCATACACATACCATCTCACATAAATTAGTCCAACTTGTCAAGGAATGGTACTGAAAAATAGTAGTCTAAAGTGAATCTACATATAATTTTCCCAAAAGGATTTGTACATAATTAGGGCATCTGTCAAGGGGCATCTTGAATCTCAGATGGAGCTTATGAGTTATCGCCAATTTGCTTCCCCTAACAATCAGCCAGTACACAAAATCAACTCTTAGAAAAGATATTTACTAAGATAGCATAATAAAATCAATACCTATAAAACCATCCCTCCATTCCTGTGAGGCACCTTCTCCCATAAATACACACACATACAGGCATAATACACACATATACATAGACTTATATGCTTTGTGTGTGTGTGAGATCATCCATGTGAACACTGGGCTTAGCAATGGTAGTAAGATACACATATAGTATTCATATTTGTCAAAGGTGGGTCACAATTCTTCCTTCAGTAGGAACTGGATGTTCTTTTTCTCTTTGTAGAGTCCTTACATAGCTCTTCTTTGCCACTGTGTCACTGATGGGTTGGTTACTCAGTTCTGTTGCCAGACCTAGCTTTTATCCATCACCTGATGCTCTCTTCTATGTCAGGGTCACACTTCATGAATTTGCTTCCTCTCTCATATTATTTTGTCTCTGTATACATATCAGGAGTGTATATTCATCTCTGCTCCATTCTATGTGTAGTTTTCTCCTTCTCTAGTAGCACCCATCTAAAGCTTTATGTGGAAGGAGTCAAGGAAATTCCTTTTTTCCCCCTAGCATGGGTTTCCATATTGGTCAGATCCTGACTTAAAATCTCTCCCAGTTTCAAACTGCCTCTCCAACAATAGCATAGGTTGCATCACTCTGGACAGACTACACTAAATGTTATAACTGTTGGATCATAAAGAAGAGAGAAATTTCCTTGTATTTCTTTCAAGGGTTATCACTTGAGAACTATTCCTGAGTAGCGTGTGCCTGTCTCTACATCCTCTAAACATAGCTATTTAAAGCATTCAGAAGTATGGTAAATTTATTTTTTCAGCTAATTGCAATGTTAACTTCTTAACTCAATCATAGAGACATTTTGCCTTATAAATAGATCAGAGTATAGATGCATCTTTGTACTTATGTTAACACCTCACTAAAAATATGTAGCTTTTTGTCAATACATAAAGTACGAAATCAACTAATGAACCATCTTTTTATCATGATTAATTATAATTGAAGAAATATCATATATTAATATAAGCATTTCACATCAAATTTTATTTTGGGACACTTTTGGCCAGAATGCATTCTCTTTCTTTCTTGATAATTTTGCTGTTCTGGCATAATATTGTATTTGATCTAAAGCCAGTAAGAACTTAGGATACTTTTGTTATAATTTTGAAATCAGAACATGGGCATTCCTATGATTAAAAAAACATTGTTAAGACTTCTCTTTGTGACTGAGTCACTTTTTGATTGTTTTTAAATTGTTGTTGTTGTTAAGTAGTTTCAGTTGTGCTTGACTCTTTATGATCCTATTTGGAATTTTCTTGCCAAAGATACTGGAGTGGTTTTCCATGTCCTTCTCCAGGTCATGTCACAGATGAGGAAACTAAGGTCAGCAGGGAGAAGTTATTTGCCCACTAGTAATGTCTAGGCCAGATTTGAACTCAGGAAGATATCTTTCCTGACTCCAGGACCTGGGCTCTATCCACTGTGCTGCCCCTTTAAAAACAGTTCAAGTTAAAACTGGGAACCTTAAATTACAGGAAATTCAGTCTATAAGAAAACAGTCTTGACCTTGAGGACTCAGAAATAAGGGATCTTTCCCTAACTAATCTTGGAGACTTAGAGTATGCATCCAGTAAAGAAAGAGAATGTCAGCAGAATTAAAATAAAAATTAAAGGGGCAATGGTATCCTGGACAGAAGCATTGAATGTTTACTTGGATATGACTTGGATTCAGACCCTGTTCTCAATGTTTATTAACCATGTGAACCCAGTGAGTCTCTGAGTGTCCTTAGTTTTCTCCTCTATAACTTGTAGAGCCTCTTCCTCACAGGGCTCTTGTGAGCACTATTTGGTTCCTTGCCCACACAGAGAAGGTATATAGCTGACAATTGTTATTATGTAGGTGGTTTTCAGTTAACCTTTCCCAAGTAGCCATTATCAGTATTATTATTTTATTAAGATTTATACCTTTACATCTGAGTCAGTCTCCTGATAACTGAATCCAAACAACAGGTCTAAGATGTAATCTATTTCACATGAGGCCAATACCAGAGAATTTGGGAAACTTCAAATGGTTTTGAGACTAATTTCATAGAAGCTATCATCCTGATGTGAATTTAAACAAGATAGCTTCATACAGTCCTATTAAGAAAGAGACTTTAGGGGAAGCTAGGTGGCACAGTAAATAGAGTGCTGGCCCTGGAGTCAGGAGGACCTGAGTTCAAATCTAGCCTCAGAGACGTATCACTTACTAGCCGTGTGACCTTGGGCAAGTCACTTAACCACAATTACCCTACCTTCCCCCCAAACAAAAAGAAAAAAAGACAGACTTTAGGCAAGATGGAAAGGAATTTTTTAAAGTGCTGCATTCTGGTTCTAAATATGTATATATGTGAGACAATACCCGTACCCTTTTGATCATTGAATCTTTACTATTGTTTATCGGTTCCATTAATGTTTGTTTTGCAAGGTATTTAATGACTATGGGGCATATTGTATATGACCGAGATATCAAGCTAGAAGCATAGAAGAAAAGAAAAGAGGTTGGAAGCTTTAAAAGTTATACAGCCCACTGATTGTCACATACTATGCTAGAGCTACCAAATAACTGGGAATTTTTTAATATTATATTATAGGAGAAACATAACTAACTGTAATATATATATATGTTACAGTTAGTTATGTTTCTCATATATATATCTGCCCCCAGTTTATGTATGTATATATGTATACGTATATGTGTGTATATATATATATGTGTATATACACACACACACACACACACACACACACGCACACACACACACACACACACACACACACACACACACACACACACACACACACACACTGGGAGCCGCTAGGTGCAGCAGCAAGCACCCCAGCATCCCCAGGGTGACTGCCAACACAGGTTCTCAGATCTGCCTTTCCAAAGGAAAGCAACTCAAAATGTGTCAAAAAGCTTACTTCAATCAATCAAACATATATCATTTACCTAGTTCAGGGTTTCCCCTGAAAGGGTCAGCACCCCGAACTTCAGAGTATACAGACAGAAGTTACAAGACAGAGAAACAGATCAAACAGACAGGCTTCCAAACTGTCCAACCATTACATCCATACCAAATCATAGCTACCAGAGAGGGAAGCATCAACATCTGGGTTTTCAAAGCCGGGGGCTCTCAACAGCTGCCCAGAGTCTTGTCTGGTCAAATCACACAACACTTCTCAAAGTGAGCCCCAAAGCAAGGCCTCATATCAGGGATTATATAGCCTTCTCCTGGGTCAGAGAATGTAACCAACCTTTTGACCCACTGCCCAATCACACAGCTCCAAGGTGTGGCCATTCCTGAAAACCAAGCCTCCTGCCACAGGCTCCATGTGACCACATTCAGCCTATTAGGGGGCAGAGTGTATTTTCAAATCAAGGAAGGTTCTCAGAGTATCTTAAGCCTATCAAAGGGCCAAGGGGCAGTGAAGATCTTTAAATTTGCATTTCTATTACACTAGGTGGCATAGTAAACAGAGCACTGGCCCTGGGATCAGGAGGACCTGAGTTTGAATCTGGCCTCAGATATTTGACACAGTTACTAGCCCTGTGACTTTGGACAAGTAACTTAACTCCAATTGCCCTCTAAGATATATATACAGAGAAGATGAAATGCCTTATGATAATGGTAAAAGGTAAGAAATTAATATGTAGGATAGGACCTATTGGGACAATAGGTATATCTTATTATTTTATTGTCATCTTATTTCACCCTGGGTTAGACACTTCACTTATAGCAAATCTACTAAATTAGAAGAAAAACTGAAGCTGAAAGTTATTTTAGACATGGTGTTCACATTGACAAATGAGTGATTCATAAAACAAGAAGAGAATATTAGGTTACCTATAGGAGTAGTGTTCTGAAAGACACATTTACATATTAAAACAGTCTCATCTGCTTAAAGAAGACCAAAAGGAAAGATTGGAAAGTGATCCAAGAAAGTTATGACAAGACTTAGTCCCCAGTGTTTTCTCTTTCTTAAAATTAGCACCCCCACCTGGTTGACCAGAGAACTGGCTATTATGCCCCTTTCATAAGATGAAGTACTTAAATGGACTTTTCTACATCTTTATCTAGCATCAAATATGAACAAAAAGAAACTAGAGTCAACATACCTAAATTCAGTCTAAATTCTCATTAACATACCTGGTAGGAGAGAACCAATATCATAGGAAGAGTACCCCTCCCCTTTCTCATCATAAATTTTTCACATTCTTCTCTCTCAGTTCTTGGGACATCACTCTCTCCTGGTTCTCCTACCTATATGAACACTCCTGAAGGCTGCTTTTCTGAAGTCTTATCTAAGTCATGCTCCTTAGCTGTAGTTATGCCACACTGATTTTTCCTCTTTCTCTTCTCTCTATAAATAACATCATTTGGTGACCTCATCAGCTCCCATGGATTTCATTATTGTCTCTATTTTCATTCTCTAACCTACCTATTCAGTCCTAACCTCTCTGGTGACCTCAAATCTCTTATCTCCAACTGTCTTTCAGACATCTTGAACTGGATGTCTAATAGGCATCTTAAACTCAACAAGTCTAAAATGTAACTTATTATTGCTCCCAATCCAAACCCACCCTGCACTCCAAACTTCCCTATTACTCTCAAAGATACTTTCCTCCCATTCCCCCAGGTTTATGACCTAAGGTTGACTCTTTACTATTTCTCATATATAATCTGTTGCACAGACCATGGATTCTACCTTTGAAAGACCTTTCTAATATACCTTGTCTCTCTTCTGTCACTGCTACCACCCAGCTGTAGTCCCTCATCTCCTCATGCCTGGACTATTCCACTAGCCTACTAGTTAGTCTGCCTGAGAGATGTCTCTCTTCAGCCTAGTTCATCCTCTATTCAGCTTTCAAAGTAATTTTCCTACTCTGCAGGTCTGACCATATCACTCCCATATTCAATAAACTTCAGTGGATCCCTATCACCTTCAAGATGAAAAGCTCTGTTCATCATTCAAAGGCTTTTATAATCCATTCTATACCTTTCCAGTATTATTTTTCTTTGGAGGCAGGGAAGGCAAGGCAATTGGGGTTAAGTGATTTGCCCAAGGTCACACAGCTAGTAACTGTGTCAAGAGTCTGAGGCCGAATTTGAACTCAGGTCCTCCTGACTTAAGGGCTAGTGCTCTATTCACTGCACCACCTAGCTGCCCCCTTTCCAATATACTTACATCTATTCCCTCTGCCATCTGATTCGATGACACTGGCCTCCTTGTTTTTCCATGAACAAGATACTCCAGCTCAGCTCTGGATATTTTCTCTGGTTTACCCCCATGTCTAGAACATTCTTCTTCCTCATCTCAATTACTGGCTTCCTTCAAGTTCCAACCAAAATTCCACCTTCTGCAGGAAGTCTTTTACAATCCAACTTCATGAAGTTATATCTCTCTATTAATTTTTTTTCTAATTTTCTTGTATATTGCTTGTTTGTACATCTTCCTTTGCTTGCTATCTACCCCTTTAGGAAAACTCCTTAAAGGAAGGGACTATCTTTTGCCTCTTCTTGTATCTCTAGCATATAGCTTGGCACATAATAGATATTTAGTAAATGCTTATTTACTGGCTCTAATAGAAATATATTATAATCATCTGTGATGACCTTTAGTGAAACTGTTTAAGTAACAATGACAGAAATGTTTGTAAAGTCTAACAACAAGAAAAAGAGGATGTTAGACTAAAATATACACAAGGTCTATGAACTTATTTTTGAAATAGTTTATTAATTATATTTTAATTTAATGGATTTCTTGGTAATTTTATATATTCCTCATTATTTTTATTTTAAGAAGGAATACATAAGCCTCATCAGACATCTATGAAACAAAAAAAGGTAAAGAACTTCTGATCTAAGGTAACTCTTCAATGGGAATTCATAGTGGAAAAGGTTAATTCCTAAAGGTTAATGTGTGTGTGTGTATATATACAAACATACATACACAAATATACACATATATGTAAATATGCAAATGGCAGAATATATGCATATATTCTGCCATTTTACTTTATAGTTATGGTATTTCTGCTTATCTAAATCTAATCTCCTTATTGATATATGAAGTATGTTGCCTTATCCTCTAAAATATACTATTCAATGAGTATCTAGACCAAAAATAATCGAAGCACCAAATGGGGCCAAAAGTTACATAACTTAATGCTCCTGGGTTGTGTTCTGCATTTGGAGTGGGGTGTGGATTGTTAATGATCCTTATCTAGGCCATATCTAGTCCTTCTTGCTTAACTATTCTTTCCCATGTCTGTCATTCTAATCTGAGAATAAGCTTAGTACTTTCTTGAACACAAAGTAAACATAATACTCTGCTGTTTAAACACCACTTGATCTAGTATGGGTCAAACAAAGTTCCTTTCATAAATTGTTCTTTTTTTTCCCCTAAAAATACTCTCTAAATTAGGGAGGTGGAAAGATGGAGGAGTAGAGGCAGGAACTTGGTGTGAGCTCCTACACCAAACACCTCTAATACCTGTTAAATATGACCCTAAAAAATTTTAGAGCTATAGAACCCACAAAGTGACAGAGAGAAACAAATCTCCTGCTAAAGGACTCCTGGCAGGCCGACAGGAAGCATCTATCAAACCATGCAGGGAGCTGAGCACAGCACAGTATGAGCCATATGGTCTGCGGCCTTAACCAGTGGCACAGCCTGGCCAAAGCAGACTTCAGGAGAGTGAATCACCAGCAGCTGTGGCAGTTTTCAGACTTCTCAGCCCATAAATGCCAAAGATAAAGTAAAGGGTCAGTGGGGAATTCTGTTGGAAACTGGGTGACAGAAGAGCGAAGTCCGGCCCCTGCACTGTGGCAAGAGGTGGCAGAGGCTCAGCAACTGCTGCAGCTGCTGCCTCATGGCTGCCCCCACGAGCTCCTGGCCTGCAGATCATAGGGGGAACAAGTGACCAGAGTGTAATTGCTCTTGCTTTGACCTGCTTCGATCTGGATCTCGGTCTTGGGTGGTGGTCCTGGGGTATATGGCCAGTGTGCAAGAGCTTGGGGTGTCTGTAGAAAGGACACTCTTCTCATAGCTCTGACGACATTTGCAAAAACTCAAGCCATTTGGGACATAGCTCTCTCCACTCTGGAAGCAAAAACTCACTGAAGAGAATAATTCCTTCAGAATTAGATTGCAGCAACTGGAAGCTAATGACTTTATGAGAAAACAAGTTACTATAAACAGATCCAAACACATGAAAAATGGAAGGCAACATAAAATATCTCATTGGAAAAACACACTGACCTGGAAAATAAATCCAGGAGAGATAATTTAAAAATAATTGGAATACACAGAAGCCAAAACAAAGAGCCTAGAAATCATCCTTCAAGAAATTCTCAAAGAAAATTGCCCTGATATTCTAGAACCAGAAGACAAAAGAGAAATGAAAGAATTCACCAATCACCTCTTGAAAAAGATCCCAAAAAGAAAACTCCTAGGAATATCATAGCCAAATTCCAGAGTTCCCAGGTCAAGGAGAAAATATTACAAGCAGTCAGGAAGAAACAATTTGAGTATTGTGGAAACACAATCAGGATAACACAAGATCTAGCAGCTTCTACACTAAGGGATTGAAGGGCTTGGAATATGATATTCTGGAGGCCAAAGGAGCTAGGGTTAAAACCAAGAAACACCTACCCAGCACAACTGAGTATAATGCTTCAGGGGAAAATATGGTCATTCAATAAAATAGAGGACTTTTAAGTATTCTTGATGAAAAAACCAGAGCTGAAGAAAACATTTGATTTTAAAATATAAGAAGCAAGAGAAGCATGAGAAGGTAAAAAAGGAAAAAGAAATCATAAGGACATAATTAAAGTTGAACTATTTACATGGAAAAAATGATAATTGTGACTCAGTGAGACTTTTCTCAGTATGAAAGTAGTTGAAGGAAATATATTCATATACACACACGCACACACACACACACACACACACACATATACATATATACACATATATGTATGTATAGGAGTGTATAAGTGTGTATAAATATATATGTGACTGTGTATATGTATGCCCATGTATACATAGATGGCAGTCACAGGATCAGTTGAATAGGGAGGGATGATATCTAAAAAATAAAATTAAGAGGTGAGAGAGGGACCTTCTCTGTGAGCAGCTCACCTCTGTTGGGCACCCCTATTTGTCCTTGTCTTCACCCTGTCCATCAGGTCAACCACCCACAGGACTATGAAGGTCTCCTTTTCTGGCCCCCGGAGTTTTAGCAGCCTCTCCTATTCCAGTGGCCCCAGCCACTGAGTCAGCTCCTTCTCTTGGGTTGGGAGTAGCAGCAGCTTCTGATTGGGGGTTGGGCTCGGGGCAGGCTTTTGCACGGGCTTCGGGATCAGCGGCAGGGTGGGTGGGATCACAGCAGTCTCTGTCAATCAGAGCCTCCTGAGTCCCCTGAAGCTGGAGCTGGACCCCAACATCCAGGCCGTGAGGACCCAAGAGAAGAAGCAGATCAAGACCTTCAACAACAAGTTTGCCTCCTTCATTAACAAGGTATGCTTCCTAGAGCAGCAGAATAAGATGCTGGAGACCAAATGGAGCCTCCTCCAGCAGCAGAAGACATCCCGTAGCAACATGGACAGCCTGTTTGAGAGTTATATTGCCAGCCTTCGAAGGCAGCTGGACTCCATGGGGCAGGAAAAACTGAAGCTGGAGGTGGAGTTGGGCCACACTCAGGGTCTTGTGGAAGATTTCAAAAAGAAGTATGAGGAGAAGATCAATAGATGGACAGAAATGGAGAATGAGTTTGTTCTCATTAAGAAGGATGTGGATGAAGCCTAGATGAACAAGGGGGAACTGGAGTCCTGCCTGGAAGGCCTGACTGATGAGATTAACTTCCTTAGGCAGCTATATGAAGAAGAGATTGGGAATTGCAGTCCCAGATTGCGGACACCTCTGTGATCCTCTATATGGACAATAGCCGTTCCTTGGACCTGGATGGCATTATTGCTGAAGTCCCAGCCCAATATGAGGATGTTGCCAATCACAGCCAGGCTGAGGCTGAAAGCATGGACTAGATCAAGTATGAGGAACTGAAGTTCCTGGCTGGGAAACACAACGATGACCTTCGCCGCACCAAGACAGAGATCTCAGAAATGAACTGAAGTATCAACAGACTCCAGGCTGAGACCAAGGTGCTCAAAGGCCAGAGGGCTTCCCTTGAAGCCTCCATTGCTGATGCAGAGCAGTGTGGGGAACTGGCCATCAAAGATGCCCACAAAAAGCTGACTGAGCTAGAGACTGCCCTGTAGAGAGCCAAGCAGGACATGGCGTGCCAGCTTCCGGAGTACCAGGAACTGATGAATGTCAGGTTGGCCCTGGACATTGAGATTGCCACCTACAGGAAGCTGCTGGAGGGGAGGAGAGCAGACTGGAATCTGGGATGTAGAATATGAGTATTCACACCAAGACCACCAGTGGGTTCAGCTCTAGCTGTGGAGGTCTTCCCAGCCCTGGCCTCTATTCGTTGAGCTCCTTCCAGTCCTCTTCCTCTGGTCAAGGAAGTAAGGCTGTTGTAGTAAAGAAGATTGAGACTCAAGATGGGAAACTGATATCCGAATCATCAGACATTCTGCCCAAGTGAGAGGTTGTCTTGGATCGTCACAGCCCATCCCTTTCTTGTACTCCTAAGAATCTCCAGGATACCCAAGGGAAGAGTAGGGGTGGGGGAAGAAATTGGAGAGATCTACATTATAGGTCCCAGCCATACCTTCTTTTTTGCCTTACCTAGGTTTCTTGCTCTTGCCAATATCCTTGAAAAAAAATTGTGTTTTGAGAAATAAATACAGTTCACCATTTCAAAAAAAAAAAAAGAGGTAAGAGAAGAATACAATGAGAGGAGAAAGGGAGATATAGAATAGGGGAAATTATCTCAGAAAAAGAGACAAGAGAAAACTGTTACAATCGAGGCAAAGAACAGGAAGATGAAAGGGCATGAGTCAACCTTACTCTCATTGAATTTGGCTTAAGGAGTGAATAACATACACATTCATTTGGGTATCTTACCCTACAGGGAAGTAGGGGGGAAGGGATTAAGAGGGGGGATGATAGAAGAGAGGGAAGATTGGGGAAGATAGTAATTATAAGCACACACTTTTGAAAAGGGACAGGGTCAAAATAGAAAACAGAATAAGTGGGGGGTGGGATAGGATGGAAGGAAATATAGTTAGTCTTTCACAATATAACTACTACATAAACATTTTGTGTACCTACACATGTACTATATTGAATTGCTTATCTTCCCAGTGAGGATGGGTGAGGAGGGAAGAAGGAAAGAATCTGAAAATCAAAAATTTAAAAACAAATGTTAAAGAACTGTTTTTTACATGCAACTGTGAAATAAGATATACAAGCACTAGGTTATCGACATTCATCTTGCCCTACTAGAAAGTTAGAAGAGGGATGGGGGAAGATATAAGAGAAAGCAGATTGGGGAAGCAGTATTCAGTATGCTTTCTGTCTTGGGGTGGGGGTAGGGAAAAGACAGGGAGAAAATTTGTAACTAAAAGTCTTATGGAAATGAATATTGAAAACTAAAAATAAATTAAAAAATATATTAGGGAGGTGGGCCTCAGTTCTAAAATAAGGCTTAAGTTATAAGGAAGGCAGCTAGATAGCACAGTGGATAGGCGCAGGGCCTGGAGTCAGGAAGACCTGAGTTCCAGATTTAGCCTCAGACAGGTATTACCTGTGTGACCCGAGGCAAGTCACTTAACCCTATTTTCCTCAGTGTTCTCTTATGCAAAATGAGGTGAAGAAGGAAATGGGGAGCCATTCCAGTATCTTTTCCAAGAAAACCCCAAATGTGATTACAAAGAGTTAGACACTGCTGAAATGATTGAACAACAACAACAAAAGAGTCTACAGAGAGGAAACTCCCCAAACTGTCTTTTAAATACACTATTCAGTACATTTCTTTGACAGAGGAATTATTTGGAGGAGCTACAATTACTTAAAGACCCCTAGGAATTACTCTCTCTATCTCGATGTGTTCTTGAAAAAACCTTCTATCATGCTACTGGAATCTTCTAAATACAATAGCTTGGACCAAAATACAAAAATATATGCCCTCAAGAAGAAAGAAAAATTAAGAAAAGAGCTCTTTCAGGATATCTGACTTTGTGTTTTATTCTTTGTGGGATCAATTAACATCTGCTAACTGGCACACACTAACTGACATCTTAACTTTTAAAGGCATTTGATTTTTCTTATCTACTCTGGAGTAAAGTCATTGAAGGACTGGCTAACAGGAAAAACATGCTTTTGTATGTGCATATCCATGTACGTTATTGAACATTTATTAAGTGCTTCAAACATAGCAAACGCTGGAGATGCAAACACAAAGAATAACACAATCCCTATTCTCAAGGGGCTTCAATTCTAACAAGGGTAGATGATAAATACAAAAGATAATAAATATAAAATAAGTAAATGCAAATATTTAAAAAGTAGTGAAACGTAAGGTAGTTTGGGGAGGAAGGCACTAGCTGTTGGATGTTTTATGTAGAGGGTAGTCCCTATGCAGCTTATGCTACATATTGAAGGAAAAGAGGTATTCTTTTGGATGAGGTGCAGTTAGGTAGCACTTGGATAGAGAGCAGGACTTTGAACATGAAAGACCTGCATTTAAACATGTCTTAGACAGTAGCTTTGTAACCCTAGGTAGATCATTTATTCTCTGTCTGCCTCAGTTTCCTCATCTCTAATGTGGGAAATATAATGGCACCTATTTCCGAGGACTGTTGTGAAAATAAAATGAGGATATTTTTAAGTTTGCAAAAATTTTGAAAACCTTTGAGTGCTATATAAATACTTATTATCTTATATATAAGGGCCACCTGGTAAAAAAGGATGATGTTGGGAGGTGAAATGTCCTTGTCTTTATTTCTAGAGTATGATTTGGGGAGATAGGATTTGTTATGAGAGGTTGGGGGCAAGTTATGATTCGTTGTAAAAGCTAACGAAAGAAGTTTAAATTTGATCCTAGAAGCAAGAAGACTGCTGAGGATTACTGATTTACTTCTCTACTCCAGCTCTACATTTATGATCTCTAAGAATGATTATGGCCCTTGGACAAGATAGTACTATAGGACAGGTTTACTCTCTTAGACTTCTATATCCATAGGACATTGGCCCCATCCATTAAAGTAGTAGGGGGAAATTCCATGATCCGTATGAAACATGTTGCACTTTGTGGGTTTTTCATCATTATCACCAAAGCTAGCATTTACATAGCACTTTAAGGTTTTTGAAACACTTTATAATATGATCTCATTTTATTCTCACAAGCACAGTAGGAGTTAGATGCTTTATTTTAGCCCCATTTTGCAGATGAAGAAACTGAGTCTGAGCAAAGTTAAATCAATTGTCCATCGTCACATAGCTAGTAAATGTTAGAGGCCAGAGTTGAATTAATGTCTTTCTGACTCCAGAAGCAGAACTCTATCCACTGCACCATCCAGCTGTCTTTTTCATTCTGTCTTACCTTTTCTTTACCATTTAATCAACTGCTGAGCACTCTATCCTCTCCTGGATGTGTTTACCAAGGGAATATAAATTGACTTTGATTAGCTTAAATAAAACATAATTGGGTAGGTACATTTGCTGCAAAGTAATATATACTCAATTCTGAAGTCAAATATAAATAACTCAGGCATTATACACATGACATTTTCTTCCTATAACATACATAATAAAGTACATTTTAGTAGAGATTATGGGAAGAATATATGAGTATTTGAACATTATTCTCATGCATTCCTGCGAAAATCACATTGAGTGAGCAACCCTCATCTTAGGACAATGTTTCTACCATTATCTTATCTGTCCTCTCCTTCCCATTTACAGAGTTGCTTTTCTTACAGGGATGTAAGGATATTGATTTTATCTGGATGCATTTATGGCAAATTAAAGCCTATAGGTAGTAAAGAAAAATCTTATGAGTTTCATAAAGATGCAACACCCTGTATGAGTGTAATGGAAATGCAGATTTGAAGATCTTCCCTGCCCCTAGGCCCTTTGATTGGCTTAAGTGACTCTGAGAACCTTCTTTAATTTGAAAATATACTCTGCCCCCTAATAGGCTGAATGTGGTCACATGGAGCCTGTGGTAGGAAGTTTGGTTTTCAGGAATGACCATACCTTGATGCTGTGTGATTGGACAGTGGGTCAAGAAGGTGGTTATATTCTCTGACCCAGGAGAAGGCTATATAAACCCTGATGGGAGGCTTTGCTTTGGGGCTGAACTTTTGAGAAGTGTTGTGTGATTTGACTAGATGAGATTCTGGGCAGCCATTGAGAAGCCCCTGGCTTTGAAAACCCAGATATTGATGCTTCCCTCTCTGGTAACTGTGATTTTGGTATTGATAATTGTTGGATGGTTTGGAAGCCTGTCTGTTTGATCTGTCTATATAATCTGAAGTTCAGGGTGCTGACCTTTTCCCCCTGAACTAGGTAATACATTTTTGTTTGATTAAAGTGAGCTTGTTAACAGATTTTGAGTTGCTTTCCTTTTGAAAAGCAGATCTAAGAACCTGTGTTGGCAGCCGCCCTGGGGATGTTGGGGTGCTTGCTGATACGAGATAGGCAGATAAAGTTAGTATGTGTGGCTAACTTTTCATGCTTACATATAATTGATTCTCAAAAAAAAATCATATATTCTGTCCATGATATTGATTCTGTAGTATGAGTTAAGTTCAGGAGAGAGCAGAAAATTAGCTTTTAAATTTCTCAAGTAGAACCAAAGAAGGAAGCAAAAGAAAGTGTAAATTTCTACTTTATGCATGAAAATTCTGATGCACCACTCTTCCTATGCCTATATCCACCCATCAACAAGTATGGGGATGTGGGGGATAGACTTGGAGTCAGGGGACCTTGGGTATGATGTTATTGGTTGCTTGCAAAAATTGTTGCCAAGGATTACTTATTAAACACCTGCTCTGTGCCAGACATTGTTCTAAGCCCTAGGGATACAAAGAAAGAGGGGGAGAATAATCCCTCTTCTGAAAAGGAAGATAACAGGCAAACAATTATGTGTCAAGAAGATATATATACATATATATACACACATACATGTATGTATGTATATGTATATGTTATATATAAAATTCATATACATATATATTTATGACAAATTAGAGGTAATCTTATACTGAAGAAACTAAAAATAAGTAGGACTGGGAATGGTTTCTTTCAGAAGGTAGAACTTTACTGATACTTGAAAGAAGTCAGATTACAAATAGTTTTAAAAGCCAAAAAGAAGATTTTATTGTTGATACTGGAAATAATAGGCAGCCACTGGAGTTTGTTAAATATAATTGTTACAAGATCAGACACAAACTTTAGGAGCATCATTTTAACAGCTAAGTAAATAACATATTAGAGCCAGTAGACATGAGGCTAGGAAATCAGCTAGTAAATTGATGCAACAGTACCAGAATAAGGTGATGAGGACTTGTATCAGGGTGTTGGCAGTGTCAGTTAGGAAAAGGATGGATACAAAGATATTAGGGAAGTAGAAATGGCAGAACTTGGCAACTGATAGATACGAAGGGGAATGAGAGAGAGTGACCAGTCAAGAATGATATGTAGGTTGCAAGTCTGGGTGATTAGAACGGTGGTGGTACTCTTCAAAATTATAAAGAAGCTTTGGGGAGGGCAGGAGAGATAATGAATTCAGTTCAAGAATTTTTTAATTTAAGCACTCTGTGTCTTACAATTTGTGACATACATTTTTATTTGCTAATTTTATTTCTCGGATGTGATCTGTGGGTTCTTTTGATTGGCACCTTGTGTTCTCTCCACAAAAGTTCTTTGTAGCTTTGTTGCTATGAACTGTATTATGATGTTCTGATTTTTTCTTCTGAGATATCTTTAATCATTAAGTTGTCTATTAATCCTCTTTTTGTGAGCTAAGTGTTTTGCTTGTATAGAATGTGTGTTCTTTAGCATTGCTGCATTTTGCTACTCCTCTTCCAGATTGTCTTTTACTTCAGTATATTTACATTCTGAATCAGTTGTACTCTTTTGTTACTTTTGAGAGATTCTCCACCAAAAATCCATTTACTTTCTATTTTGCTAATTATCTTTTGCTATGCAGCTGTAAAGCCAAACACGAGCAGCTTTCCAGCAGACTGCTGCTGTGAATAGCTTCAAGGTTCTGATTACATAATATAATGAACTCTCTATTCAGTAATGAACCAAGACAAAACATTGACAGAAATCAAAGTACAGCATTCACAATATTATGACATAACAACTTATCACTAACGTGGCCACATAGTTTTCAACAAAGTGGCCACATAGTTTTAAGCAAATTTATAATCATTTAGTAAGTCCTTACCTCAACTATCCTTAAGGAGCAAGCCTCCTTAAGGGACACAAAGTACAAAGGTAAAAATAATGATCTTCTCAGTCAGCATTAGGTACCCAAGGAGAGGTCTTTTCATCTTGACTCAAGGCTGGCTCCCAAATTCCATAGTTCCTCTTCCATGGATCCAGCTCCTGCCTGAATCTACCCAATCATCACCTGGATTCACAGGCAGGAAGCTCTCAGCTCCTCATCCAGCTCCTTGTCCAGTTCCTCACCCAGTTCCCTGCCCATTTCCCATTCCATATTGGAGCTCATGGTGCCCAGTCCATCTCAAGTCCTTCACAATTTCTGTTTCTGGGAAGCCAAAGCACAAATTTGTGGCTTACCATACCATTCAGTGGCAACAAGCAGCAAATTTCAACTCTCTCTGCTCTTTTGTGAAAAGGGGGATATATAAACAATCAGAAGCATGCTCTGCTTGAAGCCATAGTATAGTATACCGCTGCTCAGGAAGGAAATTAAAGAACAGAGGAAACTAGGGCACAATGCAAGCTCATTTGTGACACTGCATCAAGACTGAAGAAAAGCAGACTGGCATCTATCTGGGGCAAGTTCAGTATTCCCAGAATTCATTTAAGTCAGTCACCAAAGAGTCAGTGGAAAGTAAATTTACCATGGTAGAAGCCTGAGCTTGCTTTTAGGTCTAGTCACAAGGGGTACTGACACCACAAGGTACCCTTCTCAGTTCTCTCCCAGCCTGGGCTTCTCCTTATATATAGTCCTTAGCTTCTCCCAACAGGGGTTAACAAGTTCTGGGGCTCACAAGTTGTAGGGTTCACAAGTTCTGTTTCTTAACAAAGACTTGATATAATCATGGGCAAGGCTTAGAAGAAACTTGAACTGAAACAAGGTATTAAATAATTAAGTAGCTAAAACAAGGTGTTTACTTCTTTGCTTACTATTACAGAAGGCCAAAATTCTGCCATATATTCTCCTTTAACTCTTACTCTCTAAAGTTGTATTTTTCTCTTAAACCATTCAAGAGCATCCTAACACTGTTCCATGCTCTCAGGAATCCATAGGAACTTTTGCCTCATCAGATGTTGGTTTATTCATCTTAATATTTATTTAGAAATATTTGGACTTATTTTGATATCTTAGTAGTCATCTTCATGTCTATTTTCTTATTTTCTCTGTTGGTTTAGTTCTTGTCCTCTGGGTTTTTAAGTGATTGTTCTTTCTCCTGAGATTTTTGGTGATTTCAATCTATTTTCCTTACATTCTCCTATACCTATCTTTCTGATTCTTCCCTTTGATGGTGAGTTCCCCTTGTGACTAGACCTAAAAGCAGGCTCAGGCTCCTCCCATGGTGGTAAATTCACTTTCCACTGACTTTTTGGTGACTGACTTAAATGAATTCTGGGAAGACTGAACTTGCCCCAGATGGATGCCAGTCTGCTTTTCTTCAGCCTTGATGCAGTGTCACAATTGAGCTTCCATCGTGCCCTAGTTTCTTCTGTTCCTTAATTTCCTTCCTGAGCAGCGGTATACTATACTATGGCTTCAAGCAGAGCATGCTTCTGATTGTTTATGTATCCCCTTTTTCACAAAAGAGCAGACAGAGTTGAAATTTGCTGCTGGTTGCCACTGAATGGTATGGTAAGAAGGGCCAAGGTAAAGGGGTGCATCAGAGTAAAGGCAGGGACTCACCTGAGCTTTCTCCCAAACACCCCCAAATACCTTTAGAAATGACTCTAAACAATTTCTAGGGCAGCAGAACCCACAAAAAGACAGAGTGAAACAAATTTCCTGCCTAAGACAGCCTGGAAGGTAAAAAGGAAAGGTTTATTGTACCAGAATGAGAGAGGCATGTAGTCCAGTGCAGGCCATGCCAGCAACAATCAAACCCCAGTAAACTTGAAGCAGGCCTCAGGACAACAGAATCATTGTTAGCAATGGCGCTTTCCAAACTTCTTAGCCCTCAGACACCAAAAACAACTTAGAAGTTCTACAGGAAAGATGGGTTGTGCCACAGCAAGAGAGGAGCACATTCCCAATGAAAATAACAAATCTTAATAGAGAATTTGATTTTCAAATACAAGACTCCAGAAAAGCATGAAAAGGTAAACAGGAAAGAGAAACCATAAGGGACTTATTAAAGTTAAACTGGTAGAACGAGGGAGGGAGGGAGGTAGAGAGAGAGACAGAGAGACAGAGAGACAGAGAGACAGAGGGAGACAGAGAGAGAATGTGTATAGGTATGAATTGGATATGAAGGGATGATATCTAAAAAATAAAATTAAGGGGTAAAAGAGGGATGTACTGAGAAAAAGTGAAAGGGAGAGGTAGAATGGGGTAAATTAACTCACATAAAAGAAGCAGAAAAAAATTTACAGTGGAGGGAAAGGGGGGTGACTGAACCTTACTCTCATCAGAATTGCTTCAAAGAGGGAATAACATAAACACTCAATAGTGTATAGAAATCTATCTTAACTTACAGGAAAGTGGGCAGGGAAGGGGATAAGAGAAAGGGGGGGGTAATAGAAAGGAAAGCAGATTATGGGAGTAATCAGAAGCAACACATTTTTGAGGAGGAACAGAGTGAAAAGAGAGCTACAATAGAATAAACAGGAGGGGGAATCGGATGGAGGGAAATACAGTTAGTCTTTCACAACATGACTATTAAGGAAGTGTTTTCCATGACTACACATATACAACCTATATCAAATTGCTTGACTTATTAAAGGGGGAGGTGGGGATGGAGGAAGGGAGAGAATTTGAAACTCAAAGTTTTAGAAATGAATGTTAAAACTGTTTTTACATATACCTGGGGAAAAGTAAAATATAAAAAAAAAACAAATAGAATGAGCAAGGTACACTGACAGATACTATAACAGCATCAATGATATTGATGAGTGGATCTCAGAATATAAGCCCGAGGTACAGAATATGCCATTTTAACAGTCAGAGGAGGTGAGAAACTAGGATACGGGGTACTGAGACGGCATGTTAGAGATCAGGGATTATAATTCTGTGGTATTAATTATCTGGGTTGTAATTGTTATGTTTAATGTTTCACAGAGACAGCTGTGGTTGTTTTTCCTCTTGTGCATAAGTTTTTTGGGTTACTTTGAGAGTTCAAGAGGCATGCAGAAATATGTACTCTTTCATCTGGTTGGTCACATGACCCAAAAGTAATATTGGATAAATAAGTACTTAACCTATCTGAACCCTACTTTCTTCAACTAAAAAGTTTTATGTTCCAACTATATAGCTTCCAAAGCCCATTCCAACTATTAAATTAAGTATAACTATCTAAAATAAGCAGTTCTACTGAAGTCTAGACATGATGAACAAAAATTCAAGGAGGCTATTACTGGGAAATAAATAAAGATAATAAAACATTGTTTTCAACTACTTTGGTCACAGGAAATCTTGAGCTCATTTCTTCAAGAAGTATTGTTTTTAGCTTTTCAGGTCTTTATCAAGAATGCTATTTTTATTTGAGAAAATTTCATTGTATCTACATGTAATTCCGTCAGAATTTCAATGTGGTCATAGGAGTATCTGCCACCTGTACTACATGTAGTATTTTAGCCATCTGAAAATCTATGTGCCATATGTGATAACAGTTAATTAATCCCTCTGGAAATTTCAAATCAACTTAATTTTGTGAAGAGCTTCAGGGTCTTTTTAGGTGAAAGATTCTATTTAAATGTATTCATTACTATTTAATACATATGTTTTTTGGTCAAAAAATGTAGATGTGTCTGAAAACTTAAAGCCCTATTTCTGAATTACAGGCAAAGCAAACTTCACTATCTAGTTGTTACAGTAAAAGATTTTCAAATCATAAGTGTCTTCTCTTCCAGTTCCTGCTGAGGTGCCAATTCAGTGTGTGACCTTGAGAAGTCACTTGACCTCTTTATACCTCAGCCCAACTGGAAAATTGGGCAAAAGCAGAACTTTGCTGATAGGCAGATGCTGCACTTCAGCTGAATATTACATATCCAAGTGACATATGGAATGTCACATTGTACTGTGGAGAAATTTTTGCAATAATTAAAACAAACTATTGGGCTTCCGGGGGAAAAAAATCTATTTTTAGACATTTGTTTCCATTAATTCAAAGGTGGGAATAAAATTGATATTTAATTGTGGCCACTTTATTTTTATATCATCCCTACATTTTCTTCATTAACAATACACTTATATGAACTAAAATTACAAAACGACATTGATGCCTTCAAGTTGGAAGTTAAATTTCAGATTAGAATAAAGAGTGTGACATTTTTGACAAGTTAATGGCAATATTTTTTCTTTGATTGTTTCAAATATCAAACTCCCACTGCCACTACTTCCTCATTTCTCATTTGTGCTAGCAGGTTGAATCTGAGAGAACATCTGCCTCCCCTTAAGCATCTAAGGGCAAGTCTGAAGGATTGGGAGTCCAAGTTTAGTCACTCATGAGCCTCCATCAGTATTCTTCCCATTGATTATCAAAATTAATTAACATTTAACTTAACTAAGAATGCTACAGAAGCATATTCCCAAATTTGGGTGTATCCTCTCCCACATGTGCAGAATCCAGGAGAGTAAAGGGCTTTCGCTTAGAGTATAAAGAGAATGAAATATCTGTAAAGAACTTTGTTTCCAAAGGGTCAATATCCACAATTCTGAGTTAGTGGAAATTGCTCCTTGAGTCCACATCTAACAGTCTTTCCTTATATGAGTTATAGAAAAAAGAGTTACATATCTTGAAGCTACTTCTACCCTTGTGTGGCAATCTTTCTCCATCTATTCATTTCAGAGTTTCTCTGTGATTGTCCTTGCTATGTCTCTGGTTTGGGTTTGATTTATTATCTCCAATTAAATCTTTCTCACTAAAAAGATGGATAGAGGGGCGGCTAGGTGGTGCAGTGAATAGAGCACCAGCCCTGGAGTCAGGAGGACCTGAGTTCAAATCAAGCTTCAAACACTTAATACTTAGTAGCCATGTGACCTTAGGCAAGTCATTTAACCCCAATTAACCTGCTTTCCCCTCTCCAAAAAAGCAAAAAAAAAAAAAAAAAGACAGTGAAGTCTACAGAGAAAAAAAATTGATGCAAGTATATTCTGCCCTATTTGGTTTAATTAAAATGTTATTTTCTAGTAAGCACTCTCCCAATTAGAGGAATGTATTTTCTTGGGTGGATTAGATATCTATCACCTGACATTTATTTTAGGAGATAAACCAAGATATAAAAGCTATGTTTTTTGAATTAGACAATGTGCCCCTTGTCTTCCATTCATTTCCTTTACTAATAGACTGTGACTTCATTTTGATTGGAAAGAACAAAAGCCCTTTCCTTGATCAGATGACTGAAAAGTTTTGGCTTGTGAAACTGAATTAGTCTACTCTGCATCATTTTAAAATGTAAATTGTAAATGATGTAATCTCTTTTATTAAAATTCCCTTCCTCCTGTGTCTTCCTGAATCCCAGGGAGATTCCAGGACATTGGCAGGGGAAAAGTGTACTGATACTGCTGGCTGCTGAAATGGCAAAAATTTTTACCATCATGTACTTTTTTTTTTTTTGCTTTTTGGAGGGCAATTGGGGTTAAGTAACTTGCCCAAGGTCACACGGCTAGGTTTTTGTTTGCCTGTGTGTTAAGTGTCTGAGATCGGATCCAAACTCAGGTCCTTCTGGCTCCAGGGCTGACGCTCTACTCACTTCACCACCTAGCCACTGCCCCCTCCCCCCCCCCATATACTTATGAATGCTATTTTGATCAAGGCCTGAAACCTTCCTTTGTCCACCACAAAACTCAAAAGTTGTTTGTTTGTTTGTTTGTGACTAGCCATGTTTTTACTCCCTTCTAATTGCATTGCCATCCAGCCAAACTAGTCTTCTTACTGTTCCTCATAAAGTTAGTCTATCAGTCAATAAGAATTTAGTAAGTGCTTACTATATAAAGCATACTGCTAAGTAGTGGGAATTCACCTGCAAGTGAACTGGATTTTAAGTGAGGCAGGGCCATGCCAAGTTGTTAGCCTTACTCTCTCCTCCAGAGTCATCTGAGTCTAGTGGCAAGATAAAAGTCAGTATGACTGCTGATGAACCCAGGATATAGTGAAAAAGGCCAACCCTGGCCTTTTTAAGCTAAGATCTTTCTCAGATCTCAAGTTTGACTGAGGCAACACCATTCAGTAATTAAAGGCTAGGTCAGTATAGAGCCAAAAGATGGTTTGGTTTGCCTTCACAGAAGACTGAGAGGGAAAAGACACTCACGGTTTCTGGCCAGAACATAAACAATTGCTATTTACACTCACTCTGAGTCATCAAAAACCAAACGTCATGCAAGTGAGGCTTGATCTGGGACCTATTATTGGCCAATCAGTGAGAGTCTAAGTGATTTAAAGGCATATTCAAGTAGCTCCATTTGAATTCCAAAACGCTTTATCAAAGCTTTTTTTTCAGAGCTATATTTCAAGAAATCATAAATGAAAACTACATGAAACAAAAGTTACTTGTCTTAGATTTTTTTTAAGCAATGGTAGAATAAATATATAGGGAAGGAAAAAACATCTAACCCCCAAATCCCAAGATACCTTTTGAAGTTTTAAGCAATCAAAATTTATATTCCTTTGGACAAAGCACATATAAGGGTGTAACACCCCACATGGACAGAGGGAGAAGAGGGATGGCAGGAGGAGGAAGAAGAGAGAGGGAGTCAGGAATGGAACCAAGAAAGAAGTAAAATGTGGCTGTCCTGGGCACCGTCTTAACAGTGGGAGGAATGGGACAGCAGCAGAAGTAGAAGAATTTCCAGGGTGAGACAGTTAATAGGATAGAGATAGAAAGATTGAGATACTCAAGAGCAGAGGCAAAAGAGAAGAGGTCATACTTTGTATTGACCTCCTCTGTGCCTGGAATGGACTCCCTTCTCACCTCTTTCACACACATCCCTGCTTTTCTTGTTGCCTTTTTCATAAGATCTTTCTTAATGACCTTGGTTTCTAACATCTTGCTCTCAAAATTGCATATTTTGCACATACCTATATATGTATATGTTTTTCCTTCTGGTTAGATCAGAATTTCCTGGAGAGAAAGGAACATTATCCCCCATCTTTGTATTTTCAGCACCCATCACAAGTTTATATTGTGTATATAATAGGCACTTAAATGGTTCTTATTTTCATTCACTACTTTACTGTCCTAACTCTCTCCAGACTTTGCCACCATGACTCAACAGCCTTTTCTCTCAGAAATGTCACCCTGCCATATTAGCCCCATTGTCATAGGCTGTCCAAATGGAGTGTAACTTTGCCATCCTAGGATGCATTGGAACCTGAGTACAGGTTGGGCAGCAGTACAGGGCCATGGATAGATAATCTGAGACTCCAATTGCTGCCAACTGCTTATTGTGGTATTTTAAAATTCTGAACCATTTAACATGTATAAAAGTGTGCTGGTTTTTTAAATAAGTTCCTCTCTTTTGTGTTGTTGTTGTCACTAATGAAGTTTTTGAGCACTGTGTCTCTAACCCCATTTTCCCCATAAGCTCTGTAATTTTCATTCTGTGATTTTACATAGCTTGGATTGTTTCCCTAGCACAAAGTACATGGTAAATGCATAGCAAAACCTTAATGAATGTTTTGTGATTGATTGATTGCAATAAATATTCCTGAAACCTCATGTGCTTGATGATAGTCATTCTAAAATGTCCTTCCTCCTCTTTAGGGAAAAATTGTTTAGTGATTTCATGGGGTTCAGCTAGGCAGGCCTCCTATTGTAAAATACATAAAATCTCTTGAGTTAATGACATGGAGGGGGAAATAAGGGGTTGGTTGTACCCCAACAGTCCTTTCTATTTTGTTTTACATATCATAGTTAACCAACTTGCTGTTTAGAGAAAACAGAAAGTAAATTGAGAAGTCTGGGGAAAGTTTGGAATTATATCAAGGTTTATGAGCAGGTTTCAATAATTAATTAAGAAATAGTAAATGTCACAAGTCTCCCACATTTCAGATTCAGAGGAAGAAAATAATATGGAAATACTAATAAATACTACTTGTATTACTAAGGCAAGTTATTTCCCTTCTCTGAACCTTAGTTTCCTCATTAGTAAAATGAAGATGTTGAACTTGTAGTTTCTAAGTTCCCAATCTTACAGAATATTTTACAGCCATAAAGAACAATAATATTCACATTTGAGCTAAATTCCTTTATTGTTTATGTCTTTTTCAGTATGTTATACATTATTGGTAAGGTTCTTACATGTCTCTGCATATTAGAAACCTACCATTCATTTGAAATCACATGACATTGATGACGATAATAACTAGCAGTTATATAATACTTTAAGGTTTGTAAAGTTCTTCACAAATATATTATTTTGTCCTCAAAACAATCTTGTGGGGGTAAATGCTACTATGATCATCATTTTACAAATGAGGAAACTGAGATGGGCAAGAGTTAAGTGACTTGCCCAGAGTCACCCAGATACTGTTTGAGGATGGATTTGAACTCAAATTTCCTGATTCCCAATCCATCATTCAATATACCATGCCACCCAGATATCATTCAGGGTATTTTGGGAGAGGAGAGATACTAAAATAGGTCCTTGCATCTGTTTTCTACCCTTCCTGTCTTATTTTTTTCATTTCCTGTTGTGTTTTTCATCTCAACTTACCATTTAAAATATATTTTCACTCCATCTTCTAGACACTATACCTATTAAAGGATAAAATAAGTTGTATCTTGTCCCAGATCTGGAATCATATTCTAAAAATTCTGTTGCTGCTCCTATTTTATTAATTCTTAAGCAGCTCAATGAAACAAAACCCAGTTTATAGTCTCTCCTATCTTCTGAAGTACCTGTTCTTTACTCAACATTTGTCAATATCCTTTCAAGCTACTTATTTCTTTTACTTCCTTCCTTCTTTTTGTTTTTCTCTCTTTACCTTCAGTAGTTTAATCTGTTGTCAATCTCAATACCTACCATTCCTCTAACAATAGAATCATTAGTGTTTGTAGTTATTATCAGTAATAAAGTTTTATTTACCCCATTTTTTCTTGCTCTTCTAGACATCAGTGATAACACATTTATTGTTCATCTTTTAAGTACTAAATCCTGGCTTTACCTGAGTCAGTTCATAAAAGCATCTGCTCATTTAGAGATAGTCCTTGAAAGGAAGTCAAATAGATTCCTTCACTTCCCTGCAGAATATTGCAAGGGTGTGGATCGTTATTGCTGCCATGCAATTAATTTGAAATTTATTTTAATCTATTGTCACTTGTTTCTATTAAATCAGTTTTATTGATGCTTTATGTTTTTACATCAGTCATCTCCAGATATACTGCCTTCCCACTGAAACCACTCTTGTAACAAAGGAAAATTGGCAAATCCAAATGAGACACTGACTATATCTGGCAATAAATTAAGTTATCACAGCTCAAAAATGCAGTAAGATTTTGGGACATGCTTCTAACCTTATAGTCCCTCACTTCTTTATTGAGATGAAGAAGCCATTTTAACAATCCCTTCTTAGGATTCAAAGGTCATCAGTTACAATTACTCATAATACACCCTCCTTATTAAAATTCTTTCTTTCTGAACTATTGTAGATGTTATGGATATTGTTGTCCCAATTCTATTTATTTTATTCTGCATTGGTTCAGACTTCCCCACGTTTCTCTGGATTTCTCATGTTTGCTGATTCCTTAATATAGCCCTTTGAGACTCTCTAAAGATACAAAATTAGATGGGGAACTATGCCATGAGCTCTTGATTTTCAGTCCATACATGCATACATACATATATATGCACATATATGTATATGTGTATATATAATATATATACACATAATATATATTTACATAGACTGATAGAGCATTTATTAAACACTTACTGAGGCAAACACTCTGCTAAGCCCTGGGAATACAAATACAAAAGGAAAAATACATTACCTGCCCTCAAAGTGCACATTCTATGTATGAAGATGGTTCATAAAAGGGATCTGAAGAGTCAGAGGAGGGGAAAAGACACAGACAGGAACAGGGTGCAAAAGTAGTCAGAGGAGTCATAGACTTTTTCAGGCCGTGATGAGACCATTGATTCAAGTTCAACAAACATTTACTACATTTTTACTGTATTCAAGACACTGAGGATTACAAACTAACAGGAGGCATTGACCCTGATTTTGAGGAAAGAAGAATACAAATAGCTAAAAGATAAATTAGAATGTGGTTTGTGTATATGAGGGAAAAGAAAAAGGTATTACTTGAAAATTGAGAAGATTATTACTGCTGGGAAGGGAGAGAGCATAAGGAAAATGTTATGAAGAAAATGGTTAACTGCAAAGTGTTTTTTAATCCTAATCCTATCGTTGTTGTTTTTTATAAATAGTTTTAGACTCTATTGGAAGAAATAAGCAGCCATAAGAGCAGATTATCTTTCAGTAAGTCTGAAGGTAAAGGGAGAAGAATGTTATTGAATTATAGTGAAGCAGTAGGGTATGGTGGAATGAGTATTGGAATCCAGAAATCTGTGTTTTAATCTCAACTCTGCCAATCAATCACACAATAAGCATTTATTAAGCAACACCATGGTAGCCGGGCAGTTAGGTAGCACAGGAAATAAGAGTAGCAGGCCTGGGGTCAGGAAGATTCATCTTCCTGAATTCAAATCTGGCCTCAGACACTTACTAGCTATGTACCCTGGGCAAATAATTTAACCCTGATACCCTCAGTCCCTCATCTGTAAAATGAGCTGTAGAAGGAAATGGCCAACCACTCCAGTATCTTAGCCAAGAAAACCCCAAATGGAGTCACAAAGAGTCAGACATGATTGAAAAAATGACTGAAAAACAAGTGTTCGTCAAACACTATGCTAGGTACTACAGATACAAAAGCAAAACAACACCCACCCCACCTCCCCCCCCCAAAAAAAAAAACCAAAACAACAACAACAAAAAAAAACCCTTCTTCTTAAAGAACTTACATTCTATGGAATGTGGTGTGGGTAGAGACAAAGTATACTTGTCTCTCCTATTAGAACAAAAGATCCTTGTGAATAAGGATTGTTTTATTCTTTGTACTTTTATCTCTAGCACCTAACACAGTGCCTGAAACATAGTAGATTGTTTAATAAATATATGCCGATTGATTCACATATTTACTTGTATGCTGCATAAATAAAAAAAAATTACAAGGCAGTTTAGGGAAGAAGGACACTGGTAGTCAGAAGAGGGTCGGTAAAGGCTTCATATAGCAATTAGTGCTGGAATTAAGACTTGAAGGATTAAAGGAATTCTTTGAGAAGTGGGTGAGATCATTCTAGGTATGGGGAATCACCAGTGCAAAGCCTCAGAAATTTCACATAGTAGTATTTTGTTTTAGGAACAAGGAATTGAAGCTCTCTCGGGATTGGTTTTTAATCAGAGATTATTTTCATTACTGATAAAGAATCCCAGAATCTCAGAATTAGAATACACCTTAGAGGTCATCTAATAGAATGCCTATCTAAAGAAGAATTTCCACTAAAATGACATTGATAAAAAGACATTCAGATCACAGTTTTAAAAACCCCAACAAAGACCCACATGCTAACTCCAAGAGAGCTAATTCCATTAATCATTAGAAAATTTGTCTTTGCATCCAACATGAAACCCTTCACTGTTCCTAATTTTGTTCCTACTTCCAAATTATTACAAGTTGTGTTCTCTGGGTGTACAACAAGTCTATTCCCTCGTTCACATGAGTATTTTTCAAACAGAGTATTTAAAGAAGATAAGGGAATAAATATTTATAATGTGCCAGGTACTGTTCTATTTCACAAATGTCTCATTTGATCATCTCAACAACCTCAGAGGAAGGTACTGTCATTTTCCCCATTTTACAGTTGAGGAAATAAAGGCAGAGGTTAAGTTACATGCCCAAGGTCACACAACTAGCAAGCATTTGAGAACAGATTTGAACTCAGGTCTTCTTGATTCCAGCAGCAGTACTCTATTCACTCTTTCATCTAGGTGTCTCATTTTTAGATATCTGTATCTCTCTTAAATCTTCTTCTTCCTTAATTCATTATCCCCAGTTATTCCACTGAAGCTCTAAGCCTTTCACCATCTTGACCCATACACTGTCCAGTTTATCAGTGGTCTTCTCAAAATATGGTAGTAAAATATGAATACAATATAGTGTATACACCTTAATCAAAGCAAGATACAGAAGGACAATCACCTCCCACCATCTGATCTTGTTAACATTTTTGGTGGCCATACCATTTAATCAGTTAAAGTACTAATCAATAAATAATAATTTATTAAGCACAAATACACTGCTAGACATTGGGGACTCAAAGGGCAAGTCAAAATATTCCAAGTTCTTATTTGCACCTATAAAGAATATATGTGTATATATATATATATATATATATATATATATATATATATATATATAGCAGAGGCTAGGTGGTGCAGTGTTTTATCCTGGAGGTGAAAGGGAACCATTTGAATTGACTGAGTAGGGTGGAGTAGTAAGAGGAAGAGTTGGGATTTGAACTCAGGTCACCACTGATTCCAAGTTTAGTACCCCAAATTCTTGTCTCTTCTTATATTGCAACTCTTACTTCAATCATATGTATTGATAGTACTTACTAAAAAATGTTACTAGATTAATTGTTCAGCTTTTTATCACCTCACAATGATTGATTTTTTTTTTCTTTTGGAACAATCACATGCTCCATTTCTTAAATATTAAGCTGATGTTTACTTTTAGTAATTTAGAAATTGTTCAATAGGTTAAAAAACTTCACCTCAAAGATGAAAAATCCATTTTTATTTAACTTTGCTTAAGGCATAGAAAATTAAAATGTATGAGCAAAAAGTCTTCTTAAAAACTAACTTATATAGCCATATCCATCTTAAACTTTGTGGAGGGGGATAAAGCCTTATGAGAAAATGGACAGAGATCATTAAAGGAAGAGGAGCCACAGTCCTAGTCAATCTTCACTTTTTAGCAACTTGACTTTCTATGAAAATATATTCAACTGCTCTTCAGGTAGCTGGACAGTTAATGGGTCTTTGATGCAGTATTTCTATAGAACAAAGTGTTTCATGTTAACAAATTTTATAGTTAACTGAGATTTACCCTTTAAATTCCAAAACACCCTTTAAAATTCCACTTTTTGATTTTCTTATATTAATGCTCTTTTAGAGGGACTGGACATTTGATTTCATTAGCGAGAGAAAATCCCACGTGAGGAAATTAGTAATGTAGGCCAATACAACTCTCTGCAACTTAGAGAATTATAGAATCATAAAATTTCCTAACACTCTCATAGAATTCAATTATATTTTGTTTCCAGTTCTGAATTTTCTCCATTCTTCTCCCTTTCTCTATCCATCAGTAAGGCAAGAATAACAAAAAGTTTCACTTTTCAAGTCCATCAGCTTTCTATCTAGAGGTAGATTATCAAGTTTCATCGTAAGACCTTTGGAATTAAAGTTGTTCATTATGTTGAATATAATTATTAAGTCTTTAAAGTTGGTTATCTTTATTATATTGTTCTTATTTTATATGTTCTCCTGGAAATGCTCATGTGTCTTTGTATCATTTCATATGTCTTTGCATTTTTAAGCCATTTCCATCATAATTTCTTACAGCACAGTAGTATCTCATTGTATTCATATACCATATTTTGTTCAACCATTCCTAAATTGTTGAGCTTCTCCCTAGTTTCCTATACTTTGCCACCACCAAAAGAACTATGATAAATGTGTGTGTGTGTGTGTGTGTGTGTGTTTAATGTAGGTCCTTTTCATCTTTTTTATGGGTATAGCCCTAAGTAGCTCTATTTGCTAGGGCAAAAGAATATTTAGAGTTTAATAGATTTGGGGCACAGTTCCAAATTACTTTCCTGAATTGTTAGATCAAACCATAGCACCATATAGCATATTAGTCATCTGTTTTTCTATAATTACTCCATCATTTGTCATTTTCCTGTTTTAGTCAACTAATTCAATAAGATGGATGTGAAATGAGTTGTTTTAATTTGTATTTCTCTAATTATTATTATCTAAAGCATTTTTCAAATCTATTGATTAACTTAGAGCTCTTCCTCTGGAAACTTTCTGTTCATATTCTTCAACCAGTTATCAACTAGAAAATGTCTCTTATTCTCATAAAATTCTCAAGTTCCTTGTATATCTCAAAAATAACTTATTTATAAGAGACATCTGCATTAAAGGTTTTTCCTATTTTCCTGGTTCTCTTCTCATTTTGCCTGCATTTGTTTTGTTTGTGCAATTAAAAAAATATGTAATCAAAATTATCCATTTTATCTCCTGTGAAATTCTCTGGATCTTGTTTTGATCTCATCTTCCCTGGTCTATGGAAATCATAGATATGAAAGGAAGGTTCTTCAGTATTCCACTAATGTCATCCTTTCTGTCTAGCTAATTTACCCATTTTAACTAGATCTTGGTATATGGTGTGAGATTTTGGTCTATAACTACTTTCAGTCAGACTATTTTCCAGCATTCCCAATAGTTATTTGTTCAATAGTAAGTTATTTTCCCAGGCTAAATCTTTGGATTTATCAAATACTAGATTACTATTTCATTTATTTTTGGGTGTTGTATTCCACTGATTGACCTTTTTATTTCTTACTCGATACCAACTTCTTTTGATGATTACAATTTCACAGTATAGTTTGAGATCTGGGTACTGTTGGATGCTCTTCCCATATTTTTTATTGATTCCTTTGATAACCTTGACTTTTTATTCTTTAAAATGAATTTTGTTACTATTTTGTAACTCTATAAAGTAATTTATTGGTAGTTTGATTTGTAGGACACTGAATAACTAGGTAAATTTAAATGCTATTATCATTTTTATTATAGACTTGCCCTACCCAGGAACAATTAATACTACTCTGGTTAATTCATCTGTGTTTTTTGGCAAAAAAAAATTGTCATTGTCTTTATATATATTCTATATGCTTCTTGGAAAAAAGATTCCTAAATATTTTGTACCATCTCTAGTTATGTTAAATAGAATTAGTCTTTCTGTCTCTTCCTGATGGACTTTGGTAAAATGCAGAAATAGGAGTGATTTATATGGATTTATTTTATCTTCTATAATTTTGCTAAAGTTGTTAATTGCTCTGATCAATTTTTTGTTTGTGCCATTGATATTGTAGGGTTAAGTTAACCATCACATCATCAGCAAAAAAAAATTGAATAATTTTACCTGAATATTATGTAACATTTTTTATGATTCCAGATTCATATTATGAAAATGATTTATTATAATTGTATATAGAATAGTTGTTCCCTCAGGAGCTATTGTAGTTTATTGGGCAGTCACTTCCTACCTTTTTAAAAATCATGTGTCTAATTTTAATGATTTCTTTATCTCTTATTTATAATCAGGCTGTCAGTTATGACTTTTGGTTTACATTTTATCTTCTTACCTCCTTTAAGTCTCCTTACCTCCTTTCTAATTTGTTGATTAGACTCTACAATGAGTTGGGAAACCAACATCTAAATTAGAATTGTTATCAAAAGTGGTTGAATTGAGAGAGGTGAGAAAACATCCCCAACTTTCCCTTTCACGGAAGTGGGAGATCTACAGGCATCACATATTATACATTTTTTCCAGACTTTTTCAATGCATCATTCAGTTGAGTTGACTCTTTTTTCTACTTCAAAAATACTATTGTTATATGGAAATATTTTTAGAAGGGAAAGTAGGAGGGATACATGGTATACTGTAGTGATGAAAGAAAACAGAAAATATGATTTTAAAACCTTATAAAATAAATTATTTTCAAAATAATGATATTTTGTTTACATGTCTGTAAGCTCTCCAATAAGCAATGTGTATGAGCATGAATTAATAAAGTTAGTTAAGAAATTTTTTTTACTGCTCATGGTAAGTTTCACTTTTTCACTTGGGGTTACTTCTCATTGTTGAAATTATCAGATAAGTAAACTCTTTTCCTCTGATATATAAATGTATAAAATAACTTAAAACCAAAGTAGTTTATCTTCTCTTTGTTAAATTAATTTATAAATGTTATCAGGCAAAATGGCAATTTTCATGATTTATGTATAGGCTTAGCCATGTTTGATATTCTTACATTTAGAGACATTTTATGTTCTTACAGTCATTTGTGCTACAGATAAGCTTTATGAATGTGAGCTACTTTTTGCATTCCTTTTCAGATGATCTGACAGCTCTAAATTCCTATAAGTACTCAACTTCACACTTATCTAGTTGTTCCCCCCCCCCCTTTTCAAGGAAGAACAATTATACTTAACCAATGCTTAATATAGGGTCTTTTGAAAGGTATTTTTCGACTGGAGACATTTATTGTTTGGTGAGACTAAGTACATACTCTGAAATCTTGACTTGACTTGAAATAAAATGGTTTACTTTTAGTTTACTTTGTTATTTGAACTTATTTTCCTCTTTTAAATCATATATTTATTATTTAAATAATAAAACTAATCATCTAAACATTCATTGATTGAGCTCCCTAAAGTAGGTAATGTTTATTCCTCATTGGCTCAATACAAACCACAGAAGGTCTCCAAATAACAAGAACCAGGGCAGAGGTAAATTTGAGAAATGGTTGCTTTTCTCTTCAGTATTCCTCTGCTTCCTTTTTCTATGTCCCTTCTTTTTTATTTTACCTGACTCATAATTTGTCTTTTCCCCTGCATTTTGATTTTGTATGCTAGTGGCTTTTCAGTTCCAAGATTATTGGGTTTTTTTAAGTTTGAATTTAAATTGATTAACAAAACTTTTTCAGCTGCTTCACCAAGGTGACTAGATGAAAAGCAGGCTTGTTTAAATCTACCTTTGAAATTATATCTCCTTTTTCTCTAAAGCCTATCTATATCCTTACTTAACTGAATACCTTCAGTTCTTTAGTTTTTTTATCCTCAAACTTTTAAAAATAGTTTTATATTCACCTACCAAACTTCTACTTTCTTATGGTACACACATTTAACCAGAATCAATTCCTCACATGTAGAAGTCAGACATTCAAGAATAATATTTTTCTTTTGTCTGTTTCCTTCTCAGAAAGAAGAAAATGGGTAAAATGAACTGATTGATTTAATTTTATTTATATTTGCTGATTTTCCCAATTATCTGTGCAGAAGTATAATTAGATCGTGGCAGTTAGGACTTTATCTCAGGGCAACAAAATTTAGAGGGTACAAAAATTTGGGATAATGGTTTTGAAATATTATATCATTTTTAAACTTGTTACATTTAAACTTTGACAGCACTTACATTCACTTTAGCAGCATAGGAAAATAGACCCTAGCTATCAAGAATAATTAATGAGAATGGGAAGCTGAATATGAAATGCTGCCCTGATGTAGGAGCAATCACCACTGGAATACCCAGGATGGCTGCTGAAGAGGTTACCATAAAATGATGAAGTATAGGGTTAGGGGTGCTCAAGACCCCAAAATATCAACACACCGGATCCTGCCGAATGAATTCTACTCAAGTCTTCTCTCAGGGAAAGAAAAGCAAAGGTTATTAAAAGTTTGTCATAAGGGATAGACTCTAAAGGAGCCTTAGTATCTGTAAGGCTTGTATTGGACAAGGGGCCCAGAATCATCTGACAGAGTAAGTCTATGCTAGAATTCTATGGTGCTCTCACACCACAAGGCTGCAAGATGTACCTTATATACAGAAAGGTTGTGGGAGGAATCTAAGAGGTGGTGTAGAGGAGGAGTTTGGGGAGGGTCTTCAGGAGGAGTTAATGAGGTAAATGAGTGATTAAGGGTGGGAAGTTACTGGAGGCTACCTGGAGCCCATAGACAATGGTGCTCTAGGCCAATTCAAGGGTGGATTGATATTTTGATAGGCTCAAGAGTGGGAAGTAGATGGATAATGGAGGGCTAGGCTAGTAACAAAGGTCTGGGCCCAGCCACAATGAGAGGCTTATGGCCTCATGCAAATGCCTCATCAAATGGGATGATTCAATCTGGGTTCAAAGGTTTTCACAGAGCCTGCACCTCATCAGCTGCTAGCACAAATTCTTAGATATGCTTTACTAGGAAAGATAGCTGTTTAAGGGGTCAACAATCTTTTTTAATCACATTCACTAGTTCAAGGGAAAAGTCAGCACCCTGAACTTCAGAGAAAATACAAGCAGATAAAGACCAACATACAGGGCTCTGACCACCTGAATCAATATACACTTTACATATATCCCTGGATGGAGAGAGCCTTTACCTCTTAGCAGTCAGGGAGCTCTGAACATATGGCCACTCAGAAACTCAACCAGGGAATCATTAGATTCTTCTCATAAGGAAACCCCCAAAGCCAAATACCAATTCTGAGTTTACATATACTTCTCAGAGCCAGAAGGCACCACAATCCTCTGAAGTACCTAATTATAAATTAGCAAAAGGTGTGAAAGTCTTCCTACAAGCAAGCCTCCCCTAAGAAAGCTTCACTTAAAGGGCTCCACCTGAGGCCTATTAATGGGAGGGGAAGATCTTAAATTCCATTAACAGTACACCTGGTCTGGCCCTACCTTTCTCCTTCCACCATCAATAGTGGACTTGAAGCACCTACATGGTCTCTATTCCCTCTGATGAGGGAAAGGTAATAGGTTCTATTCAGTCTGGAAGGAATTCACCAGGCTCAAGCAAACTTGGAAGCTGAGATTGTAAAAGTTTATTGTTACTCTGTATAGCACAGAGGGCAAGAGTTCTTAGGAAACCTGCAAACTTACAGAAATCACAGGTATAGTTTTAAGGCGTCAAGACACTAAATCAGGTGTCAATTATGCTAACTGAGTAAGGGTGGGATCAGGGAGGAGTTAAGGAGTGGTCAGTGCTTAAAAGATCATGCACTTTTAATATCAACTTTGCAAGGTGTGTTGCTCATAATTCACTGGGAAATAGCCCAAGGGGGAGGGCTACCTGGAGATGTGATTTTAGGCCTGACAGGTCACTAAGTCAGCCAGCAGTAAGGAGGGCCAACTGAAGGGGTGACTAGTCTTCCACCCATCAATGTCAAGTTTGACAAGATGGATGTTGGGAACCAAGGCCAACAGAGACACAGTACTGGTATAATTGGCTAAGGAGTTAACCTATAGATAGGGTATTGAAGGATTCATGGTGCAGCTGGCCACTCTACTAAGGGAGGTAACATTTGCCTAAGATAAAATGTTTATAGATAGTTTAGTGAAAGATTCATAGGTAGCTTGTTATTGTTTCAAGCAGAGATAAACAGTTCATGAATTGTTGCTGGGCAGTGCTGACAGGGGGAAGGGGCAGAGTTAATGCTTTGGGACTGGGGGGGGTGGAGTGTAGATAGATATAGATCCCAAGCACCCCTTTTACAAACTGATATTACAGACTGATATTACAAACATAGATTGATGTTACAAGTATATATATATATATATGTATATATATTTACATATATATATTTATATACATATGTATATTCATATTTACATATATATATATATATATATATATATATATATATATATATCCCAAGCACCCCATCACCTCTACCACCAAGCTCAGCTGAATTTGTGTTGATTATTTGTTGGATTATTTCCCTGTCATTCATTGCAACATTTGTTTGAGGGCATATTTTGTATTACTTCTCCAAACAGGGTTAAATTGAAGAGGTTACCCATAAAGAGGGTTAGGGTTGCTCTGGAGACCCCAAAATTACCAGCACGCCAGGTCCTGCCAAATGAATTCAACTCAAGTCTTCTCAGCCAAAGAAAAGCAAAGCAAAATGATTTGGATATGTCAGTTGAGAGAATGTGAGGCATCAAGGATGACACCTAGATTGCAAATCTGAGTGACTGAAAGGATAGTGCTACCCTTGGAGTAATGAGCAAGTTAGGAAGAGGGGAGTTATCAGAGAGGAAAGGGAACAACTCCGAATTTTTATATGTTGTGTTTGAGATTTCTTTAAGGAAGTCCAGTTCAAAAAGTCCAATATGCAATTGAAGATGAGAGAAGACTAGAGGTCAAGAAATAAGTTAGGCATGGATAAACAGATATGAAAATCATCAGCATAAAGACATAACTGAATCTGTGAAAGCTAGTGAGAACACTAAGTGAAATTGCAAATAAGAAAAAGATCTAAGACAGAGGCTTGGAAAATACTCTTGGTTAATGGCTGTGGCCTGGATGAAGATCCAGCAAAGGAGTTTATAAAAGAGTTTTAACACAGGTAGGAGAAAAACCTAGAGAATATGGTGTCACAAAAACTGAGAGAGAAGAGAGTATGAAGAAGAATAGGATGTCTAAACTGACAGAGAAGCCAAGAAATATAAAGACTTAGAAAGTCTACTATTTGCTTTGGAAATTAAGAAATCATTGAAAGTTATTTTATTTTTTAAAATATGAGGTACATATGGTAATATTTGGGGGCAGTAAGGAATCAGCAGAAGGTCAGGAACTATTGAAGAGTAATGATATAGTATAAGTTATAGAGGGGGCATGTAGAGTGGTAGCCTTTGTAACAAGAGTTATATTTTCATGTAAGAAAGGGGTAGAAGAAATAGTAGCAGAAGGCATCTGAGTGATGTGAAATAAGGGAGGAATAACAGGGAGTTACAGGGTTTTTTTTGGTTTGTTTTCTTTTTTTTTCAGTGAAATATTAAATGAAGTTATCAGCTAATGGAGTATGATTTGAAAAGGAAAGAAAAGGTTCAGAAAAGTCACGCTTGCAAATGAAATAGTGAGTCTATTAGGTTAGCATGAAAAGATTGCCTAGCTACAATGAAGGATGAATTGAGATCATGGAATATAAATTTGTAGTGGAACCAGTCAGCATAGTTTTTAATTTTCCCCAGTTCAGTGCATGAGTAGAAATGAAGGCTGTGCCTGGTGGGACTAATCCAAGGCTGAAACGTGGCAAGGAGAGTTTGATGACAGGAAAGATGTTCTTGGATTTTGAGAAAACAGTATAAATTTGAACTGGTTCACCAAAGATTCAGGATTGGTAAGAGAGAAGAGGGCAGAGAGGCACAAGTAACATCTTGGGTTCTTTTCACTGCTCCCACTGGTAGGGATAAGAAGAAACTAAAAGACAAAATTACTATCTCTTACTATCAAGTTGTGGAAACAAGACCAATAAGTAAAAAAAATAAGAACATTATATTTTGTACTTAAAAATATATGTATTAATTATTAGTAGTATTACTTTATATATGTGTATATATAGTCTCCTCAATGACAATAGAAGAAAGATACCATATATTCTTTTTAGGGGGAGCAAGTAAATCAAAGGGTAAACAGAACAGACTTCTGACAAACTAAGCCAAAAGGAACATCCAGAATCAGTGGTAACTCTAACCAATTTACTGGTTTCAGACCCATATGTTCAGAATCATTTAGCTATTACAGAGATACTTTTAACAATCTGAAAAGAAAAGCAAAGAAATTTTGTCACCATCTGATTCACTTCCCATGGGATCCAAAGGACTTACCTTGGAAAAATGCAAGAAATTTACAAAGAGCTCTACCATGCTCTTGCAGATAGATGGAGAGGAGTTTAGAATCTACAGTTCTACAAAATAGCCAGTACTTGAGCTATTTGTCATTTAGCATCAAAGCTGGAAAAGGCCAAAAGTATAAAAGGTGACCTCTGTTGGTGTTTGAACAACCATTTTGATGTCCCGAAGCAGCTTTCAGTCTGGTCAAAAGTCTGCATCTGGGCAGAAGTCTGCTACAAGAGCAGCAGCAAAAAATACATGATGACTCAATTAAATTGATTTCCTATTGAAGGAATTGTGTTCATGAGAAAAATGATGTATTAGGACTGGACTTTTAGGATTATTGAAAATTATTTATTACATGTTCTATGAATGATGGAGAATTAAGAAAGGAGATTTCTTCCAAGGCTATTAACTAATTGGATACAGCCTGTAATTTATGAAAAATAAGCTTTAGCTATTCATTAAGAAGTGAGTTACACCAGTTTAGTAAAACCTAATCCTATAATACTAATTGTTCTTGTTAAGGTGCTTGCTAGTCTTTAAGAAAACAAATGGTAGCTATTAAAGTTATGTAGATCCCTATTAAGTGCTTCTACACTCTGATGATATATTTTATGAATGACAGGTTATCTTCCTTGTACAGCATCCCTTGTTTATATTAAGACATTGCTGAACTAGGAAATGACTTGTCATTTCTGTGGCGACTTTTCAAGGTCATAGCTGAATCTGTACATTCTTAAAATATTTTTTTATTTGTGACTACATATTTCAATGTTAATCATAATCCTGCATATAAATAAAATATTAAATGATTGTTGCTAGATAGATTGCAATGGTAATTGGAGATGGGCTGGTGGTTTCAAGAAAAAAATACAGTCCAGTTTGTGGAGAGGAAAAGAAAAGCAATACTAATTAGGATACCCTTCCCAGCAACCAAGAGCCCCAGGCTACTTTCATTCCCTTTTAGCTGAGATTGGGAACACCATTAGATTGCAACATTCTGGAAGTCAGGAAAAATGGAATGTTTTATTAGTGTGTGAAGAGGTGTGTATTAATTTACATGTCAATTAAATATTTATGAAGCACCTATTATGTGCCAAGCACTGTACTGGGCACCAGGGACTTGCTATATATGTGTGTTTAGATATAGATTTTATGGTAGTTTTTTCTTTGCATACAGACATAAAAACAAACATTTGCATACACACAAATATTCTAAATATATAAGGATAGGAACTGAACCTGAGACTTCATTATCATATGGACCTCCCTGATATGGTAACTCTCTATGCTATTTCAAGTCAGCACATTTTCTGCAACTTATAATCTTAAAGAGTTTCTTAGAGTTCTTGGAAGTTAATAACTTGCCCTGGGTCAAAGTCAATATGTATTAATGAATCCAGGTCTCTTTGGCTTAAAACTGGTTCTCGATCCACTATATCATGATGCCTTTACTTTGTATAGAAATGTATGAATACCCCAGCCATTCACACACACACATACACACACATATACACAACAACATACAATCTGTCTTCTCTTGGTTTGTTTCTGTGTTTCGAGAGAGAGAGAGAGGGGGGGGGGGGGGGGGTTCTCCATAAATATAGAATATATATATGAGGTATGTATATTTCTTTCTGTACATATGCATATGTATGGTTTGTAACTGCAATGTAACTAGCACATAGTTGAATTTATTATGTAATAAATGAATATTTGTTTGATGAAATATTTATTCAATGAATAATTTTAATGACACATCTCCATGTTCTATCTCAAATAAATCATCTCATGAGCATCACTTATGCATAAATTACTGCCTATTATATATTCAGTTGAACATCCCAACATGTAATAAAGAGAACTGATTATCTTCCCCTAAACCCTCCCTTCTTCCAAACTTTCCTATTTCTGTTGATAATACTACCATACTATTAAACACCCAAGCTTACAGCCTCAAAGTTATTCTTGACTCTTTCCTCTCATTTGGCCCCTACATCAAATGATTAAGAATTTAGAAACCATGTAGTCTAGTTCTTTCATTTTACAGATGAAAGAATTGAGAACAAAAGAGGCTAGCAATTTGCCCAAAATAATACAGATACGTTTTAAAATTGGGATTTAATCTCAGATGCTCTTGACTTCTAATCTATTGATCTTTCTACAGTAGTACACGGCAAAAATAACTTGTGAAATCTTTACAATTTAATCACTAGGTCTCTTGGATCCATCACTTTTTCTCTATTTATATAGCTAGCTTATTATCTTGGTTCAGGCCTTACAGTCCTCTAAGAAGCTCCTGATTAATCTTCCAGACTCCTGTCACTTTTCCATTGCCTATTCTTCACATAATTCCCAAAATAATCTTCCCAAAGCCTAATCACATCACTTCATTCCCTTGTTCAAGAAATTTGCTTAGTGGCCTATTGTTTCTAGTATAAAATACACATTCTTCAGCTTTGTACTTGAAGTCCCTTACTATCTGATTTCAGTCTAAAATTATTCTCCATTCACACATATTAGACATATTGGCCTACTTGCTGCTCCCCCTCTTGGCATTCCATGTCCTGCCTCCATGCATTTGCAAACCTGTCTTTTATGCCTAGAATGGACCCACTCCCTATCAACAATGATTCAAAAATATTGCTTAAGTAGTTATCATAGTTATATATATATGTGTGTGTGTGTGTGTGTGTGTGTGTGTGTGTGTGTGGACACATATATGTCCCTATATATTAATTATGTATGTTTGTGAATATACATGTTAGTTATGTATGCAATGTGAATAACAGTAGACACAAGGGGGAAAAGTACAAAAATGAAGAAAACTCTGTCCCAAAGAAACTTACATCCTGAGGTGAGGCAGAAGTAATAAAATACCCATAGATTAATGAGTACAGGATAAATACAAAGTGATTTGTTGAAGTTGAAGGCAATGACAATTGACAGAAGCCTGGTTCTTCAAAACCTTCTTGGGTGTGGTTTTAGATATCTTTGTAACATTTTACCCCCTTTTCTTCACTTAATGGCTACTCTCAGCAAGAGCCACATTTCTTCACGTTTTTCTTCCTGCTTTCACTCAATCCCTTAATCAGCACTTCTCAAATATTTTCCCTACCTTTTCTTCGATTTTAAGTCCCTCCTGGAGGCCTTTATTCTTACCTCTCTCCCCTTTAATTGCCAAAGCTCTTGCAGTTTCCTTTGAAGAGAAATTGATATAATCAAATATATTTCAGAGTTGTTACTCGACTTTAATGTGCATATTCACCTTTGAGGTATACTGGCAATTCCAGAGCTGTTCCAAGGGCATGATTAGTGATGTTTTGCAATATGATGGCCTTGGGAAGAAGAATTTAAGACTATTGCTAATCCCCCTATATTTCTTAGATTAGACTCTACAAGTTGTTATCCCAACATAACAAAAGAGAATATAAGCAATTCTGGAAAAATGTGCTCCTTTGTAGTCTCCACTAGAGAGTGCCTCAAGAGAAGTATCCAGCAGACCTTCCAAAAGCAGAGAAGGTAAGGAATGGCAAATTAGTTTCAGATGGAAGAAATTCACAGAGTACTCACCAAGCTCAAACCAAAATCTCAATCATTTCTTTTTAAAGGGTGTAAAGGTGACATAAAAGCAGATGAGAAAGTAGAACAGCATTAACAATAACCAAAAAAAAACATGAGAAAAAGAAACATGCCCATGGTACTGAAACACCAGGAAATGTGTACTTTTTACACTTTTCTTTCAGAAGCTTTGTAAAGGAATTGCCATGAGGGAAAATGAAGCTACTATCTATGTACTTTAGACATATTTTTGCTTTCATCAATAAAATGTAAGCTACTTAGGACAAGGACTTTGGATCCCCAACCCCTAGTGCCTAATATAGAGCAGGGACTTAATAAATGCTATTTTACTAATTGATTGCTAAATTAAATTTAGACTGTTTTGGCAACAGAGAGAGAGAGATAGTGACAAAGAAAGAAACAGGGAAACAGAAAAGACAAAATGAGGCCAGGTCAGAGACAAAAAGACAGAAAAAGAGATACAGAGACAGAGAGATACAGACAGATACAAGGAAATAGAAAAACAGAGAGAATTCAAGAGAGAGACAGATAAAAAGAGTCATGCTATTACAAAAAAAAGCTGAAAGAAACATTACTTTTGAATTTAGTTTTCACAATATAATTAGCGAAATTCTTCTAGAATTGAGAGTAGCATGGTAAGATTTTTGTGATCTGTTGGAAAGTAGGAACAGGAAAAAACATTCAAACTGATGGCAAAAAAATGTAAATGAAATACATTCCAAAGAGTTATAATAATAATAATGACCGAACCTCCCTCCCTCTCTTTCTCTCTCTCTCTCTCTCTCTCTCTCTCTCTCTCTCTCTCTCTCTCTCTCTCTTTGCACAAATGAGGGACTATGCCTGCAGAATGAATATATTACAAGACTTGGTTGAAGTGTTAATTTCTTTTGTTTAACTTCTTTTTTCCATCTCTTTCTCACTGATTCTTTGGTATAAATGATGGCTCCCCAGCAGGGAAGAGGACAGAGGGAGGGAAGGAAATAGATAGATAGATACATAGATACATAGATAGATATAGACAAAAAGATGTTATAAAACAAAATAAAATATATGGACATTTTTAAGACACAAATCATTCCAAATTAGGCTCATGTCCTTTTTATGTGTTACTTAAATGGTAGGTCTGAGAATATTATAGATACAGTATACACATTATTTCAATTCAATAAATATTTTACTACCTACTAAGTGAAAAAACATTGTACCAGGCATTAAGAATACTGTATTGCCAAGACAATATTCACAGCAGTGATGGTGACTATGAATATACTGGCATAGTTCTGAATCACAAAATACAACAGACTCTCCATATAGAAGACAGATATAAAATATTTCTTCAGACATCAGAAAGTCAAATCCCAACATCAGAAAACTGAATCCATAATAGCAACAAAAAGTTAATACACCTTAATATTTAGTAATATTTAATAATTAATAAAGTTAATATCACCACAGAGAGCAACACCATCCCAAAACCCTCCCACAAACATTCACTAGCCTATCTCCTTGCCTGTGTCCTCTCCTCCCACTGTTCTAATTGCTCTGGTTCACAGTTTCCTCTGGGCTCTGCTCCACTCTTTCAGCCAACTCCTTCCACCACAGACTCCATGTGATTACATTCAGCATATTAAGGGACAGGGAAGACCTTCAAAGCAGAGAAGATCTTCAAATTCCCTTAGGTCTATTAAGGGGCAGGGAAGATCTTCAAATTCTCATTCCCATTACAAAGGCAAAGACAAAAACAACATAATAGTCCCTAACCTCAAAAGATCTTCTATTATTCAGAAAGTATACCATATTTACATATAAAATAAATTGGAAAGGCAAAAAACACCAATGACTCAGAGTGGGGTGGGGTGTTCATTGGATATTCAGGGAGGGTTTCAAGATAGAGATGCCACTTAGACAAAAGGTATAGGGATTCAAACAAGTAGATGAAAAAGTTTATTCAAGACATTGGGGATGAATTATCCAAAGCAAAGGCAGAAGATGGAATGTCAAGTTCAAGGAATATTGAATAGTGTAATTTATCAGAAGTAAAGAATATGAGATAAAAAGTAATGTGCAATTAGTATAAGGGATGTTAATAAAGGAGTTCACTAATCTATTTGATTCAATCACTTAAAGGTAAAACTTTGTTTAGTACCTTTGTTTATTAATTCCTCTCTCCATTTAGGCATACCCTTTGACACTGTGTCAAGATACAAAAATAAAATCTCTGATTAGGTGATTCACTGCTACCTTCAAGACAAATCATTTGGATCAAATTCAAAGAAGAATGAGACTTTGGTGGAAAAGCAACCCTGTTGCAATGGCCTATAAAAGAGAGTTAACACAACTCTTAGGCTCTTTTCCACTTTTTTCCTTGTGCTTTTTCACTGATTTATTCTTCAATAGCACAATGGCAGTTCCCTCCAAATGGAATGTGGTAGAGGTGGTAAAGATGGACTTTCCCAGTCAAAGAGATAACAATAGAAAGTAAATAGCTGGAAAATTAATAGTTCCTACAGAAGAAAATGTCTGAGGCAAGTGTATATTTGCCCACATGGCCTAAGAAGGAAGTTCATGAACATTATTTTTAAAGCCTAAACTATTGTGTGGGGTGAAGAAGAATCATGATTTTTGGCAGTGTGCTGAAAGAATATAATGTTCTAGCTTAAGAATGGAGATTTCTTTCAAAGTACTAATCTTGGACCTGCCTTATGGTAACTGAGTTCAACTTGTAAGGAAGACGGATTTTCTGAGTACTATGTCTCTCAGAGAGAGAAGAGAATCACCACCATGAATTCTTAAAGTTGAAAGAGCACTAAAGGACACATTGTAGGGAACAAAAGACCAATACTTTGGTATCTAGTATAACTCTGAGTGATTTAGATAGTGTAGATCTTATTGTAAGGTCTCTTTGCACAAAAGCCCAAAAATATATTTGTCATAGTAAGGAGAGGAAGGCTAATTTAAAGGATTAAGCTACAAATCTGTGGTGGATTAAGTATGATCCTGAATAAATGATATATTGTGCTAGAAATTCAGGGTGCTAGTGGATCTCTTGTGAGTTATTTATGTATTTTTCTACTTTTTTCTGTGAACACGTGACTATTTTGCCTTTTGTATTTTTGTGAAGTGAAATAAAGGATGTCCCATCCTATCAATGGTCAGCAGACTAGCCCATAGAACAAATGTCTGTTCTTTTTGTATAATCTTTTTGTATAAATGAGCTGAGAATGATTTTTATATTTAATTATAATATAACTTTATTTAAAAAGAAAAAAGTACGTTCTTCGCTCACAGGTTAAGGTACAAAAAGAGGAACAGACATTTGGTCTATGATAAGTCATCAATTGATCTCTACTCTACATGATACCCTTTTTTCTTATTTTTAAATTAATCTTTCTGCATAAATTTGGAACTGTTATATTCATGGAAATTTAGATATGGACTCTATCTGAACTGTATTTGGAGATTTCTCATAATAATCTCTGGGGTGTGGAAGAATAATGAATCAAAATAGAGAACATGAAGTTTTAGGGAGTCCCCCAAGATTGAACTGAAGTTGTGTGAGTCAAGATCATATGGGGAATCTGTTTACAAAGGGAGATTAGAGATATTGTAGAGTATCATAACAGCCAAAATGAGTAATGTCTATTTTATCTCAAAAGGAAGAGTAAACCACCAAGAGATTGAAATAGGGCAGCTATACAGCCAGGCCTACGCCTTAGGAAGATTATTTTATTCAGTTTTGGACAATATCTCTCAAAATCTTTGAGGAAAAGATGATAAGATGTGAACTAGGTGTTAATACAGTTACATTAGTGTAAGGGCCCTTTAAGACTTTATCTGAACTCAGAACTCACGGAGAATTCGGGCAAATGACAGCACAACTCAGGCTGGGTCAAGAGGCACCTGAGTGTGTGTTTCTGCACTCCGACCCCCCCCCCCCCAACTGACACAGGTTCAAGGATTACAGGGTATTGAGCATCTACTGCTCACAGGGGAGCACCCCCTCCCGTGAAGAGCCTGTTGCTAAAGCACATGGGGGAACAGAGTTGGGGAAAGGAGATAACAGGGGGAGGTGAGGTGAACAGTGGTGGTGAGGAAAAGAGGAAAAGAGAAGAGAGGAGGTATTGAATGAGGAAAAGAATAAACAACAAGGCTATACACTACACCTTGGTGTGGGATTCCTTTGTCTATTCATGAGGAGCAAACTCTTCCAAGGGTTGTGGGGTGACCGGGGTTCATTGAGGAGACTGGGGTTCATGGAGGCAACCAAAGTCGTAGAGGTGACTGGAGAGGTATGTATAGGCACTAGCCCAGTATGGCAGGATCCATACATATTAGGTAGATTTAGAACTGGTTAAATGATTAGGTCCAAATAATGTTGATAGATGTCAATTTAAAAGAGGATTTCTTAATTTGTGTGTGTGTGTGTGTGTGTGTGTGTGTATGTGTGTGTAATAAAATCTCCTTAGACAATCTTGTGAGTCCTTAGATACTTTCTAAGAATGTTGTTTTAAAGTGTATAAAATAAAATATATCAAACTGTAAAGGAAAGCCAATAATATTGAAATAGTTTTCAATTTTTTTTTAAAGCAAATCCAAAAAACCCCAGATTATGAACTCCTGATATAGAGGTAATGCTTAAATGGAACAAGTAAGAGATTTTTCTCTTGTCCATGTTTAAATCAACATTTTAATTAATAATTTTGATGAATGTTTAGGTTTTAGGCTTATCAAATTTGGAAATGATATGAATCTGATTAGGAAAGTTAGCATTTGAATGAAAAAAACAGTATACAGAAATATCCTGACAGGCTAAAATTATAGGCTAAATCTAATAAAATGGGATTTAGTGGACTAAATGTAGTCCTATCCTGGATTTTTTTTAATCAGCTGAATAACTCTTGGAATGGAAGCTAAAGTTATACATCATATGGGCTCATTCACCTCTGATGTCCACCTTCACCCAACCCTAACCTGTGACTCCAAGAAGCTATCACATGCACAGTGGCCACACCCTTGTAAAACCATCTTGGCAGGTGGGCTAAACCAGGTTGAGGGTAACTGACAGACCTTAAAACCATCAATGAATTGGGGGGTTATCTACTGCAAGCATGTGAAGACTTCCCCGGGAGAATAGACAGATGAGAACAGTTTGTTCCAACGAACATGAAAGTAACTGAAGCATGTGCTGTGGAGCACTTAGAGCTTAGTCAATCTTCAAAGACACCAAGGTCATCCGCCATATCCACAGGCCATAACCAGTCATCTTGACTTTTGCCTTATGACTAGACTTTGAGGATTCTAGGGGAGAGAGTAAGACTGATGACTTTGTGCAACTTTACCTCACTTAAATACAAATACAAGATACCACCCATGACACCACAGGGTGAACATCTTCAAAAACAAAGGAAGAAGAAAGAGGAGAGGAGAAGGAGGAGGAGGGGGAGGAGAAGAAGAAAAAGTAGTAGTAATGATAGTAGTAGTGGTAGTAGTAGTGGTAGTAGTAGTAGTAGTAGTAGTACTAGTAGTAGTAGTAGTCATAGTAGTAGTAGTAGTAGTAGTACTTCTAGCACCCAAATGCCAGAAAAAAAATGAGATGCCATCAAAGAGGCATATTGACCCCCATTTAGAGAAAAAAGCTCCCATTACCTACAAACACACACACACACACACACACACACACACACGCACATGCACATACACATAGAGAGTGAAAGACAGAGAGACAGAGAGAGAATATTAGCCATAATCATAAGGTAAAGAGAAAAATAATGAATTTCTAAAGTGGGGGAGGAATAAGGTGGCATACTATATAGAGTGTAAGACTTGGACTCAGAAAGTTATTTGTTCAAATTCTGTCCCTGATAGGTACTATTTGTTTATTCTTTGATTAGGTTTCATCTCTCAACTACAATTTCTTCATCTGTAGAAGGAAAATTAATAGCACCGATGTTACCATTATTAATATTAATATTTATTTTACCTAGCTCATAGGATCATTATGAGAAAAATATTTTGTAGTCATAAATGGGAACTTTTTAAAAATAGATATACATACATACATGCATGCTCATTAACTGGATAACTCTAACCAAAACAGGATATAAATTCATCATAAAGAAACATCATCATAGAAATAATTGGGGTTTATGTTAATCCTATGTCATTTAATTTTTTAAAAGAGTATAAAAATAAAATATATATGTTTATACTCCTCACTAAAATGAATGAAGAAGAAGAAGAAGCTAAGTTTAATTTATATCTTTAAAATTAAGTGGAAGTGGACTCTGTGATCAGAGTGCTGGTCTAGTAAGTTTCATTCTAGTCAGAACATAAATCTTATTAATCGCTCTCAGCTGAACACAGTTCAGCAAGCAGCAGTCTTTGATGACACATGCTGATTTTGGAAAGGAAAAACAATATCTAATTAAAGGAGAAAGAAAAATTTAAAAATGAAGGAAAATTCAATTGTAAGGGTGGCTGGAGACATATACAAGTAAAATCAAAGAGGAAGTTTTCCTGATGTTTGAATAGAAACAAAAACAGGAAGAAAAAAACATTTTGGAGTACAAATCTGAAGTATTGTCAGGGGTTATAATGCTTTGGTGTCAGAGGTTGATGAGTTATGTGAACATCTTGAGAGGAAAAGCAAATTTGAGAAATAGCCCTATGTGAATGGCTGTCCTTTTCCAGGCTCTCCATTGCTGGTAATGATCCTATAATTGCTAGTGCCCTGCCTCTTAAACTACACTGTATTTAGCTACATCATTTTTATTCTGTATATACCTATATATGTACTTCTTGTTTCCTCTATTATATTAGGTCATAAAATCCCTTTTGAGAATTTGAGTAGGTATTGTTGTTTCATGTTTTATGTTTGATCTTCCAACCTAGTGTAATGTCTGGCACACAGTGGATGCATGATAAATGTTTCTTGATTTGTTGATTATGCTACTGTAATAGAAAAGACCAAAGTCTGACCAAAAGTCTGTTCCACTGGGTATGGAATGAGAGATTTTTGCCTTGAAGCTAAAGACACTGTTTGAAAAGCCTGATGCATTCAATGACTCCCCCTCTGAGAGGTTTATTGAAGCATATCCCTCATCTTTCATGGCTGCTTTACAGGTTATCATTTTATTTCATTTTTTAAACATCCATTAATTTACTGTTATCCAAATTTTCCTTCCTGGAATATCCATAGATATTCTTTGCTTGAGGAGCATCAGAAGAGAAGAACTTATGAGGTATGACAGTAGCCCTGCTGGACCCTAAAAAAAGAGGACTGGAGCAAAAGGTGGAAATTTAAACAAGTCAACATTAGCCCTGTATATGGAAGAATTTCTGAAAGAATTCAGAGTTCCAAAAGTGAAATGGACTGCCTGGGGTAATAAATATTAGCTGCCCCCTTACTAGAGGTCTTCAAATACAGAAGATATATCATGTAAAACCATGAGGTTATGGTTCTTTCAAGCACCCAAATCTTTTAGATATGGTCTGACCCATGCAATGTATAATGAAACTCAACTTTCATCTTTGGATATTAATTTGAATTAGCTCTCTAAACAGTTGTATCACACTGTTGGCTTGTTTTTGTTTCTTATTCACACAAACTTCTGTCCTATTGGGTTTACCTATTCCATAGTTGTAGAGGACAATAACCTCACAATCATTCCAGTTAAATTTTACTTTAGTGGTTTGGGGCCAGCCTGTATTGTTAGAATTTATTAATATAAACCATCTATTTTGGTCAGGGAACAATCTGTATTATTAGAAGGTAACCAGATAAATGATTTCTTTGATTATCTTTTGATAATTTTTAGTTATATGGGCTCTTCCATAACTCAACAAGATGAAACTGAATAAGAATGAAGTTACTGCACTCAGATTCAAAAGATCAATTTGGCTTGTACAGAATAGGAGGGTCCATGACAACACTCTGTATGGAAAAGAGCTGACAATTTTACCTGTCTTTAAAGGAAGGAACAAGTACTTATTAGGTGCTTACTATGTGCCAGGCCCTCTGGGTACTACTACTGCACCCATTTTATAGTTGAGGAAACTGAGGTGAAGTGACTTGGCCAGGGTCACACATCTAGTAAGTATCTTAAGTCAAAATGCAACTTAAAATAACATATCCTGAAAAATTGAGCCTAATCATCAAGATCTTCAACAAAACAGGGATTGAGGCATTCCTGAAAAAGAAACCTGAACATTTGATTGTAAATGTAAGAAATAAATAGGAGCATACTAAAGGTGCATAAGAACAATTATCAAGAAAATACTAAGCAATGAATACATCTTTCCATTTTTCCTTGTTTATGTATCTGACCTTTTTAAAAAAGGAATTGCATGGAGGAATGAAAATTATTTTGGGCTTCATTGCCTTTTGGAATACTCTATTTCAACATTGTTTTTTAATTTTCCTCTGGCTACCAACTAGTTCTAACCTATCCATATTGCCATCCCTTAAAAGCTGGGAGCAGAGGTGGGGGTCTTTATATTATCTGCTTGTAGAATGTTTTGCTTGCCATTGAAATTCTGATATTTAACCATTATTCATCTAAGAATTTCAAAAACAGATTTTTTTCTCTGTCAATGACCCAAATATTTAGCCAGTATACATATAATGAATCCTTCTAGACTATAACAAATGCTTTAAGCAATTCACGTTCTTAAATTTAATATTTTTTCTGGTACGACTATGACCCTTGATCTCTGCCCATTTGGTTTTCAACAACCACTCATTTTGATTTATATAGAAATCATATGTTCTTTGTAAGTTTTCTTTTGACTCTCATCTGCCAAAATTTCTTCTACTTCTGTATTTTAAAATTCTATGTCAATATCACTTTTCAGAGATTACTACTTTAAAAGGCTTTTCCATGGGATTAAATTATCTGTTGTTTATTTGTTGATAATTCTACCAAAAGAGTTCTTATTTTAGGCATTCTCTCCAGCTTTATGTCTTAAAAAAATCTTTGCTTATATTATTTCAAACCATTTTGGAGCTTTTTGCTATTGTTCTATGATCTTTAGGGAATTTACATGACTCTTTGTTGGATATTTTTGTTGATTTTCTTTCATAATATAATGCCTATTGTTTTAGTTTTTCTTCTTTCTGAGTTAATGAGTTCAACTGTTGTTTTATTTTCTTAGGAGCTATGCTTTAATTTAATCTTTACTTCCTGATTATTATTTTTTTTTGCTTTTCATTCTCTTTCCTTTATTCCAAGTTGTTTACCTCTGGCCTTCTTCCTATATCTTGGTGTTTTCCTCTCCCTTTGTGGGTCACCTCATTTTCTTTGGAACAGACCTTTAAACCCAAACTCCATTGGGAGTTTGCAGGTCAGGCTTTCTTCCTAACCAGAGTAAACTCTGTGGGTAGAGTACAGTGATAATTGTTACTTTTTAAATATATTGTGTGATGCAATTATAAATGATGGGACTTCAATATGAGGTCACTTAGGCTATTTGGTCCTACCCTCCATAAACCATAGAAACAATTACACATAGTTTATAATTTTCCACTATCCACATTCATTCTGACCCTGTGTCAACCAGTTAAATGATCACAAATGCTGATTTGATGAGACTACTGGGCCACCACAGCCACTGAGCATCATACCTATTCCTAGGATTTGTGATTACAAACTTAAATATACATCCAGTTTCTGGTCTCAATAAGGAAACTTCCCATCCAAATTTCCAAATTTGGTATCAATATGTTTACAATTATTCCAAGAGGGAGACATGAAAAGGTAATACATTTCAATTATGGGGCACAGGCAGTACACAGAGACCTGAAGATGGGGAATATAGTATTATATTTATGGTGTGGTGCATAGGTAGACCAGTGAGGCTAAGTACATAATGTAAAGAATGTAATAAAGTATAGGAAGACTAGAAAGATAGGAAGAGACTAGGTTATGAATAGACTTACATAATCAAAGAGATGATTGTTTTGGAACCTAGATTCAATAGGAAAGCACTAGAATGTTTTGAATAGAGATTCACTTTAATGGTTGTATGGCATGTAGATTGGAATAGGGAGAAACTTGAAGCAGGGAGATTTATCAGAAAACTGATACAATAATCTAGGCCAGAGGTGATAAAGTCCTGAACATAGGTAATGCCTTTATAAGAGGAGAAAAAGATATGTAGTCTCATCAATCAGCATGTAAATCACCATGTTTTATAAAAGAGATAGAGATAGAAATAATGATATTTAGCAATAAGTTGGATTTGTATGCTGAAAGTGAGAAGTGGAAGCTATGAACCTTTGAGACAGGAAAGCCTATGGTGGCCTTCTTAGCAATAGGGAGTTTAGAAGAGAGGTGGATGCAAAGTATGGGGGAAAAAATGAATCATGTTTTAGATAGAGTTTTAGATGTGTATGTGGCATGTAGTTAGATGTGTCCAACAGGATTTTTCTTTTTTCAGATTGACCCTCAGGAAAAAGACTAGGGCTGGAAATACAGATTTTGGGATTCGTATCTATGATGAAGGAATTTAAATCATGAGAGCTATGAAATAGCCAAATGAGGTAGTATAGTGAAAAAATGAAGGAAGATAGAACCTTGGAATATATGCACCTACAAAGTGGATTACAAATCAAGAAATTGAACAGGACAGAAGTAGAGATATAAGTACACTGAGATAGCAATATCATGAAAAGTCAGAGAAATGCTATAACGGGTTGCTCAACAGTATCAAATGCATGCAAAGATATCAAGTTGGATGAAGACTGAGAAGAGGCCATTAAATTTGGAGATTAACAAATGGTGACTTTGGAGAGAGCAGTTTCAGGTGAATGATGGAGTTGGAAGCCAAACAGCAGAGGTTTAAGAGTAGAGGAAGTAGAGGTAACAAGGAAAAAAGGCAGTCTTTAATCTAAAAAGTAAAATTCATAAATCAATATGTTGGTAAGGTTTATGGGGGAGGCCATTATATATTTGATCTGTAGAGAGTAGTACAATTTCAAATTCAGGTTTTATATCAAATTTATTGTGTTTTACTAATATTCTTAATACTAGAAGTTGGAGATTTTCACACTTGAGATATGGTAAAATCTTCAATTTGGGAAAACAATTTTTTAAAACCATTTAATTCTCATCATCATGCAAATGTAATTCTGAGTGTCAAGACTTTGATATACTAACAGAATCCAAGGAAGTAACTAAAGGTAACAATTATTGAGGAGGCCTGGGGGTGAAACTGGGGAATAGTCTATGAAAGAAAGTCAGAATTTTCCAAAGAAAGGTTAAATGTTTTATAACTTTTCTCCAACCCCTAAGATTACTTTTATGCTCTTAAATTAATATTTATGGTTTCTACTTTACAAATGACCCAACTCTAACTAGCATGCTGTAATTAAATGAAATCTACTCTTTTTTAGGTGACATTGGTTCTCTCTAGCCAAAATATTATGGAATTTAGTTGGAAATTAGCATAAAATACTGTAGTGCCCTATAACAGGCTAGTAGTCTAAAGTCTTTGACATCATGACCCACCTAATTATAGAGGAAAAGACTTTTGACATGAAATATTGCATTTTCAGTCTAAATGTTAACGTTGGAGCATCCGAACAGATAAATTGTTGAGGATGAAGGGGCTAAATTCTATGTCATATGGAAAACTTTGTAAAAGGTTTTTATTCATACTTTCCAAGGGGATATTTTTCCCACCCCACGAAAGTATGAAGAAATAAAATAATTTAACCTTGAAAACTAGACACCCTTTTACCAACCAAAATTGAACAAGTAAATTGCTTAGAGGAGATTGCAACTGTAATACAATTTTGCTATGAAAAATTAGTATTATTCAACACAAAATCATTGGAGTGAAATGTACATTGAATTGGTCTATAGTGCCAGTCCATAGAACATTTACAAATCTTTCCTACCTGCTTCAGGAAGACCATATAGGAGTTTGGAGGCCTGCTTCTGGCCATGGGAGATTCAGTGCTGATTGGCTTACATTTTGAGATAATGAAAATATCTTTAATAATTCCTTTACTCTAAACAGGAAGTGCTGAAGATGCAATGTATCTTTAAGAGGGAGAGTCTCCTTACAGTTCCTCTTCAGACTTATTTCTGGCAGACCATTTCATGTTGCTTTTTATTAGTGTGGAAGAAGGGCTGGCTTGCCCTACTCCACACCTGCTATGCAGCCATAAGCACTTAGTAATTAAAACATGTTTCCTAGGCAAGTTGATTCTGAGTTTCAGGCATCATCTTTTGTGATTTTTCTTTCCTGATCATAGGTGAATGAGTTTCTAATGTGAGAAAATTATATCCAAATTGGAATATGATCGTGTGATTTCAAGAAGTCTGGAGGTCCATAGGGTCCAACTGATAGCAAGCCAGTTTTCTTTGTCTAATAATGTGACCATCAGAATGAAGATTACCAAAATTAATTTGGATAATACAGAAATGAGGTGAACTGTACTATGCCTATTCAGTGGTCCCACAAACTACGTTTTGATGAAATTAAAGAATTAACCTCTAAAGAGATTATCAGTTTTAAGTTAATTTGCTAAATAAAATGTAAAAATCAACTTACAGAATCCCTATTTTAAAACATTCAATTAATGCAGTGTCCTTTATGTTATTTATTGTTTCTTTTATATACAGACATGAAATACTTTCATCTAACCTGTTTCATATTATATTATAAACTGAATTTTTTTTCTCTTCCCTTGTTTAGGAAAATCTTTGAAAAATCAGAACACTGAAATGAAGGTTTAATGATCAGAAAAGACTGTGAGAAATAGAATCTATTCATCCCAACTTTTTTGCTGGCCACTCTCATTAAAGATAAGGCTCCCTAGGCAGAAATAAGTCTAGGCCACATGCATGAGTCCTTAAGGAAAAAAGAGGAGAAACAAAGTCCCAGGTCCTTGGCCTAGCAGGAGTTTCTCAATATAAGAGTATCATAGCACACACTGAGAATGGAAAGGGACCTTAGAATTAATCTTGAATAACCTCTTCATTTTACATAAAAATGGGGAATTTAAGGCCCTAATACATTAGGTGACTTGCCCAAGGCCAGACACTTAGCAATGGGAGCATTAGGATTGAAGCTCAAATCCTCTGACTCAAATTTTAAAATTCTTTCTAGTATCTTGTTGATTAATGGTTTGTTTAGAGGGAAACATGCATGCCTTTCTTTTTCTAAACTATAGTAAATTACCAGTGAATATTTACTCTTTTTTTCAGCAAAAGTTTCCAAAATATTCAGTATTAACATGGATCAGACAGATGAATGTATTTTAAGACTTTGTCTAAATCTGCTTAAATGGTATGAAAAATCTATTAAACAGGATTAAAGGCAGGATATTTGACCTTCCAGTCCTGGAAAGTTAAAGTATTCTAAATTGATGTTTATAGGACTAAGCTCCCCCTCAAGCAAAATATCTGGGTACTTCAAAGGTTTATTTATACATGCTAATGGCTACATAGGTCATGCATGACTGAACTCTGGATATTTTAAAATATCTACTAAAAGATAAAAAAATTCACCATATAGCATGAAAGGATAATATTCTATGATTTACCAGTACTAACACACACACACACACACACACACACACACACACACACACATATATATATATATATATATATATATATATATATATATAATTTAAATTGAGGAATTATTAAAACTTTCAAAAATAGGCTTTTTTCTTCTTTTTCTCCACAGAGGAACCCATAAAAATATTTCTAGTTAACATTTTAACAAAAATACTGACAATTTTAGGTTTACAAAGATAGATTTAACATAGAAAGAAATCTGCTACTGGAGACCTTACTTTTAGCTTATGATGAGAGGGGAGGTGAGTTGAGGAATACTTCATACAGCAGATTGCATTTAAACTTGGCCTAAGAAGAATGGGGTAGGGGATGAAGGGGGTGATAAAGGCAGAGTTAAGTGTAAGTCCCTTCTAGCCATAGAGGGATGATGTAAACAAGAAAAAGTAAAACACAAGAGAGAGAGAGAGAGAGAGAGAGAGAGAGAGAGAGAGAGAGAGAGAGAGAGAGAGAGAGAGTGTCCGAGCTTACTTGGAACCAGTATACATGAAGGCAAGCAGAAAAGTTATGGTTTCATTAGTTTTAACTGCATTGCTATATAATACATACAGAAAAACTATGTAGATGTGTTTGTGTGTGTTATATGCTACAATACATATATTAATATTTATAACAATACATGTGATGTAGCATAATGTGATAGATAAAGGACAGGCTTCAGAATCAGGACGACCAAGGTTCAAATCCCATCTCTAATACATTCTACATCTGTAACCATAGGAAAAGTATTTAAGTTCCTGGACCCTCAAACAACTTTTTTAAGAACAGATACTAGTATGCATTGCTTAGGGGGAAAAAGGATTTACGTACTTGGAGTACTGTATATCAAGGAAGTTATAAATTCATGATGAAAGATAGATGGAAGCACAGAGTTTATAAAGTGGCATAATAATAAAGTACTAAACTTGGAATTGGGACCATAGGAGTTGAAATCCTGCCTTAGTCACTCACTAGTCATGTAAACAAGTTAGTAAGTTTCTCTGAGTTTCAGCTTTCTCATCTTTAATGATATCACCTATCTCATAAGCCTACTGGGATGATCAAATGACATAAAAGTGTTTTGAAAATCTGAAAGCTCTTAGTAATCATCATCATCATCATCATTTCATTATGCTTTTTATCAAGAGATTACAAATTCACTGGGCTGGGTTGGGATACTTCAAACAGGGATAGTGACGCACTCCATATCTATAGGCACGAACACATAGCTCAAGGCGGAAGGACTTGCATTTTGTGATGATCCAACATTCTCTCATTAGAACCAATGACTAGGAAACAGTGTCAAAGGAGATAGGTGACTAAGGACTCAGAACTAAATCCATGAAATTGAGCAGCCAACTGCATAGGATATGTTCCTGTCCATGAAATTATGGGAAATAATGGATGATACTCCCCCTTAAGACATTTTACTGGACAATCAGTATTTTGTAGTAGAAAGAATTAGACTTGGTGTTCAAGTGCCATTACTTACCCTTGCTGGCTGAGTAATCATAAAATGATCAGTAACTTCTGAATCTAAGTTTCTTAATATGTATGTGTTTGTGTATATGTGTATATGTGTGTGTGTTAATAATACTTTTGTTACCTGGTTCATACAGTTGTTATAACTATCAGGTAGGTAGATACTTTTGTTCTGTTTTGTATCTTCAGTACGTAGGACAGTGCCTGGAACATGTTTGTTCTTGTTAAAATGCTATATAAACGTCAAATGTGATTACATGTTAAAAAGCTTATTAAAATATTCTCAGCAATTAGAATTTCTTAGGTTTTTGCTATAAAAAAATTTTGACCATGGTAATATCTATAGCATACAGATTTTAAATTAATATAAATGACTATGAGAATATAGAAGATTCAGGGGCAGCTAGGTGGCACAGTGAATAGAGCATTGGCCCGTGTCAGGAGGACTTCAGCTCAAATCTGACCTCAGACACTTACACACACACACACACACACACACACACACACACAAACTATGCATGTGACCTTAGACAAGTCACTTAACCCCAATTGCCCTCCAAAAAAAAGCAAAAAAATAGAAAATAGAAGATTCACAAGAAATAGGCGTGCATTGATTTTAGTTGACATTTATAAAGTTTAAATATTTGCAAAATGCTTTATATTTGTTATGTAATCCAATCCCTTCAACAATCTTATGTATAGATGCCATTGTTATCTCCATTTTAGAGATAAGGAAAGTGAGGTACTTAAAGATTAACCGATGTGCCCTATGTGGGATGAGAATGAAACCCAACTCTTCCTTATCCTTACTCTTTTGCTCCATCCACTATACCATGCTGTCTTTCATAAGGCTAATGGTCCTAATTCCCAACAAAAAAGGTATTCACATTATAGCTTAAAAATCTTTTTTCTAATGAAGATTGTTACTTTTATTTGTCTATAGAGGTTTGAATATTTATAATATCATAAACTGTTTATCCAGAGGAAACTTAACGTACCCCTATTCCAGCCTTCTATTCTGATTATACTTATAAACACTTGAAAAATTGTTGAGAAATCCAGCTACTAAATTTTCAAGTGTTTATTTCATATCCTGCTTAAGCAGCTATCAAACGATGATGCATGGTGATTACAATATCAAAGAGGTGGCTAAATCCCTTTGAATAAGTCAGGTGACATGTAAAAGTGATTTTCGTAACATCAAAGTGAGTTTGGGAAAGTAAAAGTAAAAATCAAATCATATAATAGTATCCAAACACACCTTCAACCTGAAAACTTGAACTCAGTTCATAAGTGCCCAAACATACATCACATTTCATTATGATATTTCAAAGATAAAGTATTTAGAGTATAATTAAGAATAGCAATGGGAAGATTCCTCCTTGATGACATTTATGAGAAAGGAAACATATTTTACTTTGTAAGATTTACATAATACTCTCTTTAAGAGGTTACAGTTGTGCAGGACTGACATAGAAAAAGAAAGAAGAGGAAAAGAAAGAAAAAGAAGGGAAAAATGAAGAGGAAAATGCCAGCTACAGTCAAATTTCTGATTTTGCAAGGCTCTCCTAACAAATAGTTTATAAATCAGTCCCATTCATACAACTAAATATCAAATCCTCTGTACCTGACTTTACGGTCTGTGCACCATGAAAAATTCAAGTCATCACATATTTCTTAGAAGCTTACTATTTTAAAAGTACTGTGGTACTTTTTTTTCTTTATTAGAGCCTCCACCCTCAAGGAGCATATATTCTACTGGAATAAAGCAGCTAGTGGTACTGAAGATATAGCACTGAACTTTGAAGCCTTGAGTTCGAATATATACTCATATACTTACTGTGACTCTGAGCAAGTAATTTAACCTCTTTTTACCTCAGTTCTCTCATCTGTAAAACAGGAAAAACAATACCAGCTACCTTGCAGGGCTATTAAGAGGATCAAATGAGATACTTGTACAAGCTCTTAGCACATAGTTAGTTGGTTGATTGCTGTCCTTCATTCTCAAAGAGGACCAAACATATTACTATATTGGAGTCAAAGTACAATGTGTCTGACTGTGGTTGATGAGACTAACATGAGCTCAGAACATTCTACCACCGGCTGACCACAAATAGTCCATAGGAATATTTGGAGTGGAATTGTCTCTAAATTTGTGCATCTCATGTTTCTTTTGAGCTACTGAAATTCTGCTTTGCCCATATAGCACAATTTCTTCTTTGAGGAGGGCATACCATGCCAGGTGTTTCTGTGCTAATGTCTCCTATGTCTCACAAATGATTCCAAAGTTCTCCAGAGAAACCTTGAAAGTGTCCTGGTATTGCCTTTGCTGACCACCATGTGAACATTTTTCTTTCATGAGTTCTCCATTAAAATTTTTTTGAGGCAAATGTATATTTGGTATTCAAATAATATGGCCAGTCCAACAGAACTGTGCTCTGTACAGTAGAGTTCGAATGCTTGTCAATTTAGCTTAAGAAAGAATCCTGGGGGCGTCTAGGTGGTGCAGTGAGTAGAGCTCCAGCCCTGGAGTCAGAAGGACCTGAGTTTGGATCCGGCCTCAGACACTTAACACACACAAATAAAAACCTAGCCGTGTGACCTTGGGCAAGTTACTTAACCCCAATTGCCCTCCGAAAAGAAAAAAAAAAAGAAGGAAGGAAGGAAGGAAGGAAGAAAGAAAGAAAGAAAGAAAGAAAGAAAGAAAGAAAGAAAGAAAGAAAGAAAGAAAAATCCTGGTGTCTATTACCATTCCAGGTGATCTTCAGAATCTTCCTAAGACAATTCAAATGGAAGTGACTCAGTTTCCTAGAATGGTGCTGGTATAATGTCCAGGTTTCACAGACATACAACAATGAGGTCAAGACATTTGTTCTGTAGCCCTTCAATTCAGTGGGCAGTCTAATACTACTTCTTTCCCACACTTTCCTTTGGAGCCTCATAAACATTGAGTTAACTCCGGAAATGTGTGAGTAGACCCATCATCTATGCATATATCCCTGGAAAGAATACTACCAAGGTAAGTGAACTTATCCACAATATTCAAAATTTCTCTATTTACTTCTGGATGATGTGGTGCTGGAATGATAGAGCACTTGTATTTTCTTGTTGTTAATTGTTGGGTCAAAATTACCATAATCAGCAGAGAATTGATTCATACTTTGTTGCTTCTCAGTTTCAGAGGCTATATTGAGTGCACAGTCATTTGCAAACAAAAAATCATGCACTCAGTTCTTCCATGTTGGGTAAGATGGATTTCTATATTCATCTGACTGTGTATATTATTCCCTCTTTGAGCCGATACTGATGAAACTAAGATTTAAGCAATGCTAATCCCCTCACTCCCATCTTCCTCTCCACTATAATAGGTCTTTCTTGCCTCTTCATGTGTGATAATTTACCCCATTCTACTTCTCCCTTCCTTCTAAACCCATTGTACTCCTCTTTCTCATCCCTTATTTTTTTGGTCATTCCATCAAATATACGTTATACTCATATCCTCTGTCTATGTATAGTCCTTCTCTCTGTACTTTTAGTGGGACAATTTTTAAAAGTTACAAGTATCATCTTCCCATGTAGGGATGTAAACCATTTAGCTCTATTGAATTCCTTATGTTTTCTTTTCCCTTTTTATCTATTTATACTTCTCTTGGGTCTTGATATTGGAAGTCAAATTTATGGTTCAGTTCTGTTCTTCTCCTTAAGAAGGCTTGAAATCCTTCTATTTCATTGAGTGACCTTTTTTTCCCTTGATGTATGAGGCTTACCATTGCGGGGTAAGTGATTCTTAGTAGTAAGTGATTCTTGATTCTTGATATCATAGCTCCTCTGCCCTCTGGAATATCATATTTTGTGACCTCTAGTCCTTTAATGTTGCAGCTGCCAAGTCCTGTGTAAACCTAATTGTGACTCCCTGATATTTAAATTGTTTTCCTCTGGCCACTTGCAATAATTTTCCTTGACCTGATAGTTCTGAAATTTGGATATAATGTTGCTTAAGGTTTTCATTTTGGGATCTCTTTCTTATGGTGATCAGTGGATTCTTTCAATGCCTGTTTAGTCTTTTGCTTCCAGGATATCATGGAAGTTTCCCCTGATAATGACTTGAAAGATGCTGTCCAGGTCCTCCTTTTTATTTTGGCTTTCAGATAGTCTGGTGATTCTGATATTGTTTCTCCTGGATCTGTTTTCTAGGTCTGTTGCTTTTCCCATGAGGTATTTTATATTTTCTTCCTTTTCTTATTCTTTTGAAATGCCTCATAGTGTCATTAGCTTCCACTTGACATTCTATCTTTTTTTTTTTTGCTTTTTGGAGGGCAGTTGGGGTTAAGTAACTTGCCCAAGGTCACACAGCTAGAATTTTGTTTGTGTGTGCATTAAGTGTCTGAGGTCGGATCCGAACTCAGCTCCTTCTGACTCCAGGGCCGACACTCTACTCACTGTGTAACCTAGCCACCCCCCAATCTATCTTTTGAGGTATTGTTTTCCTCAATTAGCTTTTGTACTTTCTTTTCTATTTGACCAATTTTACTCTTTAAAGATTTGTTTGAGGGGCAGCTAGGTGCTGCAGTGAGTAAGAGCGCCGGCCTCAGAGTTGGGATGACCCGAGATCAGATCCGGCCTCAGAAAATGAGCACCCACGCATAAATAATGACTAGCCATGTAACCTTGAGCAAGTTACTTAACCCCAATTGCTTTAAAAAAAATTTGTTTGCTTCAGTGGAATTTTGTGTCTCCTTTTCCATTTGGGAAATTCGACTTTTTAAGCAGTTTTTCCAAGCAATTGAGTCTTTTTTTCTTCATAATTCTCTTGCATAATTCTCCCCATTTTTCTTCTACCTCTCTTAGAGGATTTCTAAGTTCCTTTTTGAGTTTTTCCATGAGTTTTTTTTCTGGGTTTGAGATGATTTCCCATTTTACTTTGGTGTTTTGCCCATATGTCTTTGACATTGTTGTCCTCTTCTAAGTTTGTGTTTTAGTCTTCCCTGTCTCCATAATTACTTTCAACAGTCAGATTCTTTTTCACTCAATTTTTTGGCCTTTTTCCTTTCCTTCAAATTTTATCTCAGGTCTCGGTAGAAAGGGTTCTGTCTCAGGCTCCTTATGCCTCTGACTTCAGGCGCTATTTACCTGGTGCTGCACTGATGCTGCCCTGAGGTCTACAGGGGATCCTCATGTCTAGTGCTGTTTGAAGGTGTGTGATGGGGGTTGACTGGTGCTGCTGGAGGCTATCAGGGTCTGGCAGCTTACTTACTGCTGAACTGAGATCCTAATAGTGGTATCTGGCATGTGCTAAGGCCAGGTGGGGTTTTCTGTGTTTCCCCAAGGCTACACTGAAGCAGGTAAAGGCCTGGCCCCTGAAGGATGCCTGTTTGACCTGGTCTGCACTGAAGCACTCAGAGATATAGCCCCCAGAAGATGCCCATCTGCCCTGGGCTATACCCAAGCATATGGTGGTTCCTTGGGCTGGAGTCTGGGGTTCTCCTGGCTATGCTAAGGCATGTAGAGGTGGGGCAAGGTGTTATGTTGGTGTTGGCATTTGCCTGCTCCACGACACTGGGGCTCAGGACTTCCCACTGGTTTGCTGAGGTGGGGCTTGCTCAGATGCTTCCTGTCCTAGAATATGCTCCCCTTTTACCTGAGTGAGACGGAGCTTTCTTGCCAATCCTCCAAATCTCCTGAACTAAAATACTACTCCACCCCATCTTTCTGCTCACTCTGCTATTCTAGGACTTCTTCTGTGGTGCTAATTATGGTTTTTTAGTTATTTGGAGGTGAATATGAGAGAGCTATAGTGATCTGCTGTTTACTCCACCATCTTGACACCTGGAAGTTCTTGCACTTTACTTTTAATGAGTTAAACTGTCTTAGAGATAGATGAACTATCCTGTTGGTAAACCCTGGGGAAATCCCATTTTTCATTTAGCACCATCTGAATGCCATCATTATTTTCATCATAGGAAGAGGAAGAGGTAGATAAGGAGGAGTAAAAGGAAAAAGAGAGAGAATAATTGTATCAAATATATTTGAAGGTAGAAGTGACCATAGATACTACTACTAGTTGCTGTTAAAGAACAAGTCTAAGAGCAGAGAAATAGCTCAGAATCAGAGAAGTTACCAAGAAGATCAACTATATTGACTGATAGAAATTAGTCAAGTATAGAATGGATTGACTCAGCTTAGCAATTTTCCACATTTTTCCACACACAATCTATTTTCATTAAGGTACCTTTATAGATAGTTCCTTTGACAGTATGAAACACTAAAGTTTACAGTTCCTGAGATATGTTACACTAAACACATGGGTTTTCGCATTCAAATGTCTTTTTGGTACATTTTCATAAGTATGTGGCCATTCTCCCCAACAAGTTTTGAATCCATTTATAAGAAAGTATAATGATTTATATGTGAATTATGATTTTTATTTACATATTTGTTTTAATATACAAATGTCCATGATATAATTTTTGTCCCTATTGTAAAGTAAATGTCTCTTTAAGTATCAAAAAAGTGTCAAGATTATGAATGACTGGTATATAAATGGAATGGTTCATTGAGGGCTCAGGTGCTAAAGTAGTAATTAGGGAGAGTATATTCCCCACACTCAGGTTCACCTAAGACTTTGAGAGAATTTGAATGCAACTTCATGGTGGCAGTCCTTCTATGGGAAATATGCATAGTTAGTGTGAGAGCAGGTTAGAGTGAATGAGTCAGTCTAAAAAGGGAGTAAGTGTACACATGCCCATGTGGGAGATCCTGGGAATTACACATAAATTAATAGCAGCACTTCTTGGTTGTAGCAAAGAACTGGAAATGAAATAGGTTTCCATAAGGTGGGGCAAGATTAAATAAACTATCACATATTAAAGTCATGGCCTTTAATTCTATCATAAGAAATTATAAATATAAAGGATTCAGAAAAAACTGGAAAAACTTTTATAAATTGATTCAGAGTGAAATGAGCAGAACCAAAACAGGTTATATGATAAACATACCAATGTAAAGGAAAAGAATTTTAAAAGATTTCAAAACTATAATTAAAATAATAAGCAATTATAATTTCAGAAAACTAGTCATTAAACTTACCTCCAGCCTCTTAAACTAGACTTGCAGGATAAAATTTGTGTTTTCGGAAACAATGTGGATTTTTGATTAACAATATTTTATAAGAGAAGTCTTCTACTTGAATAGGTGAGGGTGAATTAGTTTCTGGTGATAGAAATGCAAAATAATTGAAAGGCATCAGATCAGTAAAACATTTCTAAATACACAAGGAAAAAGTTCAATTGAGTACAAAACCAAATAGAGTGATTTGTTTAATATCTTGTTAAATTCAATATGCCATCATAGTAGCAGTGCTTATAATCACAGATACCCGAGAGACTAGAGCTGAAGAATCTCTAGAAATTTAGATTCAGTGTATAATGCATTAATATGGTAAGTTCTCAGGGCGGCTAGGTGGCACAGTGAGTAGAGCATCGGCCCTGGAGTCAGAAGGACCTGAGTTTGGATTCAGCCTCAGACACTTAACACACACAGAAACAAAAACCTAGCCATGTGACCTTGGGCAAGTTACTTAACCCAAATCTGCCTCCAAAAGGCAAAAAAAAAGAAGAAGAAGCGGCCAGTTCCTGCCCTATCCTGATTGCGTTTCCACAATATTGAAATTATTTCTTCCTGGCTGCTTGTGATATTCTCTCCTTGATCTGGGAATTCTGGAACCTGGCTATAATATTCCTAGGAGTTTGCTTTTTGAGATCTTTTTCAGGAGGTGATCAGTAGATTCTTTCAACCTGTATTTTGCCCTCTGGTTCTAAAACATCTGGGAAATTTTCCTTGAGAATATCTTGAAGGATGATTTCTAGGTTCTTTCTTTGATCATGGTTTTCAGGTAATCAAATAATTTTTAGATTGTCTCTCCTGGATCTATTTTCCAGGTCAATGGTTTTTCTCATGAGATATTTCACATTGCCTTCTATTCTTTCATTTGTTTGGATCTGCTTAACAGCATCTTGATTTCTCATAAAGTCATTAGCTTCCATTTGCTCCAGTCTAACTCTGAAGGAATGAATGTCCTCAGTGAGCTTTTGAGATTCTTTTTCCATCTGGCAAATTCGACTTTTTAAGGCATTCTTCTCCTCATTGCCCTTTGGGCCTCCTTTGCCATTTGAGTTAGTCTATTTTTTAAGGTGTTGTTTTCCTCAGTCAGGCTGTTGACCCTCATTTCATACTTTTCCTGCATCCTTCTCATTTCTCTTTCCAATTTTTCCTCCACTTCTCTTATTTGATTTTTAAAGTCCTTCTTAAGGTCCTCTATGGCCTGTAACCCACTCATATTTTCCTTTGGGGCTTTTGGAGCAGGATTTCTGACCTCACAGTCCTCCTCCTGTTCTATGCTTCGATACTCTTTGTCCCCCAAATAGGAGTATAATGTTGCATTTTTCTGTTTAATTTGTTTCCTTTGCCTTGGCATGTTGCCACTTAATTACTTTACTTTTGGGCTTGTTGCCACAGTAGGCCTCTGCCACCAGACAGGGGAGCTTCCATCCCGATTGTGTGGGGGGACAACTTCCATTTCTGCCAAGCTATATACCAACGCCACAATATCCACCCCAGACCACAATCCAGATCCAGGGAGTTTAAAGCAAGATCGATTACCCCCCAAGACTGATCGTTGGATCTCCCTCCAGTTTGCAGGCCAGGAACTGGAGCTGTCACTGAAAACTACAAAATGGAGTGTCTCCTCAGTGGCTTCTAGCCCCCAGGGGAGGAAGCCAACACATTCCCCAAATACTGGTCCCAAAGTCCATAGGGCACTAACCTCTCACTTTGTCCTAGGCATGTCTCTGTTGATAATTCTGGAATCTCCACAGCTTCTGGTGTTCTGGGGTCCCTCCAGCCGGCTGCTGGTCCCGCCCCCCCTGGGACTAAAACCATGGCTCAGGCCGACATGGGCTAGGCTCTCCACACACTGCGCTGTGCTGCTGGCTCCTGACCACTGTGCTGGTCCTTCCTGCAGGGCTGCTGGGCTGTCCTCAGTGAGAGGTTAGCTTCTCTGTGTCATTCTGTGGGTGCTGGTGCTCCAGAAGTTGTTCAGAGTCCCCTTTTACTTAGTTTGTAGGTGATCTTGGGGGAGAGTGCCTTGGACATGCTGTTTCTACTCCGCCATCTTGGCTCCGCCCCAGTCTATTTTTTAAGGTGTTATTTTCTTCAGTCAGGCTTTTGACTCTTCATACTTATCTTTCTCATTTCTCTTCCCAATTTCCCCCCATTTCTCTTATCTCCTTCTAAAGTCCTCTATGGCCTGTAACCAGCTTGTATTTTCATTTGGGGCTTTTGGTGCAGGATTTCTGACCTCACAGTCCTCTTCCTGTTCCATGTTTTGATCCTCTTTGCCCCCAAAATAGGAGGCTAATGTTGCATTTTTCTGTTTATTTTGTTTCCTTTGCCTACGCATGTTGCCACTCAGTTACTTGACTTTTGGGCTTGTTGCCACAGTAGGCCACCAGCCAAGGGAGCTTCTGTCCCAAATGTTGGGGTTTTCTCAACTGCCAGAAGTATTAGTTGAGTGGCCTCTCTGAAGCCTCCACACACTTTGGCAAGATGGTCACACACCCCAAGACCTCCATCCCAGACCGCAGTCCAGATCCAAGAAGGGTAAAGCAAGAGAAATTACTCCTCAGACTGATTGCCCAATCCCCCTACAGTTCACAGGCCAAGAGCTAAAGCTGCAAAGTGGGGAAAGTTCCCCGACTCCTCAATGGGTTCTTGCCCCCAGGGGAAGAAGCTGAAGGCTCTCCCAACCAGTCCCAATGTCCATAGGGCACTGACCTCTCACTGTGTCCTAGGCATCTCTGTGTTGATAATCCTGGAAACTACACAGGTGCTGGTGTTCTGGGGTTCCTCCAGTCGGCTGCTGGTCATGCCCCCTGGGGCTAAAACCTCTGACTCACAAGGGCCTGGGCTTGGCTCCCAGAGCACTGTACTGGCCACTCCCTGCTGTGCTGCCAGGCTGTCCTCAGCTGGAGGTTAGCTTCTCTGTGTCATTTTGTGTGTTGTGGAGCTCCAGAGGTTGTTCAGAGTCCCCCTTTTACATAATTTTGAAGTGATGTTGCCTGGAGTCCTGAGGAAGTGCTGTTCCTACTCCACCATCTTAACTCCTCTCCCCCAAAAGTAAAACTCTTAAGAATGGGAACAGAAAAGGAAGAAACAAAAACATAAACAAGGGAGGGAATAGGATGGAGTGAAAGACTCAGATAGTAATCATAACTGTGAATGTGAAAGGGACAAACTCTCCCACAAAATGGAGGCAGATAGCAGAATGGATTAAAAACCACAATCCTACAATATGCTGTCTACAAGAGATATGTTTGAAATAAGGGGATAATAAGCACAGGGTTAAGGTATAAGGCTTGAGTAGAATATATTATACTTCAACTAAAATAAAAAAATAAATCATGGGTAGCAATCCTTATCTCAGATAAAGCAAAAGCAAAAATAGATATAATTAAAAGAGATAAAGAATGAAACTTTTTCTGGCTAAAAGGTACCACTGAGAATGAAGCAATATCATTGCTCAACATATATGTACCAAGCCATATAACATCCAGATTCTTAGAGGAGAAGTCATGGGAATTAGGGGAAGAAATAGATAGCAAAACTGTACTAGTGAAGGACCTCAATCTCCCCGTCTCTGAACTTGGTAAATTTAACATCAAAATAAACATGAAAGAAGTTAAGGAGGCAAATAAAGTTTTAGATAGGCTAGACATGATAGATCTCTGGAGAACACTGAATGGGGATAAAAAGAAATATACTTTCTTCTCAGAGGTATATGGCACATACACAAAAATTGTACTAGGGAATAAAAACCTCACAATTCAGTGCAGAAAGGCAGAAATAGTAAATGCATCATTCTCAGATCATGATGCAATAAATATCATATGCAATAAAGGGCCATGGAAAGATAGACTAAAACCTAATTGGAAACTAAATAATTTAATACTAAAAAATGAGTGGATCAAACAAGAAATTATAGAAACAATCAGTAACTTCATTCAAGAGAATGACAATAATAAGACAACATACCAATACTTGTGAGATGCAGCAAAGGCAGTTCTTCATGTAAGTTTTATACCCCTGAATGCATCCATGAATAAATAAGAGAAAATGAAGGTCAATGAATTGGGCATGCAATTGAAAAAGCTAGAAAAAGAACAAATTAAGAATCCTCAATTAAATACTAAATTAGAAATAATGAAAACCAAAGGAGAGATTGATAAAATTGAAATTAAGAAAACTATTAAATTAATAAATAAAACTAAGATCTGGTTTTATAAAAAAAAACAGTAAAACTGATAGACCTTTAGTCAATATGATAAAACAAGGAAAGAAGAAAATCAAATTATGGGTATCAAAACTGAAAAAGGTGAATCTACCCCCAGTGAAGAGGAAATTAAAACAATAATTAGGAATTATTTTGCCCAATTGTAGGAATATAAATTTGAAAATCTTAGTGAAATGGATGAAATTTACAAAAATATAAGTTGCCCAGATTAATTGAAGAGGAAGTAAATTCCTTAAATAACCCCATCTCAGAGAAAGAAATTGAACAAGCGATCAAAGAATTTCCTAGGAAACATTTTCCAGTGGTAGATGCACTTACTAGCATATTCTATCAAACTTTTAAAGAACAATTGATCCCAATACTCTACAAACTATTTTGGAAAATTGGTGGAGTGCTACCAAATTCTTTTTATGACACATATGGTACTGATAACTAAATCAGGAAGAGACAATATGGAGAAAGAAAATTATAGACCAACTTGCCTCATAAATATAGATGCAAAATTTTAAGTAAAATAATAGCAAAAAGACTACAGCAACTTATCACAAGAATAATACACTTTCATCAGTAGGTAGGATTTATTCCAGGAATGCAAGGATGGTTCAATATTAAGAAAACCATCAGTATAATTGAGCATATCAACAATAAAACTAGCAGAAGCCACATATCTCAATAGATGCAGAAAAGGCTTTTAACAAAATACAACATCCATTCCTATTACAAACACTAGAAAGTATAGGAATAAATGGAGTTTTCCATCTAATAGTCAGTTGCATCTATTTAAAGCAATCAGCAAGTATTATATGTAATGGGGATAAACCAGAAGAATTTCCAATAAGATCAGGGGTGAAATAAGGATGTTCACTATCACCCTGCTTATTTAATCTGGTACTAGAAATGTTAGCAGTAGCAATTAGAGAAGAAAAAGAAAGTGAAGGAATCAGATGAGGCAAAGAAGAGATTAAGCTATCACTATTTGCAGATGATATGATGATATTCTTAGAGAATCCTAGAGAACCAAGTAAAACAACTACTTGAGACAATAAATTTGTCAAAGTTGCAGGATGCAAAATAAACCCACATAAATCCTCAACATTCCTATATATTTCTAATGAAATTCAACAGCAAGAGATAGAACGAGAAATCCTATTTAAAGTTACTGTAGACATTATAAAATATTTGGGAATCTACCTGCCAAAACAAACCCAGGACCCATATGAACACAACTATGAAATACTTCACACAAATAAAATCAGATCTAACTAACTGGAAAAACATCAATTGCTTGTGACTGGATCCAGCTAATATAATAAAAATGGCAATTTTACCTAAATTAAAATACATACTTAATGCCATTCCAATCAATCTACCAAAAATTACTTTCTAGTACTAGAAAAAATAGTAACAAAATTAATTTGGGAGAAGAAAAGGTCCAGAATACTAAGGGAATTAATGAAAAAAAATTATAGGGAAGGTGGCCTAGCCATACCAGATTTTAATCTGTATTATAAAGGAAAAGCAATCAAAATTACTTGGTCCTGATTGAGGAATACAGTAGTAGAGCAATAGAATAGCCTGGATACAGGAGACTCAGCAGTCAATGACTATAGTAGTCTACTGTTGGATAAACCCAAAGACCCCAGTTTTGGGGTTAAGAACTCACTATTTGACAAAAACTGCTGGGAAAACTGGAATATAGTGTGGCAGAAACTGGGCATAGACCATTATCTAACACCATATACCAAAATCAAGTCTAAACGGGTGTATGATCTAGGTATAAAGGCTGATACTGTAAGCAATCTGGAAAAGCAAGAAATAGTTTACCTGTCAGACTGATAGAGAAGGGAAGACTTTATGACCAAACAAGAGTTAGAGAATATTATAAAATGCAAATGGATACTTTTGATTACATCAAATTGAAAAGTTTCTGAACAAACAAAGCCAATATAACCAAGATTAAGAGGGAAGTGAAAAATTGGGAAAGAATTTTTACAACCAGTGTCTCTGATAAAGGTCTCATTTCTAAACTATAGAGAGAATTGAGTCAAATCTATAAGAATACAAGTCATTCCCCAATTGATAAATGGTCAAAGGATATGAACAGCCAATATTGAGAGGTAGAAATTAAAAATATCTATAAGCATATGAAAAAATTCTCTAAATCACTATTGATGAGAGAAATGCAAATCAAAACAGCTCTGAGGTACCACATCATCAGTCAGATTGGCTAAAATGGCAAAACAGGAAAATGACAAATGTTGGAGAGGATGTGGAAAAATTGGAACACTAATACATTGCTGGTAGTTATGAACTGATTCACCCATTCTGGAGAGCAATCTGGAGCTATGCCCAAAGGACTATAAATAGTTGTATACCCTTTGATCCAGTAATACCACTTCTAAGATCGTATCCCAAAGAGATCATAGAAGTGGGAGGAAGACCCCTACGTATAAAAATATTTATTGCAGCTATTTTTGTGATGGCAAAGAATTGGAAATTAATGCAAAGCCCATCAATTGAGGAATGGCTAAACACGTTGTGGTATATGAATGTAATGAAATATTATTGTGCTATAAGAAATGAGGAAAAGACAGACTTCATATTCACGTATGTGAAATGAGAAGAGTGGAACCAGGAGAAATTTGTACACAATTATAGATACAATGAATGTGTGATGACCAACTTTGATAGACTGGACTCCTCTCAGCAATGCAAGGTTATAAGACAAATCCAAAAGACTCATAATGGTAGGAGATGTCTACATTCAGAGAAAGAACTAGAAAGAACAGAGTTTGAATGAAGACTGAAGCAAACTACCTACTCTCTTTCTTTTTCTTGTTTGGTTTCGTTTCCTCTTCCCCATTGTTCATTCCATTGGTTTCAATCCTTCTTTATAACCTGACTAAGGTCTAATATGAAAGTATTTGCACATCCTATTCTTGATTTCATGCTGTCATGTGGTGGGGGGAGAGGGAGTGGGAGAAAATTTGAAACCCAAGGGATTGTGGAACTGAATCTTCTAAACTAAAAGTAAATAAATTAATAACAACAAAAAAGGTAGAAAGCAAACAAACAAAAGACACCCCCACCCAAACTCCCCAGACTGTTCCTACAACTCTAAAGGGACATGTAATTCACTTTGTTTTAGGAGACCCAAAATTCAGTGTAAGGGAGAGTTTTGCTAGGTATTGTTAGTGTCTCACTAAAATCATAGATGACTTTGAAGTGAGAGGATCTGGGTTGAAAGGCTAGATCTGTGATTTTCTTACTGTATGACCTTGAGCAAAAGACATTTTTTTTGGATCTCAGTTTCCTAAACTATAAAATGAGGGGGCTGGACTAGATAACTTCAATGATTCCTTACATTTTCAAATGAACTTGTGACAGTGACTGCAGCATAGCAATTTATTTTGTTGCATATTTACTATTTGTATAATTATAAAATTGTAATAAATTATTAATCTGACTATAACATGAGTCAAGGAATAAAGCAAAAATGTGATATGTGTTATAATTTCACAAAATAAACTAGGAATATTTCATGCACAAGCAATCCTATTTATAGAGGAATAAGCAGACGCAAATATTTATCATGGCCAACCTTCAAAGAAATAGAGTTCATTTGGTATGGCATATGCATGATCAAGGAGAGAAAGACAAGAAGGACTTTCTCTAATGGTTTACCACTAGATGGATTATTTTTACTAACTGTTCAGACTTCTCTAACAAATTTTCCCCTTAAATTCATATATTTATATAAAACAATGTAATTTGTCCAGGAAGTGTTTCATCACCTAATAGCAATAGGAAGTATGCCTCAAATCGTTTACTCAGAGTGCACAATATCTATAATAAGCTATGAAGTGACATTTTTGGTTTGAAGCATCATGAATAAATAAAATGGGCATCCCAGGGAATTGATCTCAATCAAGCTCCTAAATAACACTCAAAGCCTAAGCTAGAGGCCTCATTCCTGACACATATGAAACACCAATTTTTACTAGTCTTCATTTTTCCCAGCGTTTTCCCAGACTCCATCTGTAGGAATATGCATAACTCAGAGAGTAATGCATAACTCTTTAATATCTTGGCCCCCATCTAATGCAGATTCTAATCATATTTCACAATTACCCATAATTGTGGAAAATTTCCATATCGATTAGAGTACATCTACTAAATCAGAATAAACATTACTATATGTGGGCATTGTGACAAATGCTAAGAATAGAAGATAATGTAAAAGATAATCCCTGGCCTTGAGAACCTCACAATCTGATGAGGGTGACAACAGGCAAATATCATGTTTAAACAAGCTATATACAGGACAACTGGATAGCTAGGTAGCATAGTGGATGGAGTGTCAGGCCAGAATTCAGAAAACTTATCTTCCTAAGTTCAAATCTGGCCTCAGATACTTACTAATTATGTGACCCTGAGCAAAGAAGTCAGTTGACTTTGTTTAACTCAACTTCTTATCTGTAAAGTGAGCTAGAGAAGGAAATGGCAAGTAAGGTATTTTTTTGCCAAGAAAACCCCAAATTGGGTCATGGAGGACTCACACAGAAATGAAGCTACTGAACAACAACAATCTGAAGATTGCCAACAGAAGAAAGGCACTGGAATTAAGGGGGATTAGAAGCTTCCTGTAAAGATGAGATTTCATCCGGGACTTGAAGGTAAATTCTGGGAGGCAGAGATGAGGGAAGGACAGTAATTCCATATATGGCAAAATTAGAATTCTAGAGCAGACATAAAGGGTGACACACCATTAGCAAATTAGAAGAACAAGGAATAGTCTACCTGTCAGATCTATGGGGAAGGGGAGAACTCATGACCAAACAAGAGATAGAGAACATCACAAAATGTAAAATAAATCATTTTGATTATATTAAATTAAAAGGCTTTTGTATAAAGAAAAGCAATGCAACCAAGATTAGAAAGAAAGCAGAAAGCTGGGAAACAATCTTTACAGCAAGTGTTTCTGGTAAAGGCCTCAATTTTTCAAATATATAGAGAACTGTCAAATTTATAAGAATACAAGCCATTTCCCAATTGATAAATGGCCAAAGGATATAAAAAAGACAGTTTTCAGATGAAGAAATCAAAATGGAGAAATCAAAGCTATAGGCTTATGAGGAAGTGTTCTAAATCACTTTTGACTCAAGAAATGCAAATTAAAACAACTCTAAAGTACCACCTCACACCTATAAGATTGGCTAATATGACAAAAAAAGGAAAATGATAAATGTTGGAGAGGATGTGGGAAAATTGGGACACTGATGCACTGTTGGTGCAATTGTGATCTAACCATTCTGAAAAGCAATTCAGAATGCACTCTGCATTCACTTTGATCCGGTAATACCACTCCTAGGTCTGTATCCCAAAGAGATTATAAAAAATTATAAAATTATATATATATATATATATATTATACATACATAGATATATTATTAAAAAGCTGAAAGGACCTACATGTACAAAAATACTTATAGCAGCCATTTTCGTGGTGCAAAAATATTGGAAATTGAGGGGATGCCTATCAATTGGGGAATGGCAAAACAAGCAGTGATATGTCAATGTAATGGAATACTATTATGCAATAAGAAATGATAAACAGATGGACTTCAGAGAAACCTGGAAAGACTTCTATGAATTAATGCAAAGTGAAAAGAGCAGAACCAGAAAGACATTGTATGATGATACTTATATGAATTGATGCAAAATGAAAAGAGCAGAATCAGAAAGATATGTGATGATCAACTATGAATGATTTAGCTCTTAGCAACACAATCATCCAAGTCATGTACAAGTATCTCATGAAGAAAAACCCTATTCACATCCAGATAAAGAACTGATGGACTCTGAATGCAGATCAGAAAATATTTTTTCACTTATTTTATTTTTTGTCTTTTTTTTTTGCTCTGTTTCTTCTTTCATAAATGTGATTAATAAGGAAATAAGTTTTACATGATAGGATATGAATGAACAATATCAACTTGGGTACCATTTTTATTTTTTTTGCTTTCTTTTTTTCCAATTAATTTATTTTTAGTTTTCAACATTCACTTTCATAAGTTTTAAATTTTCTCTCCTTTCCTCCCCTCTTCTTCCCTCATGCCTCCCCAAGATGGCATACAATCTGATATGGCCTTTACATATACATTCCTATTAAACACATTTTCACATTAGTCATGTTGGTTAGAAGTATTATAACAAAGTAGAGAAACCATGAGAAAGAAAGAAAAATAAAACAAAAAAGAAAATAATCTGTTTCACTCTGCTTCCCAACTCCATAGTTCTTTCTCTGGATGTGGATGGCATTTTCCATCCCAAGCCCTTTGGAATTGCTTTAGGTCCTTGCATTGCTGAGAAGGGCTAAGTCTATCAAAATCAGTAATTGCACAATGTGGCTGTTTCTGTGAGCAATGTTCTCTTGGTTCTGCTCATTTCACTTAGAATCAGTTCATGTAAGTCTTTAAGGATTTTCTGAAGTCCACCTGTTCATCATTTCTTTTTTTTTATTAATTTATTAGTTTAGTTTCAATTAACAAGATTCAATTCCATAGTTCCTTGATTTTCAAATGTCCTTTATTTCCCTCCCCCCACCCTCCACAATAGCATATAGTCCAGTATAGGATCTGCAAATACATTCATATTAGACATTAGTCCAATTACAAAGGCTTATTGTGCTAGGTGGGATGAAAAATGGTAAAGAAGAAATAAAACCAAACAATGAAAAGAAAAAGATCAATTAGTTTGCTTCCATCAGGATTCAAGCTCAGTTCTTTCTAGTTATATCTCTGCATGTTGCATTTCTCTCTTTCATGAGTCTTTTGGGATTGACTTATATCACTGCATTGCTGAGAAGAGTCCAATCTGTCATGGTTGGTCATCACACATATGATGTGTCTGTGATTGTATACAAATTTCTTCTGATTCTACTCTTCTCGCTCAGCATCAGTTTGTATAAGCCTCTCCAGGTAAATATGAAATCCGTCTCCTCCTCATTTCTTATATCACAATAATATTCCATTACATTCGTATACCACAACTTGTTTAGCCATTCCCCAATTGATGGGCACCACTTCAGTTTCCAATTTTTGCAACCACAAAAAGATCTGCTAAAAATATTTTTGTACATTATGGGTTTTCTTCCCACTTCTATGATCTCTTTGGGATATAACCCTAAAAGTGGTATTGCTGGATCAAAGGGTATGAAATTATTTATAGTCCTTTGGGCATAATTCCAGATTGCTCTCCAGAATGGTTGGATAAGTTCACAACTCCACCAGCAATGCATTAGTGTCCAATTTGCCCACAACATCTCCAGCATTTGTCACTTTCTTGTTTTGTCATCTTAGCCAATCTGACTGGAGAGATGTGGTATCTCCGAGTTGTTTTGATTTGCATTTCTCTAATCAATAGTGATTTAGAGCATTTCTTCATATGCTTATAGATATCTTTAACTTCTTTCTCTGAAAACTGTTCATATCCTTTGACCATTTATCAATTGGGGAATCACTTGTATTCATATAGATTTGACTCAATTCTCTGTAAATTTTAGAAATGAGTCCTTTATCAGAGACATAAGTTGTAAAAATTCTTTCCCAATTTCCCACCTCCCTCTTGATCTTGGTTACATTGGCTTTGTTTGTACAGAAGCTTTTCAATTTAATGTAATCAAAATTATCCATTTTGCATTTTATAATGCTCTCTATTTCTTGTTTGGTCCTAAAGTCTTCCCCTCTCCACAGATCTGTCAGGTAAACTATTCCTTGCTTTCCCAAATTGCTTACAGTGTCATCCTTTACACCTAGATCATGCACCCATTTAGACTTGATTTTGGTATATGGTGTTAGATAGTGATCTATGCCCAGTTTCTGCCATACTGTATTCCAGTTTTCCCAGCAGTTTTTGTCAAATAGTGCATTCTTATCCCCAAAGCTGGGGTCTTTGGGTTTATCGAACAATAGATTACTATATTCATTAACTGCTAGGTCTCCTGCACCCAATCTATTCCATTGATCTACTACTCTACTCCTCTGCCAGTGTTCATCATTTCTTATGGCCAAATACATTACTTTCATATACCACAAAATATTCATTAATATACATTCATATACCACAAAATACCACATTCATATACCACAAAATACATTACATTCACATACCACAACATGTTCAGTCATTCCCCAATTCATAGGCATCCCCTCAATTTCCAGTTCCTGGGCATTGGGTAGCATTTTTCAAAGAGGAGAGGAGAGAGAGGGAGAAAAATTTGGAACTCAAAGTCTTATAAAAATAAATGCTAAAATTGTCTTGACATGTAATTGGAAAAATACTCTTTAAAAATAATTCTAGGGGAGGCTGAGGAAGGAAGCGGCGGAGACGGTTGCTGTGGCGGAACGGGGCCGGTGACAGGATGTTGGTGTTAGTATTAGGAGATCTGCACATCCCCCACCGATGCAATAGTCTGCCAGCTAAATTCAAAAAACTGCTGGTCCCTGGAAAAATCCAGCACATTCTCTGCACTGGAAACCTTTGCACCAAAGAAAGTTATGACTATCTCAAGACTCTAGCGGGAGACGTTCACGTCGTTAGAGGAGACTTCGACGAGAATCTGAATTATCCAGAGCAGAAGGTGGTGACTGTTGGGCAGTTCAAAATTGGTTTGATCCATGGACATCAAGTAATTCCATGGGGCGATATGGCTAGCTTAGCATTGCTACAAAGGCAGTTTGATGTGGACATTCTCATTTCAGGACACACACACAAATTTGAAGCCTTTGAACACGAAAATAAATTCTACATTAATCCAGGATCTGCCACCGGAGCATATAATGCTCTGGAAACAAACATCATTCCTTCATTTGTATTGATGGATATCCAGGCATCTACAGTTGTTACTTACGTGTATCAGCTAATTGGAGATGATGTGAAAGTAGAACGAATTGAATATAAAAAATCCTAAAACAGGCCTCTTGGTGATCTTTTTGGTTCCATTCCCTTGTTCAAATCAAGTAATTAAATATTCAGAAGCCACAGAATTGTGACATTTTTAAAGTATTATGCATTAAAAAACTAACATCTTATTTGGTGAGACATAATTTGCTACAAGCTTATTGTAAACTATAAGAATGTATTTAGTTTATAGGACATGATTTCTAAGGAATAACTTGTACCACATGATAAATGGATGTATGTAAAAAAAAGTTTAGCTCTGTAAATATCTTCAATGTTAACATTTAAGCCTTTGTTACCAACATAGTGCATGAATAGAAGAGTTCCAGACTGCCTCACTGTATACACTGTCCTCCTCTTTATACTGTAATAAACACTTACCTTTCGCTTACCCTTAAAAAAAAAAAATAAATAAATAATTCTAGAATAGCAAGGATGCTTCTTGGTAGACTGAAATCTGAATTTCTGTCCTCCTCCTTTTCCCTACCCCCATACTAGTCTTCCAGCTCTAAGATTTCACAAGTATACTGCAAAACCAAATTAGTAGGGACTAGCCCCCAGTGTTTTTAGTGTCAAAGATTCATCTTGTAGGTGAAGAAGGTTCTCTATCTATGTTCTCCAAATTAGGAGAACTGGCATTTAAAGCCTTCATAGAGTTTTTTTTTTCAGTATCTTTCCAGCTATTTACTTAGTGAAACTGCTTTTAACTTATAGGTCTGTTGTTAGAGGACATGTATGTAGGTCCTGACATTTTTAAGTAGCTATAAAATGTCTCCTCTGGTGTATTATTTATTTTTTAAAAAACCATACAATGACTCTCTTTTTTAAATAACCCTCTCATTTTAAAGGATTCTTTAAACATTAGAATTCACTTATGTTTACTATTAACATTACAATATTTTTACTATCAAAATTCATTCCAACCCCATGTTTCCTGTTCTTTCTGACACCTATGAGATACAAGAAACTGTGGGGTGGAAATGAGTACATTTGTGTATATTCTTTGGAAACTATTTGAAAATTTTAGATGCCCAAAGTAGTATCCAGGCTAAATAATTCAAGCCAATGCTTCAGTTAATTTATTAGCAGTCATTAGATAACCATATTAGCTATTCGCCACTATATTTTGTTACATAGAGAATAATTGGCATAGGGCAGGTTAACGGTATTGAAATGGGGGAGCAAACCAGACAAGTCAATCTTCAAGTTGGATTACCTACTGGTGGGAAATGCCTTACATAGTAAATAGAGTGCTAGAATTGATTTGGAGTAAAGAAACATATTTTATTCTACCCTTTTTGCTAAGTACCTCCATCCCCATTCTGTAAGTTACTTCATCGCCTTTGTGAGCTTTCTTTTCCTAATTGGTAAATTAGGGATAATAATTCCTTTAGAGCCTCCTTCTTATAAGAATGTCATGAAAGTCAGATAAGATTAATAAAAATATATTGTATATAAATACAACTATCATATTATTTAAATAGCCAAAGGGAAAGGGTAAGCAAGAGGTAAAAAGAGGTATTAAAAAAGTCATAACTCTCACAAGTTTAATTCAGGTTGATGCTGCTCCCTAGGGGAAACCAGGTTATGCATTGATTAGAGTACAGGACTTGAAGTCAAAAGATCTAAATTCAAATCCTATCTCAGAAATTTGCTAGTATATGACTCTAGGCAAGTCATTTAAACCTTGTTTTCCTCAATTTCCTCATTTTAACGTGGAGATGATAATGGCACCCATTTCACAGGTTTTTGTGAGAATAAAATTAAATAATTTATGAAAAGCACTTTTCAAACTTTAAAGCATTATATAAATACTAGCTATTGTTACTTGAATTTTTGTTTTTCAGTCATTTAAGTCATGCCATGGTCTTTGTGACCCCATCTGGGGGTTTCTTGGAAAATAATTTCCCATTTCCTCCTCCAGCTCACTTTACAGATAAGGAAACTGAGGCAAATAGGGTTAAGTGACTTGCCCGAGGTCACATAGCTTGTCTCTAAGCCAGATTTAAACTCAGGTTTTCCTGACTGTAGGGATGGCACTCCATCCACTGTACCACCTAACTGCCCTGTTATTTGAATAATATCAGTTAAACATAAACTGCTTTCTTGTGCCTTGTTCTCTACCATCACTGGATAAAAGCTATCAGTATACAATCAAATGTTATTTGGGATATAGGTAATAGAATAAAAAGCAATGAAATTTCCCAAACATTGTATAAGCTTAGGTAAGTGCAAGGATCCCAAAGTAGACCAGGCCCTGATTCAAATATTGACATTGCTGATAGGAAAAAGTGACAAAATTTCAGTTGTTTCAACATTACTTCCTCTCTCTGCAGGTGATATACAAAGGTGCCAAATTAGCCCAGATAATAAATATCCCAAATCTTATACCTAATGCCATATGTATACAGCTACCATCGATTTCTCCTTAGGCCAGTCACCTGATGATTCCCTTAGATATTCTTAGAATACTTTTCATGCAAGGGAGAAATCCAATAGTGATCTGGAGAGATGTATGATATATTTACATAATTAGAAAACACTGTTTAAAGTGAGCAAATACCTCTTTACTCACTTTATGCCACTGTGCCTCATATGCCCACAATAATTTATTTAAGAAGGGTGTTTTGTGATACAGACCAAAGAATCCTAGCTTTAGAGTTAGAAGACCTGGACTCACAACCTGGGTCTGCCAATTATTTCCTTTGGGTAAGCCACTAACTTTCTCATTTTTTTTTAATTAAACAAATGCTTTATTAACTTCTGGTTTACATCATTCATTTCCACCAGGTTATGAGTTACGTTTTTCCCCCATTTTTCCCTACCCACCACCCCAGAATAGCAGTCCCACTAGATATCCCCTCATCCAATCTGCTCTATCCCATATCTTCTCCCATATCCCCTTCGACTTTGCCATTAGGGCAAGGTGAATCTCTGAGCCCCAATGCCTGGACATCTTATGAAACATTTAATTTTAAAACTTCGATTTTCAGATCCATTCCCTTCCTCCCTTGTCACCCACTCCCTCTGAGAAGATAAGCAATTCAGTATGTGTTGTACATGTATAGCTATGCAAAACATTACCATAGTAGATATATTGTAAAAGACTGCTTATGTTTCCCTCCCACCCGTCTCACCTCCCACCTGGTCCATTCCCTACTTTGATCCTGTCCCTCTTTGATAGTGGGTACTTCCAACCTCCCCTCCCCCCAGAATGCCCTCCCCTCCATTATCCCCCCTCTCATCCCCCTTTCCCCTACTCAGGAGAGTGAGTGAGGGTAAGATAATCCATTTAGGGGCGGCTAGGTGGCGCAGTGAATAGAGCGCCGGCCTCAGAGTTGGGATGACCCGAGATCAAATCCGGCCTCAGAAAATGAGCACCCACACATAAATAATGACTAGCCGTGTAACCTTGAGCAAGTTACTTAACCACAATTGCTTTAAAAAAAAAAAAAGATAATCCATTTAGTCTGTATGTGATTCCCTCCTTGAGCCAACTTCAATGAGAATATGCTTTTGCCTTTTTGCCTTCCTGTTCTTCCCCTCCCCTGCAACTACTTCCCCTTGCCTCTTCTACATGAGATAGTTTGCCCTACCCTGTCTCTCTCCATCTCCTCTTGCCACTTTCCCTCTCTCACCTCTTGACTTCACCCCTTAAGAATCATTCCTTCCTTGGGGCGGCTAGGTGGCACGGCAAGCAGAGCATGGGCCCAGAGCCAGAAGGACCCGAGCTCGGATCCGGCCCCAGAAAACCAACACACAAACAAAAACCCAGCTGCGTGACTCTGGGCAAGTCTCCCAACCCCAATTGTCCTCCAAAAAAAAAAAAAAAAAAGAATCATCCCTTCCCATCAAATTCAACCTGTGCCCTCTATCCATGTATACATGTGAACATATGCCATGTACCCTTCTTCCATTATTTTAATAATGAGAAAGGTTTCATCAAACACAGTTATTGTTTTTCCATGTAGGAATGTAAATAGTCCAACTTTGATAAGTTCCTTTTGATTTCTTTTCCTTGATTACCTTCTCAAAGCATCTCTTGCTTCTTGCGTCTGAATGTCAAATTTTCTGTTCAACTCTGGTTTTTTCATCAAGAATGCTTGAAAGTCCTCTATTCCACTGAATGACCATATTTTCCCCTGAAACAAGATACTCAGTTTTGCTGGGTAGGTGATCCTTGGCTTCAATCCCAGCGCTTTTGCCCTCTGGAATATCATATTCCAAGCTCTTCGATCCCTCAGTGTAGAAGCTGCCAGGTCCTGGGCTATTCTGATTGTGTTTCCACAATATTGAAATTGTTTCTTCCTGGCTGCTTGTAGTATTTTCTCCTTGATCTGGGGATTCTGGAACCTGGCTATAATATTCCTGGGAGTTTTCTTTTTGGGATCTTTTCCAGGAGGTGATCGATGGATTCTTTCAACCTCTATTTCCCCCTCTGGGTCTAAAACATCAGGGCAATTTTCCTTGAGAATTTCTTGAAGGGTGATTTCTAGGTTCTTTCTTTGATCATGGCTTTCAGGTAGTCCAATAATTTTTAAATTATCTCTCCTGGATCTATTTTCCAGGTCAATGGTTTTTCCCATGAGATATTTCACATTGCCTTCTATTCTTTCATTTGTTTGGATCTGTTTAATAGTATCTTGATTTGTCATAAAGTCACTAGCTTCCATATGCTCCAGTCTAACTCTGAAGGGATGAATCTCCTCTGTGAGCTTTTGAGATTCTTTTTCCATCTGGTAAATTCGACTTTTTAAGGCATTCTTTTCCTCATTGCCTTTCTGAGCCTCTTTTGCCATTTGAGTTAGTCTATTTTTTAAGGTGTTGTTTTCCTTAGACTGTTGACTGTCATTTCATACTTTTCTTGCATCTTTTTCATTTCTCTTCCCAAATTTTCCCCCACTTCTCTTATCTGCTTCTTAAGGTCCTCTATGGCCTGTAGCCAGCTTGTATTTTCATTTGGGGTGTTTGGTACAGGAGTTCTGACCTCACAATCCTCCTCCATGCTTTGAGCCTCTTTGCCCCTAAAAGAGGAGTCCAATGTTGAACTTTTCTGTTTATTTTGTTTCATTTGCCTAGTCATGTTGCCACTTAATTACTTGATTTTTGGGTTTGTTGCCACAGTAGGACTCTGCCACCAGACAAGGGAGCCCAAACGTGGGGTCTTCACAACTTCCGCCAGTTGGGTGGCCTCTGTAAAGCCTCCACCCACTCTGGCAAATTGGATATCCACCCCAAACCTCTTACAGTTTTGTAAGTATAAGAATACTCATTTCACAAACATTTTGTATAGTCATATAGATACTATTTCATCCATGGGAACATAAGCACTCTGAGGACAGGAACAATTTGCATAGTATCTGGTACATAATAGTCTCTTAATAAATGTTTATTGATTGATTGCCTTTTGCAATCGATTCAGTCAACCTCACCTGGTATTAAGACAAAAAGTCTCAAATCATTAAATGATTATCAATGAGAAGGGAACCTTGAAAATAAATTTAATTGATTTGGTTTTTGTGTCTTCTCCCTTCTATTCTGATAGGCTCATTTTGTCTAGTACATACCATATAAATAGACACAACCTATGGCTTCCAAAGAAAATATTCCAACCATAGCCAACATGACCTCAGGGCAAAGTAGAAGTTCATTTCTATGACAAAGACAACCTGAGATTGGACCACACAAAGGAGAATACTACTAGGTAACATCTCATGATTTCCCAACACTAGAAACAAGGCAAACATACCTTACTGCCACTTGAGTTCCGTAACTCATGACCTAGCATCATGAAATTTTGCTCAAATGTTTTAATAAGAATTATCCTTAGAGAAACATAATTTCTGTTCTAAAAATGCCTTGCTATTAGATTAAATATTACTTTCTTTGTTCAACGTGAAACACAAATTTATTTATTGAGGTTTCCCCAAGAAAATTAGAAAAAGCTTACTGCTGAAAATCTTCTAAACTTTTTTCATCTGGCCCCATGAGATAAATCAAAATGGTGAAGGTGATTTAACAGCACAATCAGTAGTGTGTCAGACCTGACTGATGGGACACTTCCAAGCCCTGGCAAGTGATTTGATCCCCGTGGGCTCGGACAAATCTTTGTCCCAAGACCTACTCATTAAGAAGAGCTAAGAATGATTTTTTAAAAGTCAACTGCCTTTTATTTTGCCCTTGAATCAAGAACATTTTTACTGTTGTTGTCCATTCCATTTGCTTTGATTTGAATAGAACTGTAGTGACCTAAAGATGGCATTTATTTGACAGAGTTGCATTTACATTTCAAAATATCAAGTTTGTAGTCAGGTGGCAAAAACTGATTTCTCTGTAGAGGCTTAAGTAAGAAAATAATGAATGTAATCTTCACAAAGCATGAACTTTAATAGCTTTTGAGATGTTATGAAAACAATGAAGTTTACATTTAGTATCAAACTAAGAAGTTTCTTCTTGACAATGATGTTGGAAAAAATGCAGGGTCTTCCCTGAGTTCTCCCTCAAACCCTTCCAAATAACTTTAAATAATGACTCTAAATAATTTCTAGGGCATAAGAACCCACAAAAAGATGGAATGAAACAGTTTTCTGGCCCAAGACAATGTGGAAGGTCAGCAGAAAAGGTCTGTTGCATCAGGGTAAGAGAGGTACATAGTCAAACACAGATCATGCTGGCATAGACCAGACCCCAAAAACCAGAAACAGACCTTAGGTTGACTGAATGTGTGGCAGTATTGGCAGTTTCCAGACCTCTTAGTCTATAGATTTCTAAAATATTGAAGAAGACAATTAGGAAAGATCTGTAGCACCATGGTGAGAGTGGAGCAAAGTCCAGCATAGGACATACAGGTACAACTGTGGCCCCAGAAAAACAGGAACAGGCCTTGGGAGCCACTGAATCAGCAGCAGCTGATGCTTTTTCTGGACATCTTAGCCCATATACAGTAAGGGCATCTAACAGCCAATCAGAAGGAGATTACAGGCATCTCTTTGCTAGCACTGAAGCAGGACTCTGTTGCTTTGCTAATACTCAGATCAAGATTGCAGTTCTGGGTGGTAGTTCCAGGGCAAGAAGGAGTACTAGCATACTAGATCTTGTTACCACAATGGAGTGGTGACATTTCTCACAGTTCCAGGACAGAAAAGAGTGCTTGAGGTCATTCACAGACCACCAAACCGGCCAGGATAGAAGCAAACACCCCTCTCCTACCACATTGGAAAAACTGAAAATGTACAGGTCCCTAGACCAAATATTTATCTCTTAAAACAGCTGCACAAAACCCCTGAAGCTTGGAAGGATGAAACTTCCACCCTAGAAGCAGAGCCCTACTTCATCAGAGTTAAAAGTAAAGTAACAGGCTGGGAAAATGAGAAAATAATAGCAATAATTCTGACCATACAAGTTACTGTAATGACAAGGAAGATCAAAAAATACATTCAGAAAAAAAAAAACAAAGTCAGAGCTCCTATATCCAAAGACTCCAAGAAAAATATGAATTGCTCTCAGGACATGGAAGAGCACAAAAAGGATTTTGAAAATCAAAAAAGAGGAGTAGAGGAAAAATTGGGAAGAGAAATGAAAGTGATGAAAGAAAATGCTGAAAAAAAAGGCAACACCTCGGTGAAGAAAACACAAGAAAATATTGAAGAAAGTAACACCTTAAAAGAAAGACTAGGCTAAAGGGTAAAAGAGGTTCAAAGAGCCAATGATGAAAATGCCTTAAAAAGCAAAATTAGTCAAATGGAAAAAGAGGGACAAAAATTCATTGCAGAAAAAAGTCCTTAAAAAGTAGATTTGGCCAAATGGAAAAGGAGGTAGAAAAGCTCACTGAAGAAAACAATTCATTAAAAATTAGAATTTGGCAAGTAGAAGCTAGTGACTTTATGAGAAATCAAGAAACAATGAAACAAAACCAAAAGAATGGAAAAATGGAAGAAAATGTGAAATATCTCATTGGAAAAGCAATTTACCTACAAAGTAGATCCAGGAGAGATGATTTAAAAATTATTGGAATTCCCAAAGGTCACAATAAAAAAAGAGTCTAGACATAATCTTGAAAAAAATCATCAAGGAAAAACTGCCCTTTTCTTGTAGAATCAAAAAATATATATTGTAAGCAGAAAGAAACAATTCAATTATCATGGAACCACAGTCAGGATAACACAAGATTTTAGCACATTCTACATTAGAGGATCAGAGGGCTTAGAATACGTTATTCCAGAGGGCAAAGCTAGGATAACTACCAAGAATCATTTTTTCCAGCAAAATAGTATAATACGTTGGGGGGGGGGGGGAGTGGAATGGATATTCAATGAAATAGTGAACTTTCAAGTATTATTGATGAAAAGACCAGTGTTGAATAGAAAATTTGACTCTGAAATAGACAATCCAAAAGACACACAAAAAGGTAAACAGGAAAGGGAAATCATAAAGGTCTTAATAAGGTTAAAGTATTTACATTCCTATATGGGAAGGTGATACTTGTAGAACTTTATCATTATTAGGACAGTTAGGAAGAACATATAACTATATATATGTATACATACATATATATATATATATATATAGAGAGAGAGAGAGAGAGAGAGAGAGAGGAAGGGCACAGGTGTGAAATGAATATGAAGTAATGATCTCTAAAAAAGTAAAATTAAGTCATGAGAGAAGAATGTACTAGGAGAAAGGGAAAGAGAGAGGTAGAATGGGGTAAATTATCTCGCTAAAAGAAGCAATAAAAAGCTTTTGCAGTGGAGGGGAGAAGAGAGGGAGGAGTGGAGGAGAAGTGGGTAAACCTTCTTCCCATCAGAATTGGCTCAAATTGGGAATAACACACACAGTCAATTGGATGTACAAATCTATCTTACCCTGCAAAAAACGTAAGAGAGAAGGAGATAAGAGAATGGAGGGGCATAAAATGGAGGGCAGATTGGGAAATGTAAAACACTTTTGAGGGGGGACAGAGTGAAAGGAAAGAGAAGAAAATAAACATGGGGGAATAGGATGGAGGGGAAAACAATGAGCAGTAGTAATTGTGGGAGGTAAATGAAGCAAGTTTCTCTCATAAAGGCCTCATTTCTCAAACATAAAGAGATTGGAGTCAAACTTACAAAAAACTGATAAATGATCAAAAGATAAGAACAGTTTTCAGATGAAGTAATCAAAGCTGTCTATTGCCATATAAAAAATGCTCTCACTGTTGATTTGAGAAATATGTTAAAAACAATTCTGATGTACTACTTTGTACCTATTATATTGGCTTGTAGGACAGAAAAGGAAAATGACCAACTGTGAAGGGTATGTAGGAAAAATGCACAATTGGTGGAGTTGTGAACTACTTTAACCATTCTGTAGAGCAATGTGGAACTATGCCCAAAGAGTTATAAAATCATGCATATCCTTTGATCTAGCAATACCACTACTAGGTCTGTATCCCAAAAGAGATTAAAAAAAAAGGGAAATGACCGGTATTACAAAACATTTGTCGTAGCTCTTTTCTGGGGGCAAAGAACTAGAAATTGAGGTAATATTCATCAACTGGGAAAAATGAAATATGGTATATAATTATGACGTGATACTATTGTGCTATAAGAAATGATCAGCAGGATGCTGTTAGTAAAACCTAGAAACACTTATATCAGCTGATACAAAGTGAAATGTACCAAGTAACAGCAATATTGTATAATGATCAACTATAAATGACTTAGCTATTCCCAGCAACGCAATGATCCAAGATAATTCTAAAGAACTTATGATGAAAAATGCTATCCCTCCCCAGAGAAAGAACTGATGGTATCTGAATACAGAGTGAAATGTGCTTTTTTCTTTACTTTCTTTTTTTTCTTTAGGTTTTTCCCCTGCTTTGGTCTATGTTTTCTTTCTCAACATGACTACTATGTAAATGGTTTGCATGACTACACATGCATAAGCTATATCACATTGATTGCCTTCTCAATGAGGAGGTGAAAAGGATGAATTTGGAACTCAAATTTTTAAAAATAAATGTTGAAAAATTGTACATTTAACTGGGGGGAAATAAAATACTAAATAAATAAAACAGAATCAAGAAAAAGAGAAGTTTCTTCTTCCACTACCCCGTGGTCTTCACCTACTGTTTATGGACTAATGACTAAGAAAGGTAGAGTGCAAATCAATCAGCAGCTAATTTTAACTTATGGGCAATATAAATTATCCCACTCTCAGAATTTTTTTAACTTAAGTTTTTAACCATCTTTGTAATTTAGAAATATCTGTGACAAAGCATACTGAGACATGTGGGATTCATTAATATATCAAGTTTTAAGGTATTTACAATGTATGTTGACTGCAGTGTGCAGAATATTAAAAGGATCTCAATAATAAAAAGAAAAAGCAGAATAAATAAGAAATAACAAATTCTTCTAGAACTATCTGTCTATTACCCTATCTCTATCTGTCTTTCTCTCTCTCATTATTTTAAACCATCAATGCTTCTTTCTATACAAAAACCACCTCCTTCATTGGTGACTTAATGGTATGTCAATGTGGCAAGGACATTCATCTTAACAACAGTCAATGGAGGTGAAATTGCAGAGAGAATAAAACAAGCAGGGTAAGCTTTAACAAAATGCTGATAGCAATGAGAATCTTCCTACTTATTTGGCAAGTGCACCAATGGAAATCAAAGATATGTTTCTTCTTTTCCCTGGCTCAGAAGAGAACCTTTTTCTGTTCAATTGTTTTCAGTAATGTCTAATTCTTTGTTACCCCATTTGGGTTTTCTTGGCAAAGATACTGGAATGATTTGCCATTTCCTTGTCCAGCTCATTTTATAGATGAGGAGCTGAGGAAAAAAGGGTTAAGTGAATTTGCCCAGGGTAACATAGTAAGTATCTGAGTCGAGATTTGAACTCAGGTCCTCTCTACCCCAGGGCTGGCACTTTCTCCATTGTGGCAACTAGCTGCCCAAGATAACCTTAAAGGAGTCTTAATCACATGCTAGCTATATGACCTTGTTCAAGTAGTTTAACTTTCCTAGATCACAATTTCCTCATTTGTAGAATGAAAGTTTTTGCCTAAATGACCTCTGAAGTCCCTTTCAGGAAAAGATTTATGATTCCTTCTAGTTTTAAATGTATTTTCCTATAGCCTTGCTTAATATTTATTTATATTTATTCACTTACTTTCTAAAATTGCTTGGAGGTTAAGCAGAGTTTAAGGCCACTAATTCTCCCTTACATTATTCCTTAAATTCTTATTAATTATGTTCAGAGTATACATAATACACTATGCTAGGTGGGAAATATAGTAAAACAGAAAAAACTGTGAATACACAGTTCTTTCCCTCAGACAGCTGCCAAAATAGTAGAGAAAAAATATACACATATAAGCATAAAAGTAGTGTGGAGAATTAAAATTAGTCCTATGGGAGCACAAAGGGAGGAGAGAGTACTCCACGCATAGCAGCAGCCAGACAAAAGTCATCACTGAAGAAGTGTCATTTGAGTTGGTACATCATTGAATTAGTTTAGAGAACTGGAAGAGTGATCATGTTGCAAGAAAAGAGAATGGAATAAGTCAAAGCATGAAGGACAAGAAGTGACAACTTGAAGCCTATTTGAGAAGAGCAAGTGATACAGTTTAGCTAGAACATAGTGTGAGTCCGGCAGGGGAGGGGGGTTAGGAAATAAGGAAAGAAAGGTAGATTAAGTCAACAGAAAGACTTATCTAGATTACTCAATAGTTTCCCCTCCCTGACTTCAATCTTTTCCTCACCTAATCCATCCTGCATACCCTCTTGCCAGACAAATCTTCTTTAAATCCTGAGCCATGTAGGAAATGACTATATCTACCCCATCTCCTACCCTTGTATTTTGAGGGGAATGGGAGAATTAGTGGCCTTCAGTGATGGGATTATGAAGACTGTAATTGCCTGAAGGGAAGAGATTTTTTAAACTGGTACTTTGGGAACCAAATCCATTGGATGAGGTTAAACATAAACTTACTCTATTTCTACTCTTATTCTGCTGAAAAGAATATTACAGTTTGTTTTATTTTTAGTTTTTCTTTCTACCATAATATGGCCCTTTGTTTGTATCTTATATAGTAAATAAACTCTGCTTAACCTCCAAGCAATTTTAGAAAGTAATTATTTGCAATGTGTTTATAGTGATATTCATTTTAATACATAAAATATGTAAAAAATTCTTAGATAAAAGAAGACCTTTTTAATGTCATTTCAAAATTACAATGAAAACAGATTGAGAAAAAGTTGTGAATTTTCCAATGTGGCCCTTCTGGTCTCAGCCAATTTTCATCTAACAATTTTATTAAAAGGTACTCTATAAGCTTCTTAAGCCCAACTCAATTTATTCAGTCCAATTCTAATAATGACTTCAATTCTTAATTATGAAATTATGTTTCTGGTATAATAGGATAAAATGAAAGGTTGCAGTATTTGCATTGATTTTTTTAATGTGAATCTAAATAAATTATCCTTTAAACTTTTTGTTTGTATGAATTCAATAAGTCACTATACACTGACCAGAGAGTGGTACCCTAGAATGGAAATGAAAAGGGTAATTTTTTCAAAATTTGTCAAGAATTATGCAGTACTTTGGTACATTATTCCTTAAAGAATCTTTTCTTTTCTTAATTTTCCTTTTTCTTTAATTCTCGATTTTCTTTTTGTATGTAAAAAAAACTAAACAAAAGAATAAAACTATAGACTTGAGTAAGCCTCACGATATATAACTGGGTTGAAACTTCTCCCCAAGAATATTAAGGAAATGTGTTCTAAGTAAGGCTATTTAAGTTCAAGTCTTCAGTCTGGGAAAGCATCGCTTCTCTTTCCATCCACCATTCTTATTAAGAGTCCAATAACAGATTGCCCCCAATTTAAGCAACTAGAGGCTAGGCTTTTGCCTATCCAGTATATAATTGTGTACAATGGATATATACAAACTCACCAAAAGTCATGCTTCAGTTAGTGATTTATAAATTTCAACTTTGAAACTAAAACCAACTGTGAAATTTAAAAAGATCTGTATCTCAAAAAAATCTGCATATATGTTTTCTTTTCCTTTTCCCTATTAGAAAATTTCACTTGTGACCCTCCACCTTCAACTATTTAGATATTAAATAGGCACAAAGCAGTAATTATTTTTACTTTCCATCTGATGTGATGATACAGTCTGAATTTTATATTTAAAGGTTATTTTAGTTTCATATTTTATTCAGTATTGGTTAGTTAACCATTTATAAGAATATATTTTTCTCATCATCCCTAGCTTCTAAGGTAATTTAAAATGAAATGCTTTCATCAGCTAATCTTCTTATAAAGAAGACCTTAATTAAATAACCCAAAGTTAGCCTTTAAAGCCATAGAAAATAAGAGTAGGAAAGGATCTATATTATCTAGTCCAGCCCCTTTATTTCTATAAGGAAGAAACTTAATTGGAATTAAATTCTTGCTTCCAAAGTAATAAGAAGTAGAGCTTTAGAGGACCAGAGAGATCATCTGCCCCAACAGTCTCATTTTATACATGAAGAAAAGGAGGCTGAGGCAAATGAAGTGAATTGTCCAAGGTTACAAAGGTAGAAAGCAGCAAAAGCAGGACTCAAGGCCAGGTCCTCTGGCTCCAGATTCATGGCTCTACACCAAGATCCACTGCATCAATCTAGGCCATTCAACTGTTTAATACTGGATTAAAACAAGAATCCATATTTCCCAGTCCAAGGTACTATTCATGGTATCACACTGCCAAAATCTATTCTCATGGACATGCAGCTGAGGAGAATATCAGAAATTATATGTGTAGGTGTATGTGTATGCAAGGATAACAATGGTTTCAGTTATGTTAAAGAGTCAGACAACAGTTGGGACTAGTTCTGAAAAAATCCAATCTATCCCTCCTAACCACACCTCCAAAAATGCCGACTTCCCATAGAGGATAAGGTGGGGAGAGGTAATCATGTGAGTCTGCTTATTATATATGGCTTGGTAAATTCCTCTTACTCCTCTTCTGGCTAAAGTGTCCAAATTTGCCTAGTGTTTGATATGGGGCAATATTTTGAACTTGTACCAAGGAGCAAATACCTTGCCTGGTTAAGGGGCTAAATTAAGGACCAGCTTCCATTCTGCATTGCTTTCAATTTTAAATGCTGCAATAATAAACACTAAACATAAACAATGAGATAGAAATGATTCGTGGAACAGGTGGTCACACTGGCCCCAATCATTGACCAAAGACCAACATAAAAGCCAGGTGCTATTTTGGAAAGTGATCAGGCTTTTGAATGCCTTTAGATTGTCTATGAGTGTACAGTATTAGCTTTTGTTTTGGCTTCTTTGTAGGATGGACTAGCATTCTATTTTCTCTTTGATTGCCAAATACCTGAAAGGACATTATTATGCATATGATTATGGATGTGAAACCTATTCAATCAACACAGTGCTGGCCATCTGGATCTGCAGAGAAGAAATTGCCATTCTAGACACACACTTCATGATTTTTTTTTTGTCACTGATTTCTCAAGGATGAATCAACTGATATTTTATGAAGCATAAAATGGTTTGGTTTTGGTGGAATGTTAGTCTAAAGAAGAAAGTTTCACAGTTTGGCTGATAAGTATTCATTATTAAGGATTGATTTCTCCACATTGAGTGACTGTGCTTCTCCTTCTGGCTCAGGTACAGAATGGACCTTTCTAGCAATTGTATGAGAGCAGTAACATGAAAACTCCCTCACAGATTCTCTGAAATGATTGGGCCTTTGTTTAGAGAATTGTCCAACTGCCATAACTGTGTAGTTACAATATCACCCAGGTTGGGAAAATTTTCAATTGTTCTGTCTTTATCTTCCTATCCTTGAATAAAAAGTCATGTGACACAGTATAAGTATTATACTAGTCCTCCCCACTGAATCCAGAGTAGCACCACAGCAACAATCCATAAAGCATAAATAAAATACCAGCACAGTATATTCTAATGAATTCTTAAGAGTTCATGGAATAATAATATTACAGAGCTAAAAAAAGATGTCAGGAATCATTTAATCCAAATCCTTAATTTTACAAATGAGAAATTGGAGAGGAATTTGAGACCCAAGGAGCCTACCTGATTTGACCACAATCTCACAGACTCAGATCTTATGACATCATAGTGACTCAGGCATAGAAGACATTGAATATATATTACACAGAAGCTTCTTTGTTTGGGTTTATTGCTTGTCCACGTTTTTTCCTGGATGTGGTGGCAGATGTGGGCAGGGGCATATGAATTAAGACTTAGCCTAGCAACTTAATTTCTTTCAGTGACTGTTAAGTAGGTATGCATGTCTGGAGGCAAAAACTGTTTATGGCAGTAACTTAGTTGTGTGTCAATAGATTGGGCTGGGTTTGGGAAAGTGACAGGAGGGTAATATTGATCATGGGGCTACTACAGTAGGTGGTCGCTCACTCTTGCCATAGAGAAGCTATATCTGAGTAGGCATTTGAACCCAGATCCTCTCACTCCAGGCACAGTACCTTTACCAATGTACCATCTTTAGTGATAACAGTAGTTCAACAGAATCTGACTGGGGTTGTAACAATAGCCTAGAGAAGATGACTTGGAAATTTCTATCTTTGACCCTTTTTTTTAAACACTACTCTTTTGTGACAAATTTTTCAAACATATCCAAATAAAAGAATATTTCCATATACAAAGAACAATAATAGTGGATTAAATATGAACCTGTAAACTTCTAGAACATGCATGGATGTTTTTAAAGTTATTTTTAGGTATAGTAAATTTAAAATGATGATAAAACCTTCACTTCTTGTCTGTGCCCCTTCTAAACTTTCTTATATTTTCCTGTGTATTTTTACCATTCCATTGACTTTACCATCCTTTTATATAAGTGGGAATTAAAATAGAAAAGGTATCCATAAGCTAATAGGGAAATCTTCCTTTTAATAAGTATTGAAATTCACACTTGCAAAGTAACATATTATTGAGTCTCAAGATACCATAATTTTTCATGATTATAGGTGCTGACTTCATCAAGAACTAGAAAACAATTGTTACAATGAAGGGGATTTAATCAATGAATCAATCAAGTAGAAAGTATTTATTACAAAAATACTAAGTACTAGACACTGAATATAAACACAATAACAACTTACATTTATGCAGTATTTACAAAGAACTTTCCCCAGGAGAACCTTGCAAGGAAGTCAGTGTTTATATGTAAACACTTTTAACAGAGAAGGACACTGAAGCACAGGGGGACTAATAAAGTAAATGTTCTAAGGTCACAAGGCATGTCCCACTTGGAGTTCAAATTTAATATTTTCAAACCCAAGTTTGTTTTCCCTCACCATTCTTCCCAACACCCGATACTTCTTTTGACGTTCTTGTTTCTGCAAATGAAATAACCATTCACCCATTGTAAGGGTATTGGGGTGCTGTGCACTTGAGACAGGTTGTTACTTGCTCCTGAGTAAGATTGACTCTAATTTTCCCCATTGCCATGTCAGCAGGAGTAACATAAAACAAGTCAACATGGTTATGCAGAGAGTATTTAGGAAGATTATTTCCTTCTAGAAGTTAGAAAGTCTGCAGCTTTCCTATATGTGGGAATTTAGGTTCTTTCTGATCGTAAAGCATATATTTTCACATTCTTTATAGTTAGCTTAGTGTTTCCCATAGTTTATATCTCTCTTTGTAGCTTACAAACTTTCCCCAAAGACTTGAAGTTTCATTTCTGCTATTATGGCCCAGACTTTTTGAAGCTAACTTCATTCTCATTATCATAAGTCTGCAGGATGCTGACCATTTCATCCAGATGGACTGACACATTTTGAAGTTGTGCTCCTGGGGAGTATTGTAGTACTTTTGTTATAGGTATTTTTGTATACATTCATTACTTATTTGTTATTGTTTAGGTTGAATTTTTTGCATGAAATATGATTGCCTTGCTTTTTGGTATCCTGTGTCTATTCTTTATCAAAATTCAACTATATTTCTTTCCTCCCTCATAGGGTCACAAAATGATTAGTACATAATAGTTACCCAACAAATGCTGACAACTATATGTCAGTCAACCTCAAAACAATATAAAACTCATCTGATTATAATTTCTCTCAACTAATTACAAATTCAGTTGGCAACTGTAGGGCTTGGTGAGAGGGATCCTTGGAGTGATTCAATTCAATTCAACAGGTATCAAGCCTTACCATGTACAAAGAACTATGCTAAGTATTAGAGATGCAAAGATAGACCAAAAAAACTGACTTTAAGGACCTTACATTATCTTGAAATAAGTTATGATAGAGCTGTAACTTAAAGGATGGATAGGGTGTCTTTTTGTTCCATTCTAACAATTATGAGAAATGTAATATCACCATCATTTTCATAAACAACATTTTATTGAGCAGTAACTGTTGTCAGGGCACTGTGCTATGTTACCCATCCCTTGAAATAAAAGACACTTCTAACAACCCCACACACAATTACCCCCAACAAAAAGTACATAAACAAAAAGAATTAACTAAAATAATATTATCAGGATAGTATGATTACAAATAATATCACACATCACTTTTCATTTTGTAATTTATTGCTTATTAATAAAAAGAAAGTATATTGCTTTAACATTAACAAAGAGGTAATGTCATGTTAGAACACTGAACTTAGAGTCAGAAAACTCTTGATATGAATCCCATTTCAGATACTTACTACATAACCTTATGCAAGGCATTTAACCATTTTTGTCCTCCACTTTTTCTCTCTAAAATGAAATACAGAACCCAATGAACTTTAAGGTGTCTTTCATCTTTAATCCTCTACCCTGATCTTATTTATTTTGTTATATTCCTTGTATTTATTGACTATTTGTCACTGGATAAAATTTCAATTGGTCAACACAGAAGGAATGACATAACAGGCAGAGGTAATGATAAAAACAAAAGGACAGAAACTAGGATGTTTCATGTGTTTGGCAGAAAATGGTAATTAGTTCATTTTGAATTGTGTATAAGATAAATGACCAACACTGAGCCCCTCTGATCCTCCATCAAAAATGTAGTTTGAGGGGGGGCAGAGCTAAGATTGCAGAGTAGAAACAGTACTTCCACTGCACTCCTGCCCACAACACTTCCAAAACATAGAAAGGGGACTCTGAACAACCTCTGGTGCTCCAGTTCCCACAAAATGACACAGAGAAGCTAACCTCCCTCTGAGGACAGCCCACCAACCCTGCAGGGAGTGGCCACCTCAGTGCTCTGGGAGCTGAGCCCAGGCCCCCTTGAGTCTGAGGTTTTACCCCCAGGGTGGCCTGACCAGCAGCCAACTAGCGGGACCCCAGAACACCAACAGCTGTGGCATTTCCAGAATTACCAATACATAGATGCCAGTGACAAAATGAGAGGTTGGTGTAGTATGGACTGGCTGGGAGAGCACATCAGCCTCTTTCCCTGGGGGCAAGAAGCCACTGAGTAGACACAGCACAGTTGCCATGTTGCAGCTTCAGTTCCTGGCCTGCAAACTGTAGGGAGACTGTGATCAGGCTTGGGGGAGGGGGTGGGGTAATTGCTCTTTCTTTAACCTTCTTGGATCTGGATTGCAGTCTGGGGTGGAGGTCTTGGGGTGTGTGACCAGCTTGCCAGAGTGTGTGGGGGCTTCAGAGAGGGCACCCAACTAATACCTCTGGTAGCTGAGAAACCCCAGTGTTTAGGACAGAATCTCCCCTGGCTGGTGGCAGAGTACAACTGTGGCAACAAGCCCAAAAGTCAAGTAATTGAGTGGCAACATGCCTAGGCAAAGGAAACAAAATAAAAAAAAGGCAACATTAAACTCCTATTTTGGGGACAAAAAGGACCAAAGCATGGAATAGGAGGAGGATTGGGAGGTCAGAACTCCTGCACCAAAAGCCACAAATGAAAATACGAGCTGGTTACAGGCCATAGGAAGACCTTAAGAAGGATTTTAAAAACCAAGCAAGAAAAGTGGAGGAAAAATTGGGAAGAGAAATGAGAAAGATGCAAGAAAAGTATGAAATGAGAGTCAGCTGCCTGACTAAGGAAAATAACACCTTAAAAATAGACAAATGGCAAAAGAGGTTCAAAAAGACAATGAGGAGAAGAATGCCTTAAAAAAATGAATTTGCCAGATGGAAAATGAATCTCAAAAGCTCACTGAGGAGAATCATTTCTTCAGAATTAAACTGGAGCAAATGGAAGCTAGTGACATTATGAGAAATCAAGATGCTGTTAAGCTGATCCAAACAAATAAAAGAATAGAAGGTAATGTGAAATATCTCATGGGAAAAACCAATAACCTGGAAAATAGATCCAGGAAAGATAATTTAAAAATTATTGGACTACCTGAAAACCATGATCAAAGAACGAACCTAGAAATCATCCTTCAAGAAATTCTCCAGGAAAATTGCCCTGATGTTTTAGACCCAGAGGGGGGAATAGAGGTTGAAAGAATCCACTGATCACCTCCTGAAAAAGATCCCAAAAAGAAAACCCCTAGGAATATTGCAGCCAGGTTGCAGAATTCCCAGATCAAGGAGAAAATATTACAAGCAGCCAGGAAGAAACAATTTCAATATTGTGGAAACACAGTCAGGATAGAACAGGACCTGGCAGCTTCTACACTGAGGGATTGAAGGGCTTGGAATATGATATTCCAGATGGCAAAGGAGCTGGGATTAAAACCAGCAAAACTGAGAATTATGTTTCAGGGGAAAATATGGTCATTCAGTGGAATAGAGGACTTTCAAGCATTCTTGAGGTAAAAAACAGAGTTTAATAGAAAATTTGTCATTCAGATACAAGAAGCAAGAGATGCTTGAGAAGGTAAACAGGGAAAAGAAATCATAAGGAACTTATCAAAGTTGAACTATTTACATTCCTACATGGAAAAACGGTAACTGTAACTGATGAAACCTTTCTCAGTATGAAAATAGTTGGAGAAGGGTATATGGGCATATGAATACATACGTGAATGTGTACATAGTTAGAGGGCACAAGTCGAATTTAATAGGAAGGGATGATACTTAAAAGGTGAAATCAAGAGGTGAGAGAGGGGTATAACAAGGGGAGATGGGGAGAGATAGTAGGGGGTTGACTATCTCATATAGAAGAGGCAAGGGAAAATGGTTACAAGGGAGGGGAAGAACAGGAAGGCAAAAAGGCAAAACCTTGTTCTCATTGAATTGGGTTCAGGGAGAGAATGACATACATACTAAATAGTATATCTCACTCTACAGGACAGTAGGGGGGAAGAAGAGGGGA
>WOXC01000506.1:0-27359 GCA_011680675.1 Gymnobelideus leadbeateri
CTCTTAAAATCCTTAATTCCTTTAAAACTCAGCACAAGGTCTCTTAGGTCTTTCCTGGAAGGACAATTTTGGTCAAAGTTTCATGAGAAATCTGGATCCTCAATTCACCAGCTCCTACCTAGTGGCTCCCCTAAATCTTCAAGTTATTCCCCATTCATTCTTTTTACCCCTTTTTATAGATTTGGAACCTGAGACCCAGAAAATTTAAATGATTTTCCAAAGTCACACAGTCAGTTAGTGAATGAGAAGCACTACAGAATCCAGGTCTCCTCAGCACCAATTCAGTATGCTTTCCTCTAGAGTATTGCTGATGATTGTCCAAGGGTTTTGTGTATATGTGTATATACATATGTACATATATTATATATAAATATATACATGTGTATATAGGCATAATGTATGTGTGTACATATATATGTATATATATATATACACACACAGAAATGCATACGTGTGTGTGTTTAATGGTGCCATAAGCTGGGAAAATATTGCCCAATCATGTTACAAATATATTTTTCTCTGTGACAACAAGTATGTGTTTATGTAAAACATTATAGGTTTGTTTCTGCAGTGATTCAAAATGTCATGATCGTGTACATTGCAATTTTGGTCTTTGTTAAAGCAAATCCTGACCCCTACTAAGTGCAAGATATCCTCATAGTTCCTCAACCTGCTTTCAAATTGTTTCCAAACCATAAAGGTTTGCCATTTAGCACAAACTGATTCTCAAGAGATGATCAGATGCACACTTTCATTTGTATTCTGTAGACTGAACTAGAGTAACTCCCTCTTTCTACACTGTTACCCTGAAATTGTACCTTATAAACTATGTTGTCACATGATCAGGCTGTTATGAACATTTGTATTCTTGCAGCACAAATGTCAGTCTGGATGAAAACCATAGTTGCTGGGTATGTGCATTATAAGTCATCCTGATTCTGTCATGGACCATCACAAATGTTCTACAAAAACAAACATAATATTGCCTCTCATTGTAGTATTAAAGTTATTTTCTAATTTAATCTTATGCTCCACTTATGTGACTCTTCTTCTATCTGGCAGATTTTCAAATGTACTGGTTGTCAACACTGGTTACTTGTTCAGTAGAGTTTCTGTGAAAGCATGCCAAATTTAGAAGAAAAAAAGATAACATCTGAAGAAACCTCTTTCCTTACAAAGACTAGTTTACGTATAAACGATAAAATGAAGCAATATATGTAATTGAAATTTAAGTATATGTCTCATTCAATATAGAACTTATCATTAGCTATTAGGAAAGGAAATGTTTTGTGTTGTAACTAGCTATTCATTTTTGCCAATTGTCTAGGTAGCTAAAAATAAAAAGCGAATTTCCATTTCTCAAGAACAGAACTTGTAAAATCATCCTACCATTTTCTACCACATATTTGTGTGAGTGAGGATTTTCATTCTTTTCTTGTTTTAAATCAAAATACAGAAATAAACTTGATGAAGAACTAGGTTTAAGATTGTATTTTATCTGATGTTGAGCCAAATGTTGCAAATATTCGTTCAACTAAAATAATCCAACATAAAAATTAAGTTTATATACGATTACATTAACCATCTTCCAAGTTGTAACTTAGTTCATTAAAATGTTATGTTCAACAAAGTTTTTAAAACAAAAATTATAATATGAAGTCTTAGAGATAATAGTAAGTATATAAAGTCTTGCTGGATTATTCCTTTTACTTTTTAGAGAATGTCACACATAAAATATTTATAATTATTTTCATAATTAGAGCATTATAATTTCATATTTAGATTTTTCATAACTAGGAAGAATAAATAACATAAATTTAATTCAGATCTTCTTTGAGCAAAAGTTATCATTGTAGTTATTGTAGATACTTAATTACTAAATCCAAAAGACTATTATGAGTAGTATATTAAAATATCCTGGAGGTTCACAACATATTTGTGGTTATTGTTGAAAGGGGTTCACTAAATAAAAAATGTTGGCAACTGCTTCTTCTATGGCATATCGAGTTGCCTAAGTTCATCATCTCTTAGTAATAGTTTGACTCTACAAAGTATCTTCCTCAAAATATACCACTGAGGCAGGTAGTACAGATATCATCATCCCTATTTTACAAATGAAGAGAATGACGTTATGAAATGTGATGTGACCTCCCCTAGTTTACTTTTACCAAGCTGACTTTGCACCAAAGCATGTCTGACCCAAATCATTTCCTGGAGTCAGCACACTCTGATGGCCATTTATCACCTCTGGGATAAAATGCAAACATCTCTGCTTGGCTTTTAAAGCTATTAACAACCTGGCTCCAACCTGTCTTTAGATTACTCCATTTCCTACACTCTATAATCCAACTAAATCTCTGTCAGTTACATGCAGCACTACATCTCCCATCTCCATGCCATTCCCCATACCTAGAATATACTCACTCCCCACCTCCACCTCATAAAAGCCCTACCTTCACAATTCAAATACCACCTTCTATATAATAGCTTTCCTGATCCACCTAACTGTAAGTGCCCACCCTCACTAACAATCTTCTATTTATCTTACATTTGTTTGTACATATTTCATCTGCATATACTTACATAAGTACATGCTATCTCTCCCTGTAGAATGTAAGCTCATCAATAGCAGAGACTGCTTAATGTTCATCTTTGAAATTCATTGTTTAACACAGTATCTGGCATATAGTAGGTGCTTAACTAACATGCTTTATGGCTGGGTAATTGGTTGATTATTTAGAATTTGGTTCTCCAGTGTTCAAGTCACTAAACTTCATTGCTTCTTATTTGTTTCATTCCTGATGGAATATCCATTTAAGGTGGTGGGGGAGAGCGGAGTAAAACATGCCAGATAGTAATGTCTACAATAATCATATATGAGTCTGACCTTTGGCTCCCAAGTCAATTGTGTTTCTATGGGTGATACAAAGCCTTTGCTACAGGTTGACTAAAGGTCAAATTCTAGCTAATGTCCATAACTAGGCAAGACAATAACAAATGTTGTGAATTATAAGTCAGTGGCCATGTTTTGGGGCTCCACTCAAAGTACTGGAAGGTGACAATGTTGGCTAACTTGTTGCAAAGTGGATGAGACATAAAATGCAAACATAATACACGGGTAGGGCTAGGTGAGTATTTAGCCTAGCAGTTTAGGAGATGTTTCAACCTGTGAAGTTATATCACAGTTGAGGAGTGATTCTCTAACATCAGCTTCACTTGCACCAGATGCTTACATCTTGTTTCATGGGCAGGTAGCAGAGCATGCATAAACACTTCCTAAACTTAGAGTTGTGGCAGTGAGATGGCACAGAGGATGAAATGCCAGCCCTGGAGTCACAAGGGCCTGAGTTCAAATCCAGCCTCAGACATTTACTAGCAAGGTGATTCTGCATCCTCAGCTTCCTCACCTATAAAATGAATTGGAGAAAAAAATGGTAAATCACTCCGTTATCCATGCTGAGAAAACTCCAGATGGGTCATGCAGAATCTTACATGACTAAACAACAATAAAATTTAAGCTTAGAAGTATATTCTTCCAATTACTACGTAATCTTAGGCAAGTCCCTTCACCTCTATGTGGTCTCAGTTTCCTCATCTATAAAATAAAAAGGAAATAGTATACTATCAAGGGCTCTTATCCTGGGGTCTGTGTACTTGGAATTTCAGTATCATTGGTTTCCCTTGTAATCCTATGTATTTTATTTTATTTTATTTTATTTTATTTTATTTTATTTTATTTATTTAAAGAAATTAATCTGAGATAGAGTTCAAAGGCTTTACCAACCTTCCAGAGGGTCCATGACACAAAGTCAAGAACCTCTACACCAGATAATCTCTAAGTTACCTTCCAGTTCTATTATTTATGTCTATGACTTATTTCAAGGTCAAGTACACATAAGATCCCAAGGGAGCCAAATGTCACTGTATAAATGAGGCCATTCTAATCCCTAATTCCCATTCATCATGAATATCCACAGTATACAAGCATACACACACAGCAGGTCTAATAACAAATTCATTAACTGCTGGTCAATAAAGGCCTAAAATGAAAGCATGAATCTTAAGTAAATAATAAAACAAGCGACTTGTTTGAGGTATAAACAGAGGGGGATTCTGGCCAATCTGTTCCTTACTTCCTAACTTAATTGACTTCATCTGTATGTATTAATTAATTGTTGAAATGAATATGAGCTGGGCTTTGAAGGTTACATTCTTCATTTCCAAGAAATGAAAAGAATGTTAGACTTGGAGTCAGAGGACATGAGTTCTTCCTTTGGTTCAGCTGCTAAGTTGTTCATGTGATCTTGGACTAGTCATTTAGAATCGCAAAATAAGAGGGAAGAGAGGGAGAAACACTACTAAGATCAACAATACCATTTGAACATGCACACACATACACACACACAGCAGACTAAAGAAAATTTCACTTCCTAATTGCCCATAAAGGTAAATAATTCATCAATAATTGATTTGTCTGATGAAGAACAGAAAGGAATTCTTATTAATCTAATCTAAATGTCTTCTAATCCATGACCCTAATTTTAAAAATGAGGAAACTGAGGCTCAGAAAGGGAGAAGTGAAGCTCTAAAAGTCTTTAGTCGCCTCATCTATGAGATGAGGGGTTTGGTCTAGATACTCTCAAATGTCCCTTTCAACTGTGCTTAGTTGCTATGTCCCTTTCTGCCTTTCATTTCATCCCTTTCTCAGTTAGGTATGTTGATGCCTAGTGATCTCTCTGGGAAGAAATAAGCTTGTGGACCCTTGCTCATTTCAGCAGATGCTATCAGTTAGGAAGGCCTACATTCTTGCTCGGACCCTCTGAGTCAACTGTATTATTAGACATTTCCAACTGCCCTTTTGGTGGATTTTTGTTTAATTTTAATTTTTGGGTAGCAAGATGTTATTAGGCTGCCTGGCTTCAGGTTTTATGTATTTCACAATGTAACCATGAATCTGAGTAAAAGCTTATGGACCAAATTGTAATCTTGGAGCACAGCAATGCTGCCTGCTCATGACAATTCCCATGTCATTCTTTGCACATATATCAGCTCTGGATGCACTTCCCCCAAAAGTATCACCTCCCTCAATCCGAATTATGTATCTAGATACTTACATGTTGTCTCTCCCACTAGAATGTACATTCACTGAGGGCAAAGACCATGTTTTTGTTTCTCTGTCCCCAGTGTTTAACACAGTACCCAACTCAGAAATGCTTGTTGATTGGCTAACACTAGTTCTATATTTTTCATTATATTGGTATAGAGAGACCTTGGAATTTGGAGTCAGAAGACTTAGATTTAACATTCAAGTCAAGTATTAATCTTCCCAATGATCTTGGGATAATTGGTGATTGGGAAACCAGCAATCTTTGTGGAAAAGGATGACTTCAATGGGTCTTAATTTCATCACCTGCAAAATGTGTAGGATAGTGGATGTTCTGCCTACATAATAAGCATGTAATGAAAACCAAATGTTATCAGGGATGGGAGGAGCAATCTGGAAATTTAAAAGCACTATGCCAATGTAAGAGAAGACGCAACTCTGAACCTATTCAAGCCCCTTGTCTCATCTGCTGATGTGTCCAGGACCTGAAGCTACAGAAGCAATGGAGGCTGAAATGAGAAGAGGGACTTCAGAACACTTCCAGTTCTCCATTCAAAGCAGGAGAAACCACATCAATTCTCCACCCCCAGAGAGAAACTTCACATCTAAAATTGGGTGAATACCAGCATTACATGGTCTGTAACCCTACTAAAGATGGAAAGGCAAGTGAAAAGACAGCAGGTCTCCATTCAGGCAAGAGAACTGATTGGGATTTAGGATAGGGGAAATGGGGCAGATAGCATAGATGGGAAAGGTTGGAAAATTATCCACACTCTGTTTATTGATGCAATATGGGCATAAGTCCAATGTGATAAGTTATTCCCTTCATCTATATAGACATGAAAGGAATAATGGAATAGTGAATAGAGTCCTGCATCTTGAGTCTAAGATATTTGGGTTCATATCACACCTCTGACACTAACTCCATGCACAAATCATTTCAATTCTCTGAGTTTCAGGAAATTCTTTACTACTTATACACTAAGTTATAGATGAATTGTCATCTATGATCTATGGGGATAAATACCAGGATCCAAGAAACCTCAGAGCAGATTCTAGATTGAACCTGATCCTACCCTCTGCCTCCTTATTCTTGACTTTATTTATGGAAATCTGAATATTCATAAGGAAAATTTTTCATTTCCTCTTAACTCAGAATACATGGTGGCATAGCCCATACAACAAGACTAGAACTGGCATCTAACTGGACTACAAGGTTCTGTTATCTTTAGTCATCAATAAACCAAAAAGCATTTATTGAATGCCTAGTGTATACTCAACTTGTTCTTGACATTGTAGGGGATAAAGAAGAGTACAAATCCTGTCTTCAAGGGGCTAACAGTCTTTTCTGGGAGAAAAGCTGAACACTGTAACAAGAAATCTAATAATACAAGGAGAGCTTCCCCCTCAGATCTCACCCCACGCTCTTGCATCATCATCATAATTATTGACATTGTTATTAATTGTCATCATCATCGTCATCATCACCATCATAAAACTCAGATTACATAGTATTTAAGTAGTTCTAAAGCAATTATCAATACAAAGACAGATAATCAACAAGAACACTAGTTTCAGAATCAATCAAGATTTGAATTCTGACTTTGCTCCTTTTTCCTGAGCTCTGTGACTTGGAGTATATCCCTTTAATCCTCTGGGCCTTTATTTCCTAATTTGGACAATGAGGAAATCAGAGGGATGACAGGACCTTCCAATTCTAAATTCTACAAATCTATGTAATGTACTTAGCATGTATTAGGTATAACATTTACCTAATAGTAAGTTCCATGAGAGCAGCAATGGTGTCATATCAAAACTTCTCTTACCTGGTAGCTAGCCTATGCTCTGCACATAGTAAGTGCTTAATACATGCTTGTTGAATTAAAGTGAATTGAGTGATATAGTATACCTTCTATAGGAGTTTGGTAGAGTGAGGGATGGCCATGGACTGGGATAGACAATTCAGGCTCCATAGGAAGTAAGATTTGATCTGAGTCTTGAGGGACTGATAAGATTTTAACCAGGAGAGAGGTGTTTGGAGGGTATTCCAGGCAAGAAAAACAGCATGAGTGAAGATACAGGAGCTATATTGGCTATAGGGAGGAGACCAGCCTGGTGGGAGTAAAGGTTTCAAGTAGGGAAGCTTCAAGGTGTGGTGGTATATATCTGTAATTACCAATTAATAGAGAGGCTGAAGCTGGTAGCTCTCTAGAGCTCAGGGATAACCTCTGAGTTACTGCTGGCTATATTGATCAGGTGTCCACACGAAGTTTGTCATCTATATAGTAAGTACTCAAAAGCAAAGGAACCTTTGGCTGCCTAAGTAGGGGTGAATTGGCCCCAGTTAGAAACAGAGTTGGTCAGAGTTGATTGGTAAGTGGGATCTGGCCAATGAATATCCACTAAACTTTTGACCCAAATGACATCGAGAGACCATCTCTCTCTCTCTCTCTCTCTCTCTCTCTCTCTCTCTCTCTCTCTCTCTCTCCATCAATTAAGGAAGGAGAGGAAGTTAGAGCCATGTTTGTAGCCCATCTTGAATGCCAATCCAGGGAATTTCATGAAGAGATCAACAATCCTCAGCTGGGAGAAACTACAGAAGGAAAGATTATTACAATGTTATGAAAGTTCATAATTCAACCAGAGTTGCAAATTACAACTTAATCACATCATCAATCATCCTCCAAGGCAGAGAGAAAGCAGCTTCTTCACTTCCTTGATGGTTTCCTTTCTCCCAGGAGACAGGGAGGGGAGACCAAAGGCCCTTCTGACAAAGCACCTCTGGTGAGGAGCAAACAGTACCAAAACACATTGCTCCTCTTCCAGGAGGGCTCCTAAAGGATTTTAGGAACAGCTGGCTCCCTGCCCTCCTAGAGGCTTGTACATCTGGACTGAGCATCATCACCAGCTGGGAAGAGTATCTCTGCTAACCTCATTGTCATAGGTTTGGGATCTGTACAGGAACATGCAACTGATCATCCATTTCTCTGGGTAGACCTTTGGATGCTTGATTGGTTTCAGAAAATCAAGTATTTATTGAGCACTTACTATGAGTTAGCAACTGTGATAGACACCAAATATATCTCTCTGTGTGTTGTTCATGAGTAAGAGTGTGTGTGTGTGTGTGTGTGTGTGTGTGTGTGTGTGTGTGTGTGTGTGTAAGTTAGACAGTCCTTGCTTCCCTATATCATCAGGGAAAAAAACTAATATAAACAGAACACATCTAATACACCAGGTGATCTGTTCTAAAGGCTGACTATTTACTAAATATCATAAGTATTAGAGGATTTTGTTATTCAATCATGTTTCAGTCACATCCAGCTCTCCATGACTTCATTTGAGCTTTTCTTGGCAAAGATAATGGAGTGGTTTGCCATTTCCTAATTTTCCATGAGGAAATTGAGGCAAACAGGGTTAAGCAACTTGCCCCGGGTCACACGGTTAGCAAGCATCTGAAGCCAGATTTGAACTCACAAAGATAAGTCTTCCTGATTCCCAACCCAGTTCTCTATCCACTGTGCCATAGAACAGAATTTTAGAGAAGTGTAAGTTTTCAGGGGAGAACACCTGGAGTCCAAATACCATGGGAAAATAGGGAATTTTCCACAGGGAATTACACAAACTTACATAGGAGGAAAGGTAGATCCAGAAATGTGGGTCTACTGTGTAGGCAGAACTCCCCTGGGTCCATGACCTTACCCACTAATTGCTGTGCATAAAATGAACTCCAATGATTTTACATGTATACTCTGGCTCTTCCAAAATGAATTAGCTGTCTAATCCTGATTGAGAGCATTAGTAAACATTTTCATTGTTCCTTACATTTGTTTTCAGTTGCTTCACAGATGCAGTCATTGTATATAGCTATGCTGGGCAGCTGCCTGAGCTTCTGACACACTCTGGCACTGCTTTTGTACATTGGTGATTCCCTGGTTTGAGTAGATACTATGCAAGGACAGCCCTATCCTCAATTCCCCACCCTACCCCCAACTTGTCTACCTGAGCCACTGACAGGGATGTTATTCATCTGTAAAGACTAACTTCTATGTATACCCAAGGAATGGACTTGTACTTATTAAACAGATATAGAAGTATGTTAAAATTAAAAAACCTCTTTTTTTAGTTTAACCAAAAATATGAAGAAATACATATTTGCCCTGTTTAAATTCCTTTCCAGACTGATCTGAAGAAACAAACATTGTTAGTATTTAACCAAATTTCTCAGGAAACAACTTCCTCTGCTAAATCCCTTCCCCCACCCCTTCTCTTAGGGCCAATCTTAAAAGCCTTCTCCAGCCTCCTTGTTGGGCTTCCCCTCCACAATCATCTCCAGTTTATCCTGTATAGATCTTGTTTGTATATAGTGGTCTGAATGTTGGTTCCTCCATTAAACTGCGAACTTCTTGAGAGCAAAGACTGCCTTTTCCCTCTCTTTGCATCCCCAGGACTTAGCACAGTGCATTGTATTCAATAGGCACTTAATAAATGCTTGTTGACTGTCTGACTGACTACTTTCTCTGAGAAAAAATGATTAAAAAGCAAAAAATGAAAACTAAGAGCCCAGAAATGAATTGAGAGTGGTAACCAGGCTTAGAATGAGAAATACCTCATGTCCCCTAAAGATATGGCCTTCTCCCACTCCTTTATGGGATGGGGGTATGGATCAAACAAAGAGTCCCTTTGATAATGTCAGGCCCAGTGACCGTCTGAATAGAGATCCCTGAAGGGGAGGAGTCAAAGAGGGACTGAGTAGTTTTAGGACAATGATTCTTCAGGGGTTTTCCTGAAAGATCAAGTGACCATTAACATCATCAGTTTTTAAAGTATTTTTTTGTCTCAGAACCCCTTAACACTGAAAAATCATTGAGAATACTTACAAAGTGCTTTAATTTCTAAGGGTTCTACTGGTATTTATTGCATTAAAAAGTAAAATGTTTTAGTATTACTATGAAAATAGAGGCAATGAGGTGGCAAAATGGACCAAGGGCTGAACCTGAAGTCAGGAAGACCTGAGTTCAAATCCAGTCTAAGAATTTACTAGCTGTGTGGGCAAATCACTTAACTTCTGTGGGCCTCAGTTTCCTCATCTGCAAAATGAGGACAAGAATGCCTACCTCACAGGGCAATTGTGAAGATAAAATGAGATATTTGTAAAGTGAAGTGAAAACCTTAAAGCTCTATATAAATGTTACCTATTGTGATTATTGCTACTAAAATAGTTTTGCTGTGGCAGACCCCCAGAGGTCCCTTCACCATACTTTTTTAAGCTCTTAGCAAAAACATTTACTAATAAAGTATAGTAAAAATGGTAATCACAAAACATTCCTTCCCCTCAAAACCCAGAGTGGCATCCATAAGAAAAGCAGGCACAGAATACAGTAGCAGGGAGGTACACACAGAGGGACCACATGCCAGAGGAAGTCACATTGCATTTTTCCTTTCTCTTTCTCTCCTTGTGTAATCCATTTTCCCTCCCAACATTTGATTGCCAGAATTAGTTGTACCCTGAGTCCATAGCTAGCTTGCCTCTAAAGGGGCAGGAGATCATTCTTTTTTTTTTTTTTGGTAATCTGTTAATAATTACTTTCTTTTTTTTATTTGCATTTTCAGTTACAAATTCTCTCCCTCGCATTGAGAAGGCAAGCATACAATAACAATTATACATGGGAAGTCATGTAGAACATTTCTTTGTTAGCTATGTTAAGAAAAGAAGAAGAGGAAAGTGAAAAATATTCTCCAATCTACTCTCAAAGTTCATCAGTTCTCTCTCTGGGGGGTCAATAGCATTTTTCATCACGAGTCCTTGGTATTCTCATGGATCATTTTATTGATCAGAGTAACTAAATGTTTCACAGTTGATTCTTACTACAATATTGCTCTTACTGTGTACAATGTTCTCTCGGTTCTGCTCATTTTACTTTGCATCAATTTGTATAAGTCTTCCCAGGTTTTTCTGAAACTATCTCTCTCATCATTTCTTACAACACAATAGTTTCCATCACAATCATAGACCACAACTTGTTTAGTCATTCCCCAATTAATGGGCATCCTCTCAATTTCCTACTTTTACTCCGCCATCTTGGCTCTTCTCCCATCCCCTTAATTTCCAATTCTTTGCCACCATAAGAAGAACTGCTATAAATATTTTAATACATATGGGTCCTTTTTCTTTTTTTTTTTACTCTCTTTTGGATACAGACCTAATAACAGTTTTGCTGGATCAAAGGGTATGCAGAGGTTTGTAGTTTTGGGGGAATAGATCTAAATTGTTCTCCAGAATGATTGGACCAGTTCACAGCTCCACCGACAGTCCATTTAGTGTATCTATTTTTCCATAGTGCTTCCAGCATTTGTCATTTTCCTTTTCTGTCATGTTAGCCAATCTGATAGTTATGAGGCACTCCAGCTGACTATATTTTGAGATTTTCTGTATTAACGGAAGTAGAACATTAACCCTGTGTAATCACATTTTATAATATTGCAAAATTTTCCTCATTCAAGATTCCTATAAATTCCTGTCTTGTCAAAAACAAAATAAAATGTCAGAGGGGGGGCTCTTCTGGTTTAGACACTTCTCTCTCAAGACTAATGTTTGGATAGTTAATGAAAACTATTTCTGGCAGATATGTGACTATTATGCAAAGGATAATATTATTAGGTTTTCTTCAATACTGGGTAACTAAGGCAGTGAGGTTAGAACCCTGAAAATGTCCATCTTTCTGTTTAAAAAATCCATATGGGTATGTGCATTTATTATTATTTTTGGTAGTGATGATGATCATGGAGTATATCGAAAGAGAGATATGCGGTAAATAAAATGACATGTTCTTCTCATTCTAAGCCTCCGATAAATTTTGTCAAAGTCAAGAAAATTTGAATTCTGAGGCCTCTCCCATATCTGTGAATCCCATTTAGCATCATATTTAGTAAGAAGAAGTAACATTTATATAATGCTTCCTATGTACCAGGCCCTGTTTTTCATACTTTACAATTATAACTTCATTTATCAAACGATAGCAAACAAAAATCAGAGAAGGCATACAGATGAGACTAAATACCTGATAATATGTGGAGTGAATAAAGTATTAGAACTGGCAGAGCACATTGTAGCACTACACAGTATTGAGCATTTTCTAGCTTTTGATGTGTTTTTCCTTACATCTTATGAGCAAAGTAATATAAATACTATGCTGATTTTATAAATAAGGAAATGTAGGCCCAGAGATCATATGACTTACCCAAGATTACTCAGCTAGTAAGTGGGAAAGGCAAGACTCAAACCTAGGTTTTATAAGTAATGGGTTTGTATGCTGTTTTGTCTATGAAAGGTTATGTGTGTCTACATAGGTTTGTCCATATGTGTATTAAAAGAGGCATGAATAGATATCTCTAGAGTCTGTGCCACCTACCCTTCTCCAAGGGAGACCTTAATTCTTGACAGGAGAAGACTGAGGTCAGAGGCTGGCAACTCTGCTTTCAGAGGAAAAAGGGGTACCAATCTAGATTTATATCTATATGCTCTCTAAATATTATTAGTCTAGATGGAATGTTTCCAGGTTCATGATGAGCTCTTTATCACTTTCCTATCATAATGCAGAAGGTATGCCCCAAGATAAATATCCTTTCCCATCAAATGCTAATTCTACAATGGAAGAAGAAGGAAGGGGGAGGAAGGAAGAATGAGGAAGAAGGAAGGAGGAAGGAAAAGAAAATAGAAGGGAGAGGGAAAAGGGAGGAGGAGGAAGAAAGAAGAGTAAGAGGAGAAGGAGGAAGAGAAAATCAGCATCAGCATCATCATCATCATCATCATCATCATCATCATCATGCCAACTCCTCTACATGTCAGGTTCTTCCCAGAGTCTTTCTCTCCCTTCATGCATCTGAAGAAAGTCTGGAACGACATGTCATCTTTCTCAAAACTAGAAGCCAGAAGACCAGGATCACTCTTCTTCAAAGCTATTACCAAATCTTTCTCATATACAGGGCTGGGCACTGAGTTGTAAGCAGCTGCTCCTTGTAAGTTGTAAGCAACTGCTCTTGAAACTGATGAGGCATGATCACCCATTTATGTAGTCCATGATGAACAGCCTCTGAAGTGCATTTATAAACTGTTGTGATTTGCTAACTCACAAAAGCACAGCATCTGGTTCTTCAACCAGATCCTCCCTGCTTAGAATCAGTTTAATAATCATGTCAGTTCTTCCACCAAGTGTGATCACTTGCTCAAGGTTAGCCACTTTTAAATCTTTTCAAATTTACCACCATGAAAAAAAAATCTATCTCAGAACTTAGCCTGATGGTGGGTCTGCCTGCCTTAAGTCTTGCTCCTCTCCGATCCATCCTCTATTCAATCACCAAAGTGTTTTTCCTTAAGCATTGGTACGACCATGTCACACACCCCCTCCCCAATAAACTCCAGCGCTTCCATATCATCTCAAGGAACAAATACAGAGACCTCTGTTATTCAGAGCCCCTTATAACCTGGCCTTCCTAGCCTTTCCCAGTCTTCTTACCCCTTACTCTCCACTTTGCAATCTTCAATCCAGTAACATTGGCTTCTTTGTTGTTAAAAAAAATTCATCTTGGGGGAGGCTAAGTGGCACATAGGGAGTAGAGCGGGCCCTGGAGTCAGAAGAACCTGAGTTCCGATCTGGCCTCAGACACTTAACACACACAAACAAAAACCTAGCCGTGTGACTTTGGGCAAGTCGCTTAACCCCAATTGCCCTCCAAAAAGCAAAAAAAAGCTCCAGGCATTTTTTTCTGCCCATATTTCATGACTGAAACACTCTCCTTCCTCATCTCCACCTCCTGGATTCCCTGGTTCCCTTCAAACCCCAACATGAATGATTTATACAAGAAGCCTTTCCCAACACCTCTCAATTTGAGTGCCTTCCTTCTATTAAGTATTTATTACTAATAATGTAGATAGACTATCTGTAAATATTTGCTTGTTTGTGAGGTTTTAGGCCAGAAGTTTTTCTGCTCGTTGTCTCTCCCATTAGATGGTGGGCTTCTTGAGGGGAGGGTCTACCTCTTTTTGTATCCCTAGAGCTTAGCACAGTGCCTGGCACATAGTAGGTGCTTAATAAGTGTTTCTTGACTGATTGAATTAATTTGGTCTCTTCTTTCAGACTGTCAGGACAGAGATGATGTTCAGTCTCCTTTAGTATGTATGACTTTTCTATGATCAAGGTCCATCACAGTGGATTTTATAATGCTAATCATTAAACCATTCCCCAATTTGAGAAGCAGGAAAGTTGAGGAGGAAAAGGAAAGTTAAAGGAGAGCTTGGAGCTGAGAAATTCCAACCAGGTAGAAATAAAAATCAAAATGTTTTAACAATGCAAGATCAAGAAGAAAGCAGAAATCATTCTGGCTAATCATCTGGAATTATACTAAGAAAGCAATATGTATCCTTTGACAGTAATACCATACTCAGGCATAAACCCCCAAGGTCAAAGACAGAGATAAAGCTTTCATATATGCAAAAGTATTTATAGCAGCACTTTTTGTAGCAGCAAAGAGCTGTAAGGAAAGCAGGTGTTCATTGACTTGGAGAATGGCCGAACAAACTGTGGTGTATGAATATGACCAAAATATGTTAAACCGTGAAAGACCAAATACAAAGAATGTAGAGAATTTTGGGGAGACTTGTATGAACCCATTCCTAGAAAAGTAAGCAGAACTAGGAGAATAATTTATACAATGACCATAAGAGTGTCAAGTACTATGCCTTATTATAAGGAAGGGTTATTGAGAGATGAGGGCAGGAACATCAGTGGGAAAATGACAGAAATATTTTAAAAGAAAGAAAGAATATCAATAAAACCATGATAATAACCAGACAGACTTGATTTGAAAGGACCAGATATAGGACAAAGTATCTAAAGCATCTAGGTGCTACAGTGGAAAGAATGCTGGGCCTGAAGCCAAAAAGACTCATCTTCCTGAATTCAAATCCAGATTCAGACTCTTATTAGCAGTGTGATCCTGAGCAAGTAACTTTGCTCTGTTTGCCTCAGTTTCCTCATCTGTAAAATGGCAGATGGCAAATCCCTTCAACATCTTTGCCAAGAAAATTCCAAATGAAGTCACAAAATCAGAAATGACTGAACTACGAGAAGAAAGCACTATTGCAATGTGAATTCTGGGGTTCAGGCTGAGCTAGTTCAGTACCAAGAAAGTAACACGGCATCAGGCTATACAAAGAATCCTTCAATTTTCCATACTTGGTTTGTGGGTATGCTCTTATTTTTAATGCCTTGTCTTGTGTGACCAAACCCAGCATTTAGCTTCTTTTTAAGTCCCTTTGGCTAGAATCTCCCGCTGTTGTTACCTTCATCGCTGTTCAAGGAAACAGCCAAGTTCAGACAGGACCAGACAATTAATTAATATGCTAAACGATCACCTCAGTTGTCCTCTCACAAGTCCCTCCTTGTAGTCTGTAGTTCCCCTGTGAGGTAACAGAGGCTTCACAACTTATTAGAGAGGTAAAGGATTATGCCAGAGCACCAAGGACAGTGTCCTAATTGGAGTTTGAACTGTGCTCTGCACACTCCTTCATTGGCAACTAGATGACATAATGGATAGAGAACTGACTTGGTATCAGGAAGACTCATTTTCCTGATTTCAAATCCAGCCTCAGTTACCAGTTGTGTGACCCTGGGCAAGTCACTTAGCCCTGTTTGCCTCATTTTCCTCATCTGTAAAGTGAGCTGGAGAAGGAAATGGCAAACCACTCCAGTATCTTAGCCAGGAAAACCCCAAATGGGATCACAAAGAGTCAGAAATGACTGAAAAACAACTGAACAATAACATTCCTTCATACATAAAGATGCTACTGACCCACCACCCTGATAGGAACTTTGACTCTTTTCCAATATGAGGTGTGGACTGAACATACATACTCTTACCCCTTCTTTGTGTATATCACCACATATTGGGGAAATGGTTGGCCAGCGTAAGGGTCAATCTATAGCTAAAGTCTGTGGCCCATGGCAAGAGATCGTTATGTAGTCACATTGGAGTATCAACACTTGGCTGTGGAGAAGTAAACCTAACTAGTCCATGTGGGAACTAATGCCGTGACCTTGGTCTCAGCACTGTGTTCCAGCCAATGGAGTCAGACAGACTCATACCATGCTATAACTAATTGATCCTTTGTGTATGCATTTCTCAGTTTCCAGGAGACCAAGCAGATGGTATGGAGAGGAAATTCTGGAGTTTTCTTTGAGCCCTGCTGAATTTAAGGCTATAAAGAGTTCTGTAGTGTAGAGGACTGACATCACATGTGCTGATACCTCATGCCTTGGGGCTGTTGGAAGGTCATTTTCTCTGGGCCATACAGCAGGAATGGTTCTGCAAAGAATTCCCCAGAGATAATCCCAGAACAATCTCAAGATGGTCTAGTTAAAATAACAATCTCTTTGTATAATACTTAAAATTCCCTTCTATTTATATCTCATATAGTGGAGCATACTAGTCTTAGAGGCAGGAAGCCCTCAATTTAAATCATTCGGGATAATTTAGGATTATAGGTCAAATGGGTAATAACTTGCAGAACTGTATTCTCAATCTAAGTCATAAGATTGTGGCATCATAGGAGTTGGAGAAGATTTTAGAAGTCATGGAGTATAATCCCTTCATTCTACAAATGAAAAAACAAGACCTAGAGAGGTTTCCTGATCATGGTCACACAGTTAGGAAGTATCAGAACTGGGATGTAACATTATGAGCTTGAAATGCAAATCCAGCTCTTTTCCCACTGTGCCACACTGGTATCTCTTTAACTCCATGTGGCTCAGGCAACCCCCAAGACTTTACTTCTAAGCAACAGATTGGCTTGATATGTGTTAATGAGGAAAATACCCACAGCAGGAATTTCCTTTACTGACAAAATCACGTAGTTGAGTATTAGACTTTCATAAGCCTGGGAGATAAGTAGATCTAAGATCACTATACCCATTTTTACAAATTTGAAAGCCTAGGACCAGAGAAATGAAGAAACTTACCGGTGATCACCCGTTTAGGCAGAATATAGAGTACATAAGGTTTGATTAAAACGCAGCTCTCCTGACTCCTATCCATAACCTGTAGGCTCTACCCACCACTGCACCCTCACCTAACTATATTCCCCAGAAGGCAAGATTTTGCCTTGCCTTCATCTGCCCCAGAAGGAAGGGAACATCCTAGACTCCCCAGGGCCAGCCATTCCATCTCCTAGCACTGACTCTGGCCTCCTACAACTCCTCATCATTACCTTGCCTGCCCAAGAAGGAAGGGAAGCCTCCCTGGGACCAGTCATTCCATTTGAATCCCAGCACCCACTCTGACCTCCTACAATTCTATACTGCTTGCCTTGCCATTGTGGGCCATAGCCACACCCCAGTTCCATTTATACACTTCTACCTGTGACCTTGGAACAACTCTACCCTTGAGGACAAACCTGTATGGACCATGACAACCTACCTGAATTAATTCCTGAATGATTACCATACTCTGACTTCATGCTACTCTCTCCATCCCAGTGATTCTGAATTTCTGCCATTGTTCAAACCTCATTCTTCATTCTCCACTCTCCTGCTCCTAGCCTAGCCCTGTGACCATTGTCTAGGGAAGTAACTCCTATGGAGAAAGAGCTAACTCTCTCCACCAATTGTCAACCAGAGTCACACACACTCATACCCCCAACTCACTGGTAGTGGTAAAGTAGCTTGAATAAAGGCAACTAGATTGCACAGTGGATAGAGCGCCACTCCTAGAGTCAGGAGGACCTGAGTTCAAATCTGGCCCCAGACACTTGACACTTGTTAACTGTGTGACCTGGGTAAGTCACTTAATCTCAGTTGCCTCACAAAAAAAGAGAACTTGGAATATTACTTGCTCCCCATTGCCACTTCCAGACTCTCCCCCTATCACCATCACTCAATAACCTCTCCTCTTTTGAAGTTTATTCAATCTAAATTTATCAGTCAACATTGTGTTACCATTGTCTACTCACCTCCAGGACACTTTCTTTCTTTTCTCAATGAGTTGAGTGCCTAGCTCACATACTTTTTCTCCTCTTCAATTTGTGCCCTCATACTAGAGGGCTTCAATATACATATTCATATTCCCTCAAACATCCTTACCTTCCATTTCCTCAACTTACTCATTTCCCATGACCTCCCTTCCAACCAACTCATCTACAGATGGAGATGGTCATGACCTTGATCTTACCATCACCCATAAGTGTTCTTTCATGTACATGAACTTTGAAATTTTTTTATCATAATCTTTTGTCATTCCATCTCTCCCTCTGGATTGTAATCCCTAACCCTGTCCTGCCTGTATCTTCACCATCACCTCCAGGTCTTCCATCCCTCAATTCTTTCCCAGACCATTACCATGCACAGACCACACTATCCTCTCATCACCACTCTGACCCCTTGGTAAACCAATTCAACTCTATACTGTCCTCTTCTCTTGAGTCCCTTTCCCTTAATCCCATCTGCCAAGCCTCCACCTTATACGACTCCCATCATTCTCTGTTTTCACTCCCATTCATATGTTGCTGAATAAAGCTGGAAAAAAATCACAAAACTGTACTTACTGGGTCCCATTACAATTTTTTGTTACACAATCTCAATTGGACCCTCGCTACAAGGTAATGCTTTTAAATCTCTCTAATAATATTTACCTTTCCACTCACCATAGTAGCTTATTCAAACCTATTCATTCCTCCTTAAATGTCTCAACAACCCCTCTCCCCTCACCCTCTCAGCTGAAAACCTTGCCTTATATCATACTGGAGGAAAAAGAGAACATTTGCTGAGAGTTCCCTTGTCTTCCCCTCTCTTTTTACAGCACTCAAATGACTTCTGCCACTATCTTCCCCTTCACCCATATCTCACACGAAGAGGTGGCCCTTCTCCTTGCCAAGGCAAGCTCCTATACATGTGCAAGAGATTCCATCCATCCCACCTTTTCCAGCAGATCTCACCTCTATCATCCCTACTCTCTCGCTAATCTGCAAGCTCTCCCAGTTCATGGCCATTTCCCTGCTACTTACAAACCCCCCTCTTTCTCCCTTCCTGAAAATTCCCTTAGATATTCTATCCACCACCATTTGCTATCATCCTATATCCCTCCTTCCTTTTGTGACTAAACTCCTTAAGAAGGTCATCTATAGTAGGTGTCTCAACTTCCTTTCCTCTCACTCTCTTTACTTTCCACAGTCTGACTTCTGACCTCATCATTCAACTCTAATGCCTCTCTTCAAAGTCATAAATGATCCCTTAGTTTTCATATATAATGTCCTCTCAGTCTGCCTTTTAGACATCCCTGTGGTCTAGTAACCATGGCTGTCCCCCAAGTTTCTATCTCAGACCCTGTTCTCTTCTTCTATACTATTTCACTTGGTAATGTTATCAGCCTCCCATGATTCCATTATTATCTCTATACAGATGATTCTCAGACCCTTTCATCCAGCCTTAACTTCCTTCCTGACCTCTAGTCTCCCATCTTTGACCATCTATTGTACATCTTGAATTCAATGGCCTGTAAACAAGTTGTGCCAAACTAAAATAGAAATCCTCCCCTATTCCTAACATCCTTAGTAGTGTCAGGGGCACCACCTTCCTCCCAATCACCCTTGTTTGCAACCTAGTTGTCATCCTCAATTTCTTAGGTTCATACCTCCATATCCAATCAGTTGACAAAGCCTGTTGATTTTACCTTTGTAACAACATACACACATATATACATACACACACACACACATCCCCTTTTCCTAGTCTCTCCTCCAACACTGTCATCACCCTGGTGCAGGTTCTTATGACCTCTTGCCTGGCCTATTACAATAGACTTTTGGTTAGTGCCCCTACCTCAAGTCCCTCCCCACTCTCATCCATCCTCCATTAAACTGTCAAACTGATTCTCTTAAACTGCATTATGATCACGTCACTACCCTATTCAATAAATGCCTCCCTATTACTTCCCATGTGAAATATAAAATCTTCAATTTGATTGTTAAAGCTCCTCATAACAGACCCTACCCACCTTTCTAGTCTTACACCTACTCAGTGATTCAGTGATACTGACATCTACAATTCCTTAAACATGACACTCCATCTCCTGATTCCATGCATTTTCACTGGATTTTCCTCATGCCTGGAATTCTCTCCCTCCTTACTTCCATCACTTGACTTCCTTGGATTTATTTATTGTTGTTGTTTAGTCATTTTCAGTTATGTCCAATTCTTTGTGAAGGTATTTGGAATTTTCTTGGAAAAGACAGTGGAGTAGTTTGCTATTTCCTTCTCCAGCTCATTTTACAGATGAGGAAACAGAGGCAAATAAGGCTAAGTGACTTGCCCAGGGTCACACAACTCACAAGTCTCTGAAGCTAGATTTGAAGTGAAGTCAGGAAGTGAGTCTTCCTGACTTCAGGTGCAATGTTCTACCTAGCTATTTAGTTTCCAGCTAAAATCCTACTTTCCTCAATTAGCTTTTCCCAAACACCTGAATGCTAGTACATTTACTCTGGGATTAGCTCCAATTAGTCCTGTATGTATCTTGTTTTTCATAGTTGTTTACATATTATTTCCCCCATTATTTGTGAATTCCTTAAAAGCAGGGGTTGTTTTTTGCTTTTCTTGTATCCCCAGTACTTGCAGGAGCTTGATAAACATTGTATGTGTTGGCATATTATAGGAGCTTAAGAAGCATTTGTTGAATTGACAACCAAATGACACTCAATAAGATTGCAGATCGAAAGATGAAAAGGATAATAAGGTTATCTAGTTATAGGATTAAATACCTAGAGTAAACTTCAGAGTTTAGCTGGTTCAACGTTCTCATTTACAAATGGGGAAACTGAGCCTGGGTAAGTGAAGTTCCTCCCCATAGGCTACACAGGTAGTGAGGGACAGAGCCAGGGTTGGCTCCTGATCCAACATTCTTTCCATATGGCAAACATTCTGCCTCTCAGCAAACAGGGCAGTTTGATGGCTGTTTTAAAATAGCCTCCTTCCTCCACCCCCCAACCACCTTCTCGTTTGTATTAGTTTTAAATTGTGTGAAGAGGGCAGATGAGATGAGCTTAGGGAGCCCCCAAATCCCCACTGTGTATGAGTGACCTAATTTTCACAACAGGTAATTTTCATTAAAGGTAAGATTCTCTTCTTTTGGGGGACCAGAGTTTGACCCATATATATATATATTTTTTAAATGATAACTCAGCAGGGATCATCATCTTTTCTCCCACTATTTTATTAAAACAATTAGTCACAAGCCTGTTGCTGGGCAGATCTCTTTGGTTCACAGGTCTGCATGGCCCCCTTCAGTTCCCTACCTTGGCTGGCCTAAGAGCCTGTGACCAGATGGGACCCAAACAGGAGGTGCCTGCATCACCAGCTCTGTTAGGTCCTGGATTGAGGAAATAAATAAGAAGGACATGTTGGGTTGTAAATAATCTCCTTGAAAAATAAATATAGGATCTTGGACTGGCCCAGGAGGATCCCTACTCTCCAAATGAAAATCTGATCAAGCAGCTCATTTAGCAAACACAGCCTAAAGTGAAATCTTCATCAAAAACTTCTTTCAGTGTGAAATGGGAAAAGGAAGATGGAGTTATCCAAGGAGGGGTGGGTAGATAAAGGAAGTTGTCTTCAAGGTATATGGTAAAAAAAAAAAAAGCATCATAGAAAGTGGGAAGAACATTAATAAGCTGAGAGTGCCCAAAGGAGGCCCTGGCGACTCATGCTGTGTGTGGACTGGTTGAAGAAAAGTGGGAGGTTTAGACTGGAGAAATATTTGCAAAGGAAGATGAGGAATGAAAGGTCTCTTCAAGTATTTTAGGGTCAGTTTCCTACAAGAAAGATCTATTCTAATTTCAAGGATAAAGCAGAACTGAGAGCAATTGGTAGGAGGTAAAGAGGCAATTTTGGATCCCTAGGAAAACTTAGAGGCTTTTCAAATTCAGAATGTGGCATCCTTGAGATAGCCACCCTCCCTACTCCCACTCTCCTGCACTTCGGGTCTTCAAGCTATAAAAGGACTTTTCACATCTGGGATCACCCAAGAGGGAGGCATCTATGTGGGAGAAACTAGGGATAGCTTCTGGGAGAAGACTTCCTGTTATCTTACCACATGGCTGTTGGCTGCTTAGCCAGAACAGTTGGTATCTTAACAGGTGGCATACTGGAACAGTCAGTTTCTTTTTCATCAATGTCCAGGGGCTGAAGGTCCTGTTCACCCAAAACATGAGCACCGTGCACTGAACTGGGTGTGGGAAATATTTTACCTTCCCCTTTTCCTTTTTAGTCTCTGGATTCCCAAGAACTGGACTTGGGGATTTGGTCTGTTTCATTTGTCATTTTCAGTCCTGGGCACAGGCTCTTTTCCACCCATTCCCAACAAGGTATCCTATAATGATAGCTTGTGTCACAGCTCACTTTATGCCATGCATTCGCCCTCCTTCCTCAGTTGGGTCTGTACTGTTGAGAACCTGAGCATTTCCATCCAGACCTGCTCTCTGGAAAAGTTCTGATTAAGACAACCTTGGGCATTCAGGGTTCTCTCCTCCTGAAAGATGGTTATTTTGTCAAAGAACAAAGTATTTTAGAATGCAGGTACCAGCAAGCAGATGAGAGACTTTCTTTAGATCAGGACAGTTTTGTTCTCTGTCCCTTAAATGACTCAGTGGAAATGGTGCTATCCCATCCATCCTCCCAGCCTGCCTATCTACCTCATTGTTCTATGCCTATGAAACCTGGACAGTGCACCAATGCCATGCTAGGAAACTGAATCGCTTCCATTTGAATTGTCTTAGGGAGAGTCTTGAAGATCACCTGGAAGGATAAGGTACTGGACACAGAGGTTCTTTCTTGAACTAAACTGCCAAGCATTCAAACTCTACTGCAGAGATTGAAACTCTGATGGGCTGGCCACATTATTCAAACGCCAAACATAAGTTTGCCTAAAGGACTTTTACAGAGAACTCATGCAAGGAAGGCACTCACAGTCTGCTCAGAAGAAGCAGTACAGGGATACTCTCAAGGTCTCTTTGGAATTGATTGTGAGACATGGGAGATGCTGACAAAGGCCCACCCAGCATGGCATGCCCACATCAAAGAAGGTACTGTGCTCTATGACGAAAGCAGAATTGCAGTAGCTCAAAAGAAAGGTTAGATGCACAAATTTAGAGAACTCCCCCCAAATGCTCACATGGACTTTTTGTGCCCTGCCTATGGTAAAGCGCTCTGAGCTCATATTGGTCTGATCATCCAGGGTCAGACACACTGTAACTTAGCTCTAACAGAGTGATGCCATTTTTATCCTCTCCAAGAACAAAGGACAACAACCGTATCTCTTTCTCAACATTCTCATCCAATCTCCTTCAGTCCTAAAACTTTTTGAGCATTCCTGGAGGGAGAGTAGATTTTCCAAAGACCAATGTGTTCTCACCAGCAGATGTATATAATATATAAGATGTATATTATTTTATATAGGATGTATATCTTAGAGGAAAGAAGGGAAGAAGGAACCCTACGAAGGCTATCAGCAGCTCTAAAACAATATATAAATACTGGTTCAGTAGCTTAGACTGGCAATCCCCTTGATTTTCATTCCTGGTCTTTCTGTTACGGTTCTTTCTACTATAACCACAGTTGTTACAAAAAATACTCACTTTTCTGACTTGACTCCTCACATCTAATTCAATTTCATTCCATTCAACAAGTACACCAGAAAGGACCTGGTGCCCACACATTTTGACTTTATTTTGCTCCCCATACCCACATAAATGATCACCTCATTAATACTGCAATCTTGTAACAGAAATGAATCAAGCAAAGTCTCTCTTCTGAGTTAATTCTAATCATTTGGGGAATTCCATATTTCTAGGAGTCTCTGAGCTCCTCTAAGTAGTAACAATCCTTTACATCTCACAGGGATTCCAGTCTTCAAAAATTTAATAAGATTTCTAGCTGGAGGGTACCCTAGAAATCCAATTCAGGCTCCCATTTCACAGATGGAGCAGCAGGGGCTCAGAGAGGGAAAGTGATTTGCCCAGCAAAATTGAGCTAACTAATCCCCTTGATTTTCATTCCAATAGTCTTTCTGTTACAGTATTCTTTCTACTATACCACAGTTGTTAAAAAAAATACTCACTTTCTTGACTTGGCTTCTCACACCTAACTCAATTTCATTCCGTTCAACAAGTAAATATCAAGCATCCCTCTATACATATGGCACTGTGCTAGACTTAGGCCGCAAAGACAAACAGTGAAATACTCCTCAAGGAGCTGAGTGAATATGATGTGAAGCAATGGGCTAGGGACCAAGAAGCAGAAAGACAGATTCATAGGACTTTAAAGCTGAAAGGGACCACAGAGGTCATCTTCACCATACAGATGAGGGAACTGAGGTTCAGTGAGATGATTAGTCTAATGCCATATAATTAGGAAATAGTAGTCTAATTTTGAGGTCAGATCCTCTAAAGGCAAATCAGTTGGGTTTTTCCCACTGTACCATACTTGTTTATATATTTAATTGAAACTTGAAGCTTTTTTTTGTTACAAGAAAGGCTATTTACCATAAACCTTTACACTTCTTTCCCCACCATCACTCCTCCCATCCTAATTTTAAACACTCAATCTCATTCCAGTTTTCTATTAACACAATGAACTGAGATGAATTCTTCAGCCCCAGGTTTTGTATACAAGCTGTTTCTGGTCTCCTTCCTCATTGTGACATTGCAGTGTAGAAAGATTTGGTGCCACACCGGGATCCCCCAAACCACTCCAATGGAAATTAGTCTGACTTCCAGGCCTTGAAACATCAGGTTATAATTATTCCAGGTTGACATTGAGTGGAAATTGGGGGTGCTCTGAATTTTTTTTTGTAACTTGCCACCCCCAGCACCTTCCAAAGCTCACATCTAATTAATTTCCAAGGTTGAATCTCATTTTATTGTTTTTGGCCCATTTTCATAACCTCTGAGATTCCACTGAATATTTCTTTATTCTCGCTGGTGTTTATGCTATCTCCTGATTTAATATCTTCTCTGAATTTAATTAGCATTCTATTTATCCAAATCATTAAAAAGGATGAGAACAAAAGCTGTCAGCAAATATCAGGAGACTCTGTCCTACCATCACCCCAGTTTGTACATTGCTATCTGCATTGCCCCCTAGGAAACTCCTCAGGTTGAACTTCTGACCTCCTTACTTTGTTCCCACCAGTCCCATGACTCAGTTTCTTCACTGTTGTTTTTCTTGGGTGAGGCAAGCATCACAGCTAAGGTACAGGCATCTCTAGCTCCCTCTATATCTAGCTCTGTCAGTGCTATAATGAACAATATGGAGTCTTAATCATTAGCTGAGTGATCTTGGGTAGGTCACTACTCTAGGCTTTAGTTTCTTCACATGGAAAATCAGGATATTAAAGGACATGACCACTAAGATCCTATGCAGTTCTAATATTCTAGGACATGCCTTCCTTTAAGTTCTTTAATTTGTAATTGGAAGGGACCTTAGAGACCATCTAGGTCAACCCCCTTATTTTATAAATGAGGAAACTGAGGCACAGAGAGGTCATACAGGTCAAAATGGCAAAGCCAGGAATTGAAATCAGGTCCTCTCATACCACAGCCATCATTCTTTCTGCTATTTCTACAAAGCTACTGTATCATGTTAGAAAGGGAATACTCCTAGAGTCAGAAGACATCAATTTCAGGTTGGGCTTGTCTATTAGCTGTGTGATCATCAGCAGGTCAGTTCACTTTCTGGACATAGGCATGCTTAGTATGTGATGGCGTGCACTGGCCCACAGATTACATCTCTGGGCCTGTTTTTTCATTTGTCAAATGGATATAATAGTAACTGATTCTGTCAGGTCCTGACAAGGCTATTAAAATAATGAATGTAAACTAGGCAATGTAGAAACAAGACATGTCAATAAAATTAAATTTTAATTTAATTTAAAATAAAACAATTTTAAATATAAAGTATCTCTCTTCCATACCTGACCACATCCTGAAGCATAATGCCTAGAGGAAGTCAAGGTCAGACAGAAATTCTGAAACTTAAAGACAAACTTCATTACAAACCACATTGTAAAGACCCCTTTTCCAGAAGAAATATACATTTGAAAGGAGAACTGATAAAAAAGAACCTAAAGGAATTAACCTTTGGTGGTCAGGGTTTTAGACAGCATGGCACATCTCTGGAGAAGATTTGGTGTATTTGGGGTGAAACACTGGAATAGCTCCTTCCCAGCTCTCCTCCAATTCATGAACCAACAAATATTTATTGACAACTTTTGGCATGCCCAGGGCTCTGCAAGATCTATAAGGGACAGAAAAAAGTAAAGATTTCCCTGCCCTCAAGAGGTCTATAGTCTACCTATGAAAGACTAAGATACACAAAAAGGTAATACCAAATAGCATATGCTAAGGTCCAAATAAAGGATCCAGGCAGTTAGTACTTTTACAAAATAAAAAGGCAGATAAGGGAGAGATTCTCAAGGACTGAGGCAGTAAGGAAAGACTTCATGGATGAGGTATTCTGGGAACTGATCCTGAATTAGATAGGCAGAGAACAAGAGAGAAGGTAGCTCACGTGAGCAAAGACAGGGAACCTAGAATTGGGAAAGTATGTTTGGGATATAAGTATAGATAGCCTCATTAAATAATATCCTGGAAATATTAAAAGAACCAGAGATGATTCTATAGGACAGTAGGTGAACATAAAGCTTCATTTAGAATTCAAGATTTGTTAAGTATCTATTACATGCCATGTACCATGTTAAACACTGAGGATACAAAGAGGGAAAAAAGGAAACAGTCTCTGCCCTTAAAGAACTTACATTCTCTTAGGAGAAAACAAATATACAGAAAATATATATGCAGAAATCAAATACAAAATATATAAAGAGTAGATACAAAGTGATTTCTAGGGGAATGTTACAGGCAACTTCCAATCCACTTGCAAGTCATGACAGCACCTTCCTTCCATCACCCATCATGGTCCTCTTTGAGAACGAAGGACAAAGAACTGGAAACTAAAGGCATCAGGAGATAGAACTCAAGCCTAGCCTTTAAGGAAAGTGAAACTTTTTGGAAATATGAATCTTCTACAGAAGATTTATGGAAAGATGTGGGCAAGAATGTATAAATATGACAATGTAGGTGGATAGAGGCCCATGTGGTTGAGATCATGGTTCCATCAATATATCTAATAATACACCATGTGAGTAGGGAAGAGGAAAA